>JAODUD010000043.1:2430142-2450773 GCA_026784285.1 Stomatorhinus walkeri | reverse complement strand
CAGTTTATCATCCAATATGACCCCCAGATATTTGTAGGAGGTCACCACCTCAATGTCCTGCCCTTGTATGGAAACTGGCAGATGAGGTGGCCTAGATCTTCTAAAATCCACCACCATCTCCTTGGTTTTGGTGGTGTTAAGCTGGAGGCGGCTCCTACAACAGCAGTTCCTGAAAGCCTCCACGAGGAACTGGTGTTGTAGGAGCCGAGGAAGCAAAGGTGGAGCATCGGAGCCTGAATCTCGCCCGTGGCTTAAGCTCACGTCTGAGGAACGGAGAACGAACAATCAACAATCAATTCACGTCCAAAACAAAAATAAGCAACACACAGGCCTCTGTGGGCTGGACAGAACTACCAAAAGCCCCCACCCCACCCACCACCGCGCCGTCGCCATCTCACATCCACCTTCAGAAAAAAAGGTATCTATGCAAATAAACATCCCAGAAAGGATCCGTGTGTGGAATGATCCTTTCAGAACCAACAGGGGGAGCCGGTCGGAGGTGACCTATGACCGCAGAGCTGTAAAAATTATACAGAGGCAGGAAGAGGCAGCAAGGCTGAACTCGAGGGGGGCCATCATTTGATTACTGTATCTGATGTGGGTCCATGCATGTATTAAGTGTAAGTCTTCCCTCCCCCATCTTTGTGGAATCATCCATTCGGGTTCACTCACACACACGTGCTGCTCGTGACTTAACTGCAACGTGCATGTGCTTGGAACAGGCGGCGTGTGCATTTCCTGCTTTGCGGGCTGCGAGCAGCATGAGAGCGAACAGTCGTCACGACGATCGCACCTGGCAGAAGCGTCGATTACGCCCCTCTGAAAGCTACAAGTCAGAATAGGTTTATCCACACACCGCTCAGGAATCTGAATACGGATAATCACTCTGTAAAACAGCTGAATGCGTCAGCTTCAGGCATATTTGTTAGTCGGAAACAGATGAACGTTGTTATAATTTCATATGTTTTTGACACATGCTGTCCAACTAGATACATCTAATTTGTTCTGGTTATGAGACCCCATGGGGCGGCATGGTGGTGCAGTGGTTAGCACTGTTGCCTCTGGGACCTGGGTTCGTGTCTCTGCCTGGGTCACACGTGTGTGGAGTTTGCATGTTCTCCCTGGGTTTCCTCCGGGTACTCCGGTTTCCCCCCACAGTCCAAAGACATGCTGAGGCTGATTGGAGTTGCTAAATTGCCCGTAGGTGTGAGTGAATGGTGTGTGGGTGTGCCCTGCGATGGGCTGGCCCCCGTCCAGGGTTGTTCCCTGCCTCGTGCCCATTGCTTCCAGGTAGGCTCCGGACCCCCTGCGACCCAGTAGGATAAGCGGGTATAGATAATGGATGGATGACACTCTGCCAAACAAACAAATCATGATCTGTCTCAGCAGCCGTATGAAACAGTGTAAGAAAACCATGTCTCATGCTTCCTGTGACACATAAAGCCATTTTTCTGCAAAGACATTTGGGCACAGTGGGTCATCTGCATTACGTTCAGCAATTGCGAGAATATTATCAACAAACATACTGAAACTTCGTGACACCATTCCGAACATCAAAAACCAGGTTGCCATGCTGTTTCTAATGGGCTATGCAGGCCCGTGCGCTTCACGCACAAAGCAGAAAGTTGCTTTTTACTTTTGTGCCCATCGTGAAACATCTGCATCAATAACTACATCAAAACTAAAGCATTATTTCCAGCAATACTCTGAGCACGTAAAAATCAAAACCAGGAAACTCGCAGCCGTAACATCTCGTATAAACGATACCAGATGCGTTAAGACGGGCTTTGAATTGACAGAAAATAGTTGGCATGATATCTGGCTGTGCCAATCGTTGTCTTGGAGTTGCAAACAAAAAACAGGCCAGCTAAACACTCCCATGTGGTGGCTGCGCGCGCGTGTGTGTGTGTGTGCGAGTGCAGAACGCACGCGGCACCAACACAGGGTGGGATTTATTAATTGCTAAAATGACTGTGTAATGTATCTGCATTACAGCCACCTATTTGGCGAGGCGTAGTCAACATTTAAAATATCTTTGCGTTCCAAATTCATGCATATTATTTTACAATAATAACTTTGGAATATATCTGTAATACGGCTTAAAATGTGATCTTGCCCGTTGGTTTTATTATCACAAACTGGCGATTATGTAGCCTATAATAAGATGTTTCCTTCAAAGGCGCACTGGCCGCCTGTGACCTGAGAGCGAATTGACTCTAAGCAGGACATAACTAACTTTCAGCACTAATAACCAGCAAGTGCGATAAAGCGGCCGCTCAGTGTCCCATTACACACTAGCGATGCACTCACTGTCCCTGCTTTCACCCTCCAAAACTCAACAACATAAAACATCTTAATTAAGAAAAACATATCCCCCGTCAAAGTAACCATACACTGTATTTACAGATAACCCGACATGAGTGTAAAACTCATCAGACTGTGCCGGCAGTTAAAAAGAAGCAAATGCTTCAAGTTCGCGTGTGATGGAGTCGCGAAGTCATATTCATCCTAGGGGCAAAAAAGCCTTCACTGCTGCTCCGTAAGCACCCCGTCCATAAATACTGGCCCGCTGTCACAGCAGTAATAATTAACAGATAATGCCTAATAATGATGTGGAATGCTCTGGAATGCTCACCCGCACAACCCGACCAAGCAGAAAGAGAAGCAAAAGCTGCCGAACTTGCAGTAAACACGCCTGCAGTGAACTTAATCCTGCGAAGTAAACACGCCTGCAGTGAACTTACTCCTACACATCCTGCGCCTCTGTTCCATTCGCATAACTTTAAAAAACGTTGTTTCGCGCTTTTCCTTAACTTAACACACAGATTGCACCGGCCACAAGCGCCTAATGCAGATCGCACACTTACCCGTGAAGGAAACTTGTCAAAAAAAGTGACGGCAAACTTCGCGTCCCGCCCCGCTGGCTGCAAACTCGCCGATTTCACTTTTAACTTTATTCCACCGGACTCGAGACGCCCGTCCGCAGGTCCTGCTGATTATAACGCTGCGGGGAAACGCCCGGTCACCACGCTGACGCCGGCGACTCTCCTGTCACCGAAAAAGTTGAAAAGTTTTTAAGATGAGCCGTGAGCGACGAGCCGTAACGAGGCGGAGCTTGGAGGGGGGGGGGAGTCCGGCCGCCGTCACTCAGCCTGCGCTTGGGCTCTCATTGGAAGGGGGATCTAAACGGCCCGGAGTAAGACGGCGGGTTCGGCCCCATATAGCCCGTCCCAAAGGTAGCGCTTTGCGCCTGGCGGTGCGCAATTGTTGATCTTGGCGACCCAAATGAAAGTGGGGTAAAATATTTATCATTGTACTTGGTCTAACCCTCTGCGATCGGCTGCTTTTCTTTCTGGCCAGACTGGCCACTCCATCCAGACTAATGTAATATGGAGAAAGCCCGCTGTCCTCGTTGGGGAGGGGAGCCACATTTAATTTGACACCCGTAACGCACGTGGGCGGCGATCAGCGTCAACGAATATATGAAAATAATGAACAATAAATGTAAATCTGACGTGTAACCTTTCTCAGTGGATCTTTGTTCCTATAACATCTACTTCTGCTACGATACAGAGTGACAGCTCGTTTGTGAGAGTTTATAAGCGCAGTAAATAACGTGTTTGGGAGGTTTATCTCAAGAGTTTATTTTGAACAAAATAGGGGGAAAATGACAAAAATTGACCCAGGGCTGCTGTGGTCTCTGGTCTTTGATATAATCTGCTTAATCCCCCCATTGACTACCAGGCAAATTCTGGAAGTCTCTCAGAATCTGTTTCCATTCACTTCATTTCTGATTAACTGCAATCTAACGATGGGATTAAAAACGATGAAAAGGACACGATGGCTTGTTTTTAAATGTAAATGAAAATTCACCAATGTGCGTGCGTTTTATTATCGCTTCATCTTTTAAAATGCGCAATTTCACTTTACTGTCTCGCGAGGAAATGAGCACTGCGGTTTGCGAATTATTTAACGCTAACTTTAACCACTTACACACACGCTCTCTCTCTTTCTCTTTCACACACACACACACACACAGGTCTAATTTGGGACTGGTCCCTGGGTGTTTTCAGATGGAGCTGTTGCCAGAGGTCCCCAGCTGGAGGTCTGGGCTCGTGGAGCCGCGAGGCAGTATGGGGTATGACACTGGCAGGCTAGCTGGGGGGGATAGTGTCTGTAGCTAAGGGTGGGTTTCTTGTTTCGGGACCCCCACTCAAAAAGTCATTTTGGGGCCCTTGCCCCCATCCAAGTGTAGTGACCGTGGCCAAATGTGTGGTTTGAGTGGTGCTGAACACTGCCGCCTTCGAGACTGAACACTGCCAGTGACTTCCTCCTTCCCAGCATGCACTTCTCTTGGACAGCTGGGAAGGCAAATGAGTACATTTTTTTCTAGATACATAAATCTATGGTGCATATAGTTTTAATCTCTCTATAAGCATTGTGTGTTTTGAAAAGCGGTGAGTCTGTGCAGTGAGTCTGTGCAGTGAGTCTCACTGTCTACCGTGCAGATGTTCCCAGTACCCACCTTCATAATGGCACACATTGTGCTGGGAAAACACTTCCCTATCAATCTGGAAACTGTAACCGGCTTCTTTCCTCTTCATTAAATCAAATGTTTACTCTTTCTTTCCTTCAGGGGTGATATGAAAGTATTAAAAATAATCTATTGGTCTGGCCAAGCTGTCCCTGGGGGGCTCTGTCGAAATTGCGGGTTAGCCACATTTTTGGAGGGAGGTGAGGGAGGACACACCCTATCACTCAGGCTGATGTCAGTCTTCCAGCCCCCCACCCTGTTGCCACTACACTGGCAGCTGGGGGCCGGTCTGGCGTGATATACGGGCTGAACTGGGGGGGCGGCATCAGAGGATGTTTAGCTAGAACACTGCACGCCGAGTGCAGTTCTGTTTACCGCTTAGGCCAGTTGGTGTTTGCACTGGCGGTGGAGAGAATAGCGTGTTTGATAGAGGCTGATTCAGCCCCGCAGGCCTGCCTTTATTTCGCTCCCGTTCACTCCCTGCCCTTTCAGCCAGAAGGCAAGATCCTCACGCAAACTTTACATTTTTAAAAAGACAGAAACAAAGAGAGTCATCGGTCCAGTTATGTCTTTCTGGACAAACGCTTCTTCTCCTGCCTCTCCTCAGTTAGGCTCGAGGTTGAAAATGTAGAAGGTTATGGGGTTCCGGCCCTTCGCCCCGCCACAAGAATATCTGAGTCTTAGACCAAGAGGCGCGGGGCACCCCTGCCAGGCGTTCGGCGCTCCGTGTTAAGACACCAGCCACGTGGTGTTGTCCCGGTGGCGCGTTGGTCAGTGAACGCGCAGCCAAGGCACACAGCGCTCCCACCTCCGAAGAGACGGGGTCACTGTTTATTCTGGCCAGACCGCACGAACATAAACTCGGGCACGGGCCAGTTCCAGCGTATCGGCTGAAAGCGTCAGTGTTTTCTTTTCCAATTTGCTATTTACTGTCGCAACAACATGGGGCTGCACAAACAATAGCCTTCACTTTTTTCCCTCTAGGGTGGCAATCAAGTTAGAATTTAGTTAGATCTGCACGATCAGCAGAGTCGCCCAGGGCGCCGGCACAGAGGAGCTTGGTGGGAATGCAGGGTGCCACATGCAGGTCTGCAGTAACTCCCCCGCAAAAGGCCTGTCCTTGTGTGCCAGGGCTGGGTTGGCACACACCACTGTGACCAAATTCATATTCAGAACAGCAGTCCGACCGTGTTCCACATCTGCTGCCACCCACTGGACAGACGGCAGCTCGAGCCACAAGCTGGATCAGGTCATGGGGGGTCTAGGTGGGTCTGCGGGCCTAGCTCCCTCTCTGCAGTCTTAACTATTTTTATAGATTCTGTCTCTAGGAGGTGAATGAACGATACTGACCTTCCATGTCAAACTTTCATTACCATTCTGTCAGACGTGGAGGTGCAATCTTACCCTCCAAAGCATGCAGACCCTCAACCCATAAAACTCCCACCATTTAAGGTCCTTCTCACACATCTTGGTGCCTTTGAGATGTTTGGTTTGAGATGAGGGCAGGAATGACTGGTCATACATCGCAGGCTGTGTCTGTGGTGCGAGAGGCTGTAAAACAGCTCCCCCTGTAGAAGAGGCAGGGGGGGGGACAGTCATCCTCAACGAGGATGTGGTGGGGCTCATTTAGCCAGCTGGGGGGGTCGAGAGGACAGTCAATGGAAATTATCCAAGAAAAACAAAGAGCAGTGTGACACGGTACAAGAACTCCCTGCTGAATTCTTCATAAGAGAACCCGTTGAGGAGTCTTCGGGGAGGGCAATGACCTCAGCACCACAAGCCTCTCCCAGCATCCCTGGAGGGGGTTGGGGTGTCCCAGGCCTGGGGTCTTAGGAACTTCACGCCAGGCCTCTGTCATCAACGTCAGAGTCATTCACACCCCCAATTCCAAATTATTTGCAACAACGTTTTTCTTAAATCTGAGCTAATTTCACATTTTACATACTGGACTGAAATTCTAAAGTATTTGAGCCAACAGCCTTGTTGGATTTTTGTAGACATGAATATTATTCAGAAAAAAACAAACCTATTATGTCATACAACTTTACTCAGAATCTGTCGGTTACAGCGACCACTGCGCCCTTGTGGCGACCTGTACTATGGACGCCTTCATACCTGCATAGAGATACGGAAACTGGTCAAATGTTATTACTTCGTTTAATCATTATCAAGTCTTTCATTTAATTAATAACTAATGAGAATGTTCCTCATTTAAAAAACCGTCATAATTCTATATTTTGGCATTTTGTAGGACAATCTCAAGTTTAGAGTGACGAGGAAAGTATAATTGGTATATCCGAGCAGATACGGATCCTGGACACCGAACCACAGAAATATCCGGTCCTGCTTCCTAACACAAAACCAATGAAGAAGCAATTCTCTCCAAAACACTACTCTGGGTCTGTAATTTTATCAGGCATTCAGAGGACTTACTGGAATAAAAATTGTCTACTACAAGTGCGTGTTTATACATATTTTTCTGTCTGTTTCCTGTTAGCAAATAAAGAATAAACAAATATGTCTGGTTTAATATACGGTGTATAAAATGGGTCCCAGGTGTTCCTAACGATACCTTCATGTACACGAAGGGAGATTATACATAATATTACAGCCTCTTTCTTCATTTATTTCGTCAAATTAATAAAATAAAATACGAACCGTATACTGATTTACACTTAGTTTTCATTGCCAGTCTTTGCCATAATCTAACAATGGTTTTGCCCCAGTTTGCGCTCACAACGGATGATGTTTAATGGTCTGGAGTGTTCAGCGCTCACACGACATTCACGATACCCCAATATTCATATTCTATTCCGCAAAGGTCCAAAATATTTTTAGATATTCGAAATATCCAGTAGGATTCTTGAGACTGAAAATGTTTTCACGGCTGTGAAAATACTTGTTGTCCGTTTATGGCACTTTTCGCGAGGCGCTGGAAGTATTTCTTCGCTGTGCGTATTGGCTTATTGTAGCTGGAGGAGACGGCGGAGGAGTCCGAGGCTCACGGCCAGACGCAGTGCGCTGCTGCTCCGCTCCAGGCGCAGACGCTCCCTGGTGACCAGTCTGGGCCGCACTCTGCTAGAAACGTTATTGCGCACAAATAGGACTCTTTCTCCCGGCAGATTTATGGGATGTTTTCGAAAAGCCCAATACGCGCTGGCTTTGATTTCGTTCGTGTGTGTGTGTGACATTTTATTTAACAGCATTAAAAATCCAGGCGACAGCCGGTGCATCTTTTATTTAGGCTGCGTCTTGGCGGTAGACGAGTAATGTCACGGTGTTAGAAAATGCGGCGTTCAAACGACCGCCTAACGTTTTAGCACCTGTATTTTAAAGCTCGGTTTAGTAGACTTACTGGTCACACTGTGACACCTCCTTAAATCAAGTACCCAATATGTAAGTCCAAAATTAGTATAAAACCAGGCATTTCTCAGAAATGACCGCCTGAAGCTGCCGTTGCGAGCAAACAGTCACGTAAAATATCAGTGTCTTGTTAACTCCATAACCTCCGGTGACACGGCCCGTAGTTTGTAATTACCAACCTAGACCACATGGAGTCGCTGTGTGATCTTTTACGCAAAAACAGATTGATCAGTATTGATCAGAAATGCAACACTATATGTTAAAGTGACTACTGATTTCTTTTGACAACTTGCATATGATCATATCCATATTTTACAAATTAGCTCATTAAATCTAATACAAAATTGTAGTTGCTGACGTCAGTAAGCTATCAGTTTAAAGAATTATGTATTTTCTCTTAAAAAGCTTGTTTGTTGTAGTACATCACTTATAGTAGTGTTTTAATTTAGGTTAGTCATAATTCCGTATTTTAGCTACTCGATTACAGTCTAGATATAACAATTAATTACATCTGCAAACTATCATTTCGTTACTAACTTCTGTCGGCTGGATTTTGAGTTGCGCATCGATCTGTACAAAGCGACTTCATCAGCTTGCCAAGTTCAGCGAAGTGGCATAATACGAGTTTAAGGTTCCGGGGAGAAAAGCTGCGGCCTCGCTGTCTGAATGCTGCCCTGGGGACCGGATCGGCTCTGGTGCCCCTCAGAAGTCTCCATCAGAAAAGTGAGAAGCAAAACTTTCACAGGGGTTTACAATTCTTCTCACGTGATTAATATGACAGAGGACCACTGTATTTTGTATGTCTGTTTTTTATTATTTGTACCTTATGTTACTCATTTACTTCTTGTTGTTTCCATTTCGGTCCATTATGGAAAATCATTGTCATGTATTTTAGGTCACGTCTAACTGTATTACTAGTATCTGTCAAAGAGAAGCGTGAATGTTTAGAGTGTGGACGCCACCTAGTGGTATAAGAATACAGCTGCGGGCATATCGAAAATGGAAAAAACCCACTGATCGTAATCATTCCGGAAATATTCAAAACATTACATGGGGCTTTATCATCTTTTACTGTTTGACTTCTTTGTTGATAATAATAATTTCCTGTACTTGAGTCTGCAGTCATCAGTAACAATTTTTCAAGCCAACAAATACATAAAATGTAGAATCCACACCTCCTAGACGCATTCGTAATTCCCTCTTCGTCCTGTGTTTTTTTAAACTTGCCAAAATATGAGGTTAGCTCGTAATTACATATAGCCATGTCTCTCTGATGTAACAGAACTGAATAGGTACCCACTACTCTGAATTTATTAGGCAATTTCCTCACTATAATATTTTCTTGACTCCTGAATTCTATTATTTCAGTAATTTCAGAATAGATTTTTCGTAAGTTAATACGGCTTCTTCACTGATCATAAAATAAAACCCAGCCACGGGCATTGGTTAGCGCTTTCGCCTCACACCCCTGGGACCTGGGTTCAAGTCTCCGCCATGGTTCCATGGGTGTGGACTTTGCATGTTCTCCTTCCTGCTGTCGTGGGGTTTTCTCCAGATACTCAGGTTTACCCTCACAGTACAAAAACATGCTGAGGTTAATTGCAGTTACAAAATTGCCCATGTGTGTGAGTGTGCCCTGTGATAGGTTGGTGCCCCATCCTGGGTTATTCCCTGCCTTGTGCCTATAGGCTCCGGACCCCCTACGACCCTAAATAAGATAAGGAGTTTTAGAAGATGGATGATAAAATCAGCCACTTCATACAAGCAGTACGACGATTGAGAAATCCTAACCCTTCCGCGCCCCCTTGTGTTAAAATCGTGCTATTGAAATGAAGCGACGCTATTCACATCCCCACACAAATCACTATTCTTTAATTTATATGATATATAATTTGGAGTAATTCCCAAACTAGCCAGGAGAGATCATGTGCGCGTACTGGCCAATAAGACCACTTATATTTGCACACTTCTCAAACTTTGGTTGCATTCCAGAAATGGGACTGAAAATAATTTGGTTGAAAGAATTGGTTTTTGGAATGAAATAAATGTATATAACTTGGAAAAGTTCACCTTCCATCCTGAACAGCTAACCATGCAGCCAAGTGAATAGGTGAGTAGTGAGTAAGTGAGTAGTGAGTAGTGAGTATGTGAGTAGTGAGTAGGGCTTTACATTAAATGTATTTTTATATCTGGAAATTGGCGAGACTTTTAGTGGGCTGGACTGGACCCCCACCTCAAATGCTGCCCAGTACATAACCTTCAAGGTCACATAATATTCTCCTTACATTCTTCACATGATGTTGTGTTGGCCATGTCCAACACAACTGTCCCCACACTCTGGGACGTCTGATCCTCAGTGAAGATGCAAAGCCATCATGGCAATGGAGATAAGACCGGCCTCCCTGCTGTGGTAAGTGTATTCACGCTTTAATATGTCAGGCGTGAATCACAGACGGACTGTCGAACTCGACTCTCTCAGGTTAATCGGTCAGCTAGTGGCAGTGCCCGCCAACCCCATCCATCATGGGTTTGAGTGCCACTATTACTACAGGATGTTAGATTTGGATGGGAAACCTGACTCCAGCCTCGTAAGACTGCTGTGCAGCACAAAACTTCCACAATTCCTTGGAAGATTTGGCAAAAGAGACTTTTCCAAGGCAAACTCTCCAGTAGAGTCCCCAGAGCCTCTCCGAAGTCCCACAGCATTACCCAAGAAACGGCGACTGCTACCACAGCAGCGACCGCTACTCTAGGTGGCCTATTTCTGCCTGACGTTAGTCATTCCCCAAAGCTTCATCTTCCACATCCAGTCTGCTCCCAGCCCAACACACAGCCCCTTATTTCCTGACTTGACATCATACTATGTGTTCTCTAGGATTTCAGACACTTTACAGTGTGAAGTTCAAACAGGTGACTCTTCTGCACCACCAACATTTGGACCCAGAATCAAGCTGATTCTAAATTCTAGATTTGCAGCTTTGGATCACAACAGACAAAGATAGATTTGTTTGTAGGAATATGTGTTGACATGTGGGGTAAGGGTGATTGATGCAGTATACGTAAGTCTATTTCCAATAACCACTTTTCCTATTAGCGACGTCCCAACGGTAAGAGAAGCCTGGGGCAAGAAAAACAAATGAATCACTGCAAGTGCTTCAGAACGTGCTTCTGTTTCTCCGATATGTTACGGAAATCCATAATGTGAATTCGTTATTCAGCCGGGGCAAAGGTATTGCTATTTCTCTTACACAAAACACTGTACAGAACGCCTTCCCATAGCTTAAAATATAACAGTTTTAAATAATTTTCTTGCAATCTTAAATATTTTTTTTTCTCATTTTCAAAGATAGGCCTAAACGACTGGAAGGATGAATGGATGGATTTCTGACGCATAAACGGGATTAAAGCGAAACGAAATGTTTCGAATATATTAATTATTAGTTGTACTAGTTATAGGGGTAATAGTATCAATGTATTTTTTCTGAGACTTGCGTATGTTACTGAGTAACACCGTTTGTATTCGAGGTTAACATAAATACTGGTTAACTCCCTTATCTTAAGGGCTTGATTTCCCCCCCCCCCATACACACACGCAGGCGTGAATCCTGACGTCTGACTCGTCTGCGGCTGCACTCGAGTTCATGTTGCGGGGGTCTCGGTCGGCGCTGGAGTGTCATCGGGCTGTTATGAGGGGACGGCGCTGCTTCCGTCATGCACTTTCAGGCGCCGTTAACCGGTTAACGGAGCGAAAACCGTCCGACGACGTGACGCGCGCTGTTTTGCACACTGTAACGTGAAGATGGCGAGGCTGCTCCGCGGCTTGCTCATGTTTACGTTCACGTTAACGGGCAAAATCAAAGGTATCGGCTTCTGGTCCCTGATCTACGGCTATTGTGCGCTGTGCACCTGCTGTGTGCTGCTTAAACTTTGCTGGAGCGCGATCGCGAGGCCGTCTCGGGCGTTTCAATGGAAAATCCGGGAGACTGCGCCTGCCTGCCTCAACGACACGTCCTTGGGAACCCACTGTTATGTCAAAATAAAGGTAAGGCGCTCCTTTTGCCCGTCTAGATGTGCATTTATGCTTGGCGTGTCCCTCCCCCGCGATCTCGGTAGAGCCGTCGGAGAACGAGACGAGGGCGGCCCTCTGATCTAGCGGCCCCTTTGTAACGCAGTCACCTTATTTACAAAGCGTCTAAGTTATTCAACGCGGTGCCCCCCCACATTTCGTGTATTGATTATCCAGCCGGTGCTGAGGACAGGTCCTCACCTCCACCCCCAGCCGTCCCGGAGCCGTTTAAGAAAAGCTTTTCCGTTCCTCCCCGCAGACCCCAAGTTCTGAGCTGGTCCCATTATATCGGCTCCATGCAGGCTTTGCTCTCTGCTGTTATGGGAGTCGCGGCCCCCGTAGTCTTCATTTCGGTCAGCTGTTCCAGCGTCGATTTCACTGCCTTTACATCTATGCATGTACGCAAGATGCGACTTATAAAATGCAAAGCAGTAGTGCATTTTATGGTCGATGTATTATGATTGGTATTTCATATTTTTAAATATATATTTTGCATTAAATTTGGGCCCCTATATAATACGCAGCAGTATTTTGTTCATCTCGCCTGATGTGGTGCCTTAATACCAGTAATTAGATATTCGTCGACTGGAGCAGCAATTAGCTATAACCGCTTAACTAACGGAACGGAAATCCCCAGCTTTAACCGAGACGTTTAAAATTAATAAGCAGCAGGTTGCACGTTTTCATGCTTCATAACAATATAAGGCGGTGCGGAGGCGCGCGGCGTGACCTTCAACGCGGCGATGGCCGATTCGGTACAGACTTAAGTGTGGAAAAAAGCCAAAGTTTTTGTTTTACACATAATGGCAGCGTGTTGAGAAGCGTGTGTTGTTGTCTTCCACTTCCTCAATCCCAGGAATCTGGCCTGAGATTCCACTACGTAGCCGCAGGAGAACGGGGAAAACCTCTCATCCTGTTTCTCCACGGTTTCCCCGAATTCTGGTAAGACATTAGACAGCCACATATACAAAACAGAGGCGCTGTAAAGAGGAGCGAGATTCTACGGCCACTAAAAATGGGTACATAATTGTATTGGTTTGGGGACCTAAAATGATATGCTTTCAATAAAAACAACATCGACAATACTCATGCCCTTACTAAAGAACCCCAGGACATCTGGACATCTTTCAGTTTTGGAAAAATGAAGCTAAATGCAATGTAACTGTGTCTATGAGTTTGTGCAGGATTTTTAAGTTTCATCTCGATCTTATATAGTATCAGATTTTGAAAGATGTGACAGAAACCAGGGCTGTGTTCCAGAAACACAACCCCAAAGTGGGTTAGGGTTAGTCTGAGTTTATGTTTGTTGTTGTTTTTTAGGAGCTGATTTTGTGCAAATAACACTTCACTGACATACTATCCCTGGATGTGTTTGTGCTCTGTTTCGCTAGAAACCTTTGTCTCACAAAATGTTTTTAATAGAATACCAACAGAGTCTAATTAATAGTTCATTTGAATCTGACGTTTATTTCAATAACAATTGTAAAATCCAGGGCTGACATCTGACTGAAATAATTAGCTCAGATTCCATCAGAGATCCCAGTTTTGCATGTTTACTTTCTAGAGTAACCCTAAGCTGATCTAGGTATTGGTACTAATATAATTCAATTGGTATCGATATACTGCCTGGATATGTAACAGCCAGTCATCTTGTGCAGAACTAACCGCGGTATTTGTGTACTCTCTAAAAAGAATGGATCCCAGTAGCCATATTAAGCTAATCGTTCTTTACGTGGCTCATTGTTAATTAAACGTTTTCTACTAAATGGACAGAATAAGTGGCAGGACGAAGATGATTAAGCAAACAGGAAGCGCCTGAGAGCTGGAGGGCATGCGAGATTAGAGACGGCCTGACCCCATAGTCCGCTGTGCACATAGTAATTAGCAGATTTCACCTCATTCATCTCCCTGATCCTACGGTTTCCACTTTTTTGCCCGTTGCTCTCTGGTCCATAGATGGTGACGTCGATTCCCTGCATTCCCTGGTTAGTGCGCACGTATGTAGAGATCTGCATGTAGGAGAATCCGAGCGGAGACCTGTAGGGGTACACGTGTAATCAGGACTCTCACTCTGCAGAAGCTCGACATGTGTCCTTTATCCACAAGGACGATGCTCACCGTGTCCCTACTGCGAAGGTCACCACGGTCACAATTCTTGTCTCCATGGCAACTGCAACGTCATCAAAACTACTTTCGTGCAAATTCGCACCTAATTCCAGACTGCACGTTATGATCTTTGCAGTTCTCCACGTCCTTATTGTTTATTCAGTATTTAACTATGTTTACCTGGTAGTACTAAGGACACCCAAGGAAAACGGAGAAGGGGCTGGATGAGAGTGCCTCTCTGATACTACTAGTGATTGAGTTTTTTTTTTTTTTTTTATCTTCCGGTTTTGGATTCCCTGACGTATTTGCTTCCATTTAATCACAGAAACTTCTTAAGAAACTTGAGTTCTTCAGGCCAAAGTCCTGGAGCACTGACTGTGTTTGTTCTTCGTTTCACTTGTGCTTTCAAGCGTCCCTTTCATGCCGAGTCATTACTTACGTTAAGGAGAAAGTCTGAGGACAGTTGCAGCCACTGGACAAAGGCCAGACCAGGTTTACCTGCAGGAGGAGATTTCAGCCCAAACAATGCCAACTGTAATTATGTGAAAAATTATTGGTAACAGTGATCTTACGAAATCACCAATTCTGGGAGATTAATAGTTGAACTATTAGGATTCAACAAACACAGGATGGAAAAATACTTCACCATGACAGAATTTTTAGTCTGCTTTCCCAAGTAGTCGACACAAACTGTTTTTTCACAGTTGTTTTTTTGTCATGCTGGTGCAGCGGTTTAGCCACTTGACTAGCTGGCTCTTGCCTAGATCGCTTCCGCTCCGCGACATCTGCTTCCCGCAGGTTCTCATGGCGTCACCAGCTCAGGGAGTTCAAGAGTGAATTCCGGGTGGTGGCCGTGGACATGAGGGGGTATGGCGAGTCAGACCAGCCCACATCCACCGACAGCTACTGCATGGACTACCTGCTGACTGACATCAAGGACGTGATGGAGTGTCTGGGTGGGTGCCAGGATCTCCATCAGCACCTCTACACCTGTTTATCTCACCCCCATCTCCACACCTGCCTCCACATCTCCGGGGGCCACCAGAAACATGCTCTGATCGGTCTAGTTTACCTCTCATAGTTCAGCTGCTTCTCAGTCTGGGCCACCTTCCAGAACAGAGGTCACCCTCAGCTTTTATGATCCATCTTATCGTTCCTCCGTTCCCTGACACACACCCTTGTTTGGCTGTGACTAGGCTACAACAGATGTTTCCTTGTGGGCCACGACTTGGGTGGCTTTGTGGCCTGGCTGTTCGCCATCCACTACCCCGAGATGGTAACCAAGCTCATCGTCCTGAACTGCCCCCACCCCTCTGTGTTTGCAGGTATGTTTTCACGTACTTCAAGCTATGCGATTGCAGTTGCTCATGCAATCGATTACTCAAAATGTCTTCCTTTTTTAAGATGAACCCTGATAAATGTTGTTGCTGACCAGAAGCTATAAAACAAGGACATTCAGATCCTGAATCTACCAAATATTTCCCACTAATAACCCATTTTCGATGTTTCGATCCCCTTCATTTTACCATAAATAATGGCAGTGGTCTCATCACGGCTGGGATGGGGGTTTATTTGACCAAAGGGATAGTTTCACTGACGTCATTGAGTACATGTGGATGTGTGTTAAATGACAATATCTATACAGAAAAATGTGCCAACTGGACGTGAGCTGAAAGCGAAGTCCACAGTGGGCCGTCATTATCTCTGCAGAGGCCGAAAGGCATTACAGAAATGTTGTCGGAGTCCCCTGCCGCCCCACTTAGACCGATCTGTCATTTCAGATTACACCCCCCGACACCTCAGCCAGTTGGTCAAGTCCAGCTACATGTTCTTCTTCCAGTTGCCCCGCCTTCCCGAGCTGGTGTTCTCCATGCACGACTTCAAGGTGAGCGGTGTGCGGCGTGCCCGCAGAGGTTTCCATGGAAACAGACCAGGAGATCCAGGCCCGGATTTAAAATAAAAAAAGACCACCTTTTACTAAACAACGCACAGACACGGTACCTGTCTTTCACTTATTAGTTCCGCGTGTTTTTTTCACTCGTCCTTGATGCCCAGAAGCACATAAGCGAAGGTAGCTATTTTAAGGGCAACGTTATAATTGAAGTCGTAGGTTTGCGACGACACGTCTTTGCCGAGCGCGGGTAACGTGGTCGGAAACCTGGTTAATGCTACATGCTAACACAGCCTGAATGGAGGTTCCCCTGCGTTTGCTTCGGGAATCCTCGCTCTCTACGTGTGACGGGAAGTGCTGGGGGGCTGCTTACGTGCTACTTTACGCTCCAGGCATTCAGCTCAGGCTCTCGGTCACAGAATGGGGAGGGGGCAAGCATGCAGGGTCCAGATCCAAGGCTGATTTTAAAGGCCTCGTCTCTCACCCAGGTCCTAAAATCATCACGGAGACTGTGCCAACAGTCACTGTGACGACGGTGACGTGGCACACGCGTGTGGCCGGCCAGCGGCCCAGATAATCCCAGACACGAGGAATGGGGAACACGGCGGGGATTCACTGACAGTGTCTCCTCTTATAGGCTCTGAAAAGCCTGTTCACCAGCAGCAGGACTGGGATTGGGCGGAAGGGCAGCGGGCTGACCAATGAGGATGTGGAAGCGTACCTGTACTACTTTTCCCAGCCTGGGGCCCTGACAGGCCCCCTCAACTATTACAGGAACATGTTCAGGTGAGAGAGGCGGGGGAGGCCATTACCCCTTTATTTGGCATGTATCACTTTCTATTCCTATAGCACCCTCTGCTGGCGATATGCATTCTGACTGCCCTCTAGTGTTCTGCTACAGTATTGCAAGCTGCGGGCCTCTGCAGGCATTTCATGATAAAGCAAACAAAAAAGATGTGAGCAGCTCCACTGGCCCTCTGCTAACATGCTCCCTGTGACAGAGGGAAGCGGCTCCACTGGCCCTCTGCTAACATGCTCCCTGTGACAGAGGAAAGCAGCTCCACTGGCCTAGTGATCAGGCAAATTGAACTTTCAGTTTATCCCTAGAAATAAAATTACAAATATTTAAAGTGAAACTAAATTATATAAAATGAAATAGAAATATATCTTTAAAATAAAAATTAATAAAACCAACTAAAACTAAAACTGGATTTCAAATGAAAATTGAAAATAAAAAAATAGAAACTAGATAAAAAAAAAAATCAAAGCTATGACATCACTGGTACAGACAGGGATCCCTCAGGCACGCTGTAGATGTCAGTTGTTTCCTACCAGCTCGCCGGCCCTGAGGCGGAGGGATGTCCGGTGTCCCGTTCTGCTGCTCTGGGGAGAGCGGGACGCCTTCCTGGAGCAGGACATGGCAGAGCAGTGCCGCCTCTACATCCGGGGTCACTTCCGCCTTAACATCATCTCCGGAGCCAGCCACTGGCTGCAGCAGGACCAGCCCGACATCGTCAACACGCTCATCTGGACCTTCCTCAAGGAAGGCGAGAGCCGCAAGAACCACAGGCACTCACTGGCTTAGGTGTCTGCCGCAGGTGCCCGTTAGAAAACAAACAGGACCCACGCAGCACTGGCAGTGAGGACAATAGTACAGCCATCCTTTTGACTCACTTAATCACCAGTTAACAAGCACATTTTTATTGAAGTCGTCTTATTTTTTTTTTCTGTTGCCTCAGTACTTGTAATTGAGCAGTTTACCAATAGGGATAATCTCCCTGTCAATCGTATTGCATGGTGCCTTTGACTGACCAAGGTGGTCCTGGAAAAAAAAAAAAGAAAAAAACACCACCCATTTGCGTGACCGAACCCGTGACAATCACTGTAGGCGTCTGCTCCATTTCCCAGACGGACAGGACTGTGTGGGCTGTGGAGGAATTTCTGGAAACCTCCCGCTGCCCTTGTGTGAGGTTTCTGCAGAATGCCGCGATCCCCCCCCCAAGCTCCGCACTCCCTTGTTAGCTGTGACAGGAGAATCTCATCTCCCTGGCCTTCCTGCTCTCTCTCTCTATCAGGTGGTGTCGTCTTAATGAATGTTTTTTCTGGTACGTTTAATTTTCCTCCTCCTTTCGGTTACCTTGGCCTTCCTGTAATACGAGGTAATGGTTCAGTATTGTAAACAATTTGTATTTATGTCCGAACACGGCATTTATTATTTCAATGAGAATTGTTTTCATCATTTTAATTTTCTAAACAAATAAACAGCAATGAAAGTGATGTTTTCTTATGATGATTATAATATTTTTTTATGGTGGCTAGCATTATATAAGACCACCTCCCCATCAGTCACCAAGACTTTGCATACAGCTCTTACCTGTGACTTAAAGGGTTAGGTTAGGTGTGCTACTTGGTAACCTATTCAAAGACTAGAAATCTGAGGCGAATTATTAATCTCAAATTACAGGGAGAGTCCAGCACTTCCTGGAAAACTCGGTCATCTACATGGAGATTATATTTGCAGGAAAAGGTCGGCTACCCCTGCCTCACTTGTGAAATCACCAGTATCTATGAGGCCTTTGCTCCGCGATACTACCTCATCGATAGCTGATTGGCTGAGCTCAGGAATCCAAATCGCAGTGCTAGGCCAGTCACAGACTGACCTTACAAAACGCAGGAGGAAACCCGGCATCTTTGGCCCCTGACAGCAGCCACGATCAGGAAAACCTGAAGTCTGACATCCTACGCTTCTGTTAGCTTTGACACCATCAGCGTGCGTGTGCACGTGTTAGACTGGCACGCACTGCTCAGTATTTGCACACAGGTCCATTCCGCAGAGGTGATCCTGAGGTTAGCGATTCATTAAAGCAGCAATAACGCAGAGATGTAATCAGCTGTGCTATAAAAATAACGGACGATCCTCTCTGACAATTACTGTACCATCGTCCTCCCGCCTTTCCTGGTGAGATTCGTGGAAAATTCACTGGATTATTACAAATACAATTGTTAGATAATACAATATTATCACTGCATATCTTGCTCAATATTTTCATTTACTGGAGTAGCTGTGGTCCCCCCACAGAAGCAGGGCCTCTCTATGGACATCAGATGCCCTCATAGCGCAAAAACAGCCCAAAAGCGTAACTCTTCAGGTTTTACTTATAAGACAGTAGAGTGCGATGATTCTGGAGGAACACGACTAGAAGCCTTTAGCTGTATTAACCACCATTTCCTGCATATAAATCGACATTTTTCCTATTGATTCTTTTTCTGCAGAGATGAGGCTGATGTTCCCTTTACATAACTACATACTTCGGAATAGATTTACAATTTTTCCCCATAAAACGTCAGTGATGAAAATGGGAGAGACGACAGACAGGCAGCAGAGATTCAAATGTGTCTGGGCGCTTAGTCTGCGAGCGGCCGAACGATCTCCACAGTTTGTGACGAATACAGAGACGCATTTTCTCTGCATCCTCTGCGTGAGGGACGCCTACGTCGGAGGCTCAGCTGCCACCCGAGTGAGTGACTTAGTGATTTTTTTTTGCGTTTCTTTTTCCAGCCTCCGCGAGAATAAAACGCTCAGCCAAAGCCGCCGGCTTGTTGGGTTGCGCGGTCAGTAAAAGCCTGGCAGTACTGAGTGGGTGTTCAGCGGCCCCTGGGGACCTGGCGGGCACAGATAAGAGGTGTCAGTCCCAGACGCCTGCCTCGATTAGATTCGGGCCCAGAATGCGCTGTCACTACTGTCCCCGTTCCTATGAGGCGCGCGGTGTCTCTAAGGCAGAGTGAACAGCTGGCACACAGGATCTGCTGTCAGGATAAATCAACACATCTCTCGTCGCTGCATCTGCTAGGAAAGGACCTCCTTCATGCATCACTGCCTCTTTGCTGCATTTTCAAAATTCGCCCACTACCCTTGGAACAGCAGAAAAACAGGTTCGAGGGTCATCAGCCTCACCTAGTCCTTCTGACCGTGCTCTCATCTGCTCCCTCTTCAGGTGAGCCTCTGCGCTGCAGTGCTTTTATTAGCCAGCATCTCCTGTGGTATTCTGGGCAGAAACCTGACACTCACAAACTCACAAATTATTTTAAGTAGTCAAGGAATAACACTGTATAAATTCTTTCAAAACTGTTTATACTGTCTAATGCATATGCTAATCCCAGCAGCATCCAAAAATAACTGCGCCATTTTAACCCTGCGGTATTTTGACTAAACTGTTTTTGTCATTTGACATTGCTTTGCTTAAAGACAGAGGGCACTGACATCTCCACTAAGGGATGGAAAATACAAAAATTGAGTCTATTAGGTCTTCCCAGACAAACTACCCAGGATAATTTAATTAAACCATAAACCACCATGATTTAACGTAAAATGACTGCGCTGTTCCTGTATAGTGGCTCAGCAAGCTATGCTCTCTGCTGCTAGCCTCAGGGCTTCGGGTTCAAGTCCATCTATGGGTCTGAGCACAACACTGCCTCCTGGTGGCCATTCCGACTGAGGGGAATTCAACAGAGACCCCGCTGGCCTTGAAGAGCTTCACAGTCATGATGAAGGTTGACTTGCACGCCATTAAAAGGCAAGAAGCGTTAATTAATTCTCTGAGTGTGCCAGCCAGGAAGAGGAACTGCCAGGGATGAAAACCTTTGGGGGGGGGGGGGTTGCAGTTACATTCA
>JAODUD010000043.1:2406706-2425126 GCA_026784285.1 Stomatorhinus walkeri | reverse complement strand
ACCTGTTAAATGCTCCCATGGGCCAAGGCATCAGGGGAGATGATTTAAAAATAAAAAACAGGGTGCATTTCTGGAGCACGGGGGCTTGATTTTATGCTCCTAGAGCTGCTGTTTCCAGTAGAGCAGCTTATGTTGGTGGCAGGCCGTGAACCAGCTCTGCTCTACCCTTCTGCTGACCACCAGTCTGAGGGGGCCTCAGCTCTGCTCTACCCTTCTGCTGACCACCAGTCTGAGGGGGCCTCAGCTCTGCTCTACCCTTCTGCTGACCACAGATACACAGATGTCAGCCAGATGTCACAGATAAATAGGGTTAGCTGGGCAGACTCAAGGTGTCTCATGCGTTGAGAAGGCATTTGCTCTGGAAAGGTACTTATACTGTTTGCTGCATCTAGAGCGGTTGCCTGTTAGTAAAGAATGACTCCGTCATACAGCGCCCGACCCCAGACCGCATTACCGTCCCCAGTGCACGCACTTAAACGCACTGTTGCTAGGCATCCGCCGGCGTACCCCCACCAAACTGCTCGGGCTGACGCCGGTTGGTTTACCTGGCCCGGTTCTGTGGTCTTGGTTCTGCTGACATCACAGCATAGCTCTCCATGGTCTCAATGTGACTTATGACAATGACATTCACGTTTACCTGAGTGAGATGGAGCAGAAATTGCCCAGGGTCTGGGACAGAAGCCATGACCTCAGCGGGCCCCCCCAGGAATGACCCACTCCATAGCTTCACCATGGAATCTTCTCGGGACCTGGCTGCCTCACCCACCCAGTGTGTTACACCCCCTGGGGCACCCTGGTGTTGCCCAGCAACAGCCTTCCCGGGACCTCAGCTCAAGATGACGCAAAAAGGACACACAGATGTATGTATAAGGCAATTCCCACAGGCATCGAAGAGTTAACCAGCTCACTATCACTGTTACTGTTTATTAATCTCTAACTGTTTATTTATCACTAACAATTTATCAGACAGCAATATGTTGTAAATCTGTTTCTAGTACTACTGCACTATGTTGCACTTGCAGATTAGAAGAAAAAACTGAATTTTGCGTGACGATACAGTTGAGCGTAATCTAAAATCTGATCTAGGCCGACTCGTCAGGAATGCTGGTTAGAGTAAAGAGCAGCTTTGACTGGGCCAGTTTATGGGGGGGGGGCGGGCGCCCATGACTATCAGCCATTTTCCCAGGGTAACGCCACATAAATAACAGACCATGGCCAAGGCCTCATCACACAACACAACCATGAATAACATGACTAGGGGGGCAGCATGTGGCTCAGTGGGCTAAGACTGTGTGACTGTAATCACAAGGTCGCCGGTTCAAACCCCACCTCCGCCTATCTGTGGGTTCTTGAGCAAGGCCCTTAACCCCCAGCTCCCTGGGCGCCCCAACAGGTGGCTGCCCCTTGTGGACAGCTTGCTCTACGAAGAGCAAGTATTATTACTACTTAGAATCTGTTCCAGACACCAAACAAATGTCTGTTTTCAAATTGGTGTTCAGCTGCAGCTATACCATTTGCATGCATGGTGAGTTGGTGACTGTAACCAATTACCGAGAATCCTGTGTGCTCGTGGAGTTTTCTAAAGAGCACGATCAAAGAGGCATGTAAGGTAACTGTGACGTCCTTTTGCAGCATCATCATCGTGTCTAACCAGACACAAGGTCCTACGAAAACACCCACAGCAGGCACACGATCCCACTGGGGGGGCGGGAAGGATCAGTGGTGCGATTGGAGGGAATCAGATTCATACGGTCTGTTTGATAATGACCGCACACCCCACCATGCTGAAAACATTATGGAGAGACACTCCTACTCCTTTGGAAGTCTCTGAGAGCGGGAATAGAAGAGCGGAGATCCCATCCAGCACAGCCAACAGCACTCAGACCAGGCCCCTGAGGTTCGGGGGGGGGGGAGAGATCAAAGGCTTCCCTTAAAGGAAGAGTACAAGCAAGATGGCGGGGCCCCGTTTGAGACGGTATTGTGTTTGTGTTTAGTTACTGGGGGCTGTAGCCTGTAGAGGACGGTGGGGAGGAAACCATAGGCAGGGCAAGAAACACTCATCTCTCAATCAGCCACTTTGCTGGAAGGTGTCGCTTCTGCGAGTCACAGCGGACTTCCGACACCGAGACGGCAGAGCGAGAAGAGCCTGTCCCTGTGAACGTGAATAAGCCGGGCGCCGTACATCGGCCAGAAACTGAGCTGCCATTCTGGAGGCATCCTACGACACTTCAGTTCATCGCACCTCCTCAGAAGGAGAGCAGAGATGCTGTTATCTGCTGCGACCTGCTCCTGCGGATCCAGCTGACATCGCGAACCATCTCGCCGATTAGTCAGACACCTGAGGTTTCTTCGGCGTGATGGGAGTCGTGTGCTGATTCGGCTGTGGGCGGCAGCCTTCGGTGAGTCACGGCAAGCTGTGAAAGGATGGGACTATGGGGCGGGGAGGCAGGGGGGGGGGGCACAAGCTTATTCAACTGCTCCCCCACCCCCGTCACAGAGCCCGGCATTGCAGAGGAGCTTCCGTCAAAACATACCGCTGATTTTGGCGATGGGAGGGTGAGATATCTGCGTTAGCTGAGGCAAAAACATCCGTCTGGATTTAGTGATGGCTGATCCGATTAAGGCTGCGGTGATCCACCACGACTCACCGGAAGCGTACAGAAGAGAACACACGTCACAATAAGGAAGATCTAGAGCTGCCGATTCACCTGGACTCCTGGAACAAATCTCAGTACAGGGAGGAAAGGAAATCATTACGGGGCCTCAGAATTGCCTGCTGAGCCACTCAATCCAAAACCATCTATGACAAAAATTCCCACTATGCAACGAGTCTCTTGATCATGTGATCGGTCTCAGGCACACGCGCTGACATCCTCTCCCCCTGCCGTCGCCTGCAATGCTCCCAAGCTACAGACAGAACAGGAGGCGGCAGAGACAATTCAAGACTAACCAGGAAAGGCTGGTTTTCCCCTGGCTGTCCCAGCTCTGGGCCAGATTGACGTCACAGCAGATTCCCAGAACTCCCAGCTTCTCCTGGATCCAAGGGCAGGCTGGCTTTGATGTTTCTCACATTCCAGGGTCTTTTTATGCTGTCACAGACAGCAGTAACATACAAACGGGAGCCAAAATGCTCATTTGGTGATTTCACAACCGTTTCGGCTAGAAAAGGAAGGATTGAAGCAAATAGTGAAAACCGTTCAGGTTCAAATCTGTCAAAGCAGAATTTAAAGTCCCCCCAAAACAATCCAACAAATTCAGCCACCTTTGTGGTGAAACTGAATATTCAAAAAAAATAACACAGAGATGAACAGTCGAAAAGAAAAATATGGCTGATATCTGAACATATCTCAAACAGCACCGTCTACGGGGACAGATGCCTCAGAGCCTAGGGGAAGCATCCTGATCAGATGAGGGGCCATCGAGGGACAGCGGCGGCCACCTCTTGGTCCCCCCCCCCAGCCATGTGCTGAACAAATCAGCTGGACAAAACGTCTGGTGGTGGAGACACCTCAGCATCTGTGCGACGTTCCGCTGGCTCCCCACGCTGCAGAGCTGCACCTTTTAAAATGGATAAACTGGGGCTTGACTGACAGGACTATCAGAGGTCAATATCCAGCCTCATGTGAACAGCAACGACTCTGGCCGTAGCTGGAACTCAGCTTCTGTTGCCACGGGCAACCTGGCCGGTGATGATGACGGGGGAGGATACTGGGGGCTAATGGGGAAGGCTCCACCCCCCCCACCTTGGGTTTTTAACACTCCCCCTGGCCCAGTGCAGTTTGGCACAGCTAAAGCAGAAAGGTCCATTCTCTCCCTCAAGCCTTTTCCACCGACTGGCACAAGAGACGGGGGGGATGGGGGCGACATGACTGCCCCAGATGTCACTGATCATTATGGGTTGAACTGCTGATTGTTTTCCAGGCAGATTTCGAGGTGACCCCAAACGGACCGGCCCAGCGGTTCTGCGAAGCGGGCCAAGACCACTGCATTTGGATCCAACACGTGGCTGCGGTTTCAGCCTCTGGCCATCCTTCCACAGCATTTCCGCCAGGGGGACAAAGGCGTCAAAGAATTTTAGCTTCGGATCGCACCCAGATGGATTCCTGAAATATATTGAGCGGTTTCTTTTCACTCTCTGAGGCGCGAGACAAGGGCCATTGGCTCACAAACCCCGTGGCCTCCTGCGCTTATAAACAGGCACGAGAGGCGGAGCCTAAGCAGCCTTCAATCTCGGCTATGACATCACTGGAGTGAGCTTGGGGAGTAAGAAGATTCACGGGGGAATAATGATCCGTCGCCATGGAGACAGGCCTCCGAGCAGCTGCTGATTCGCTCCTGCATTTCTCCCACTCTCTCTCTCTCCCCCCTTCTCCTTCTCCCACCCTTCCTCTGCCGCTGCCAGTCTATGAGGTGTGAGGAGCAGGCAGGATATTCACAGCCTCACTTCTCCAGACCCTGCGCGCTGTCGGCTGTGCGGGGAGATGGCAGCATGTTCCTCAGAGACCCGGGGAGCTAACCAAAGCAGGTAGGTGCCCGGCGCGGTCTGGGATGTTTTCTATCTGCGCGGTTAGAGAATCGCTCGCTCCATCGGCTGTTTCCTCCTGTCCCCCCCTCCCCTCTCGCTCACGTTAGCGAGGACGATTCGGGCTGTCAGTGCGGGTTTTCACCGGGCGGGCATGGAGGATGCTGGACCGGCTTCGCTGGAAGGGAGCCTGGGAGCGTGACGGAGGGCTTATCCTCCTCACGACATGGGGGAGATGGGCTCAGCCGGGGCACTCGCCAGACCCTCCATTGTGCGGCCGACACGTTGTCAGCGGCGACAGCCTCATTATTCTATTATTCCCAATGCCGGCCCATTCTTCAGGGAGGGGGCAGGATGCTAATCTGGCACTGAGATGTGCCGCATATCGACGTGAAATGTGAATTATTTACATGCCCGCTTCTGCGATGATACGTCCTCCCAGTCTATAAGCAGCAAATCTGTGATCACATATTTGTATGGCGTGCAGGATTACGCTTCCTGGATTTCGGCTGGTGCTCAGGGACACCTTGGAAGCTACCCCCTGTCCTACAGTAGGTTACTCCTGCTCCGTTAGAGAGGTATGAGTTATGCGTGCAGATAACTTACTCCAGCAGAGGTTAAACCCGTGCCTGGTTGTGGTCAGACTCCACGTACAACGCCGGGGCGTGTTTGGTGGAGGGGAGGGGCTGGGACAGCCACAGCCGCAGTGAATCCGGCGTTTCCCTCCCAACGCGCGGGGGGGATTGCCGGGGTATTCTGGTCCCCCCCCCCTAACGGCGGCACACGTGATCTCACCCGCAGTGGCTCCTGACCAAAGCAGCGGAGGGAAGCGACAAGCTGAGGAGCCCCAGAGACTCGCAGGTGGGTCAAACACGTGCGACACCGAACTCTGCCGTGCCACAGCCAGACTGCGGCCCACACCTAAAGGCGCCACGATCCGCCCCACCGGCACATTAGCCCACTATAAGACTGGGAAAAGGTCACAGAACAAGACCGTGGACATGGTGTGTAATGAAGCCGCGCCGAAGGGCAGTGAAGGGCCGGTGTGTACCTCAGTAGGTTGGAGCGACGTACCTGTAATCAGAAGGTCAGCAGTTTAAATCCTGACATCAGCAGAATGATGTCACCATTGGGCCCTTGAGCAAGGCACTTAATTCCCAGTCGCTGAACCTGCTTTCTCAAAAATGTCCACTACTTTGGGTAAAGGAATCTAACTGAAGTTAGATGCTGACGGGGTGGGCCTAGTCGGCGCCGTACTGCACCACTCCTGATTTGGTATGTCGGAAACTTCAGGTGAAAGGCTGTTTTCCCAGGTGCTCCTGTGAAGTCCACAGAGTCAGTGTGGGTGGGAGGTGTGGGTCTGGCCAGCAGAGAATGACATGAATGGCTGTGTTATGTGTCTCATGTTATGAGCTCCCTTAATCTGCAACTCTGCCCCCCCCCCCCCCAACAGTGTGGAATGAAAAGCACTCCCCGTGGCTGCCTCTGAGACTCACGCTCTCGCGCCCCTAGGGCGCCCAAAGCACTCCGCTCCCCTGCTTCTGGGGGGACCATGAAATCCGACGGGCTAGGAGGACCTGTCCAAACCGCCGTGTCGGCACGGGCGGTCTACAACGGCGACACGGCCCACGTGAGGGACTGCAAGGACAAGGCCCGGTCACCCAGACCGGGGGACACCGCTCAAAAGGCAAACATGACTGCCAGACCTAAGCCAGAACTCAACGGTTCCCCCAAGACGGATTCCCCTCGGCGGGAGAATGCAGCTATGGGGGGCACCGCCGTGACCCCACCCCGGGAAGTCAATGCAAGCAAGGACAAGAAGCCCAATGGGACGAGAGCCAGAGCCCCCGCCAGCTCTGCCACAGCACATCCGAAGACCAGCAAGTCTAAAAAAAACGGCTCAGGGACAGAGTCTCCTCAGGGTGTGGACGGCCCACCCCCCCTCAGCACCCCCACCTCCGGCAGCGTCTCACCTGAAAACAACTCCAGCAGCCCCCGCAGCGCCACCCCAGGTTTGGAGGACTCACTGCATCTGATTTTCTTTATTGCATTAAAGGGGCGAGGCACTAGTGTTGGCCATTCATTCCTGTCCCATTTTCCATGTGTGAAGTGACAAGGGCTGCTAAGAATAGCCATTAGAGCATGAAATTAGCCCGATGAGGCCTCCTTGGGCAGTAGGGGGGTGGGCAATGTTTAAATGGGATTTTCGCTCTCCGATCTCTTGCTCAAACACCCCTAGCCTCATCTCAGCCATAACAGAACTGACATGACCTGAAGGTCAGACGTTACATACGGACCTCTCATGGCCCCTGGGATTTAACCTCTCTGTTCTAAGTGGGGGAGGGGGGAGAAACAGGTGAATCCATTGTCCCACTGACCTATTGTGGGCTTCCCAGATGGGGCCAGCTGCCCAGTAAACTGGCCCAAGCACTGGCACAGCCAGCAAACCACTGCAGGCCACTTTACCATAGATCATTATTTCTGAATGGCATGTCCACATTCACTCCCCCGTCCACAACAGCCGTTTTATTACTGCTGATGACTCTCACCCTATGGTGAGAACTGACAGGGCATATTTATGGATGCTGGCTCAGAGAAAGAGCACGTCAAAGGGGAAGTCTCCCTCACGTCTGAAACACAGCCGTGCCCGAGCAGGCCCGATCTGGGTCTGGTGGCTTGCTCCCGTCGGCGCTGATGGTTCCCGTCTCATGAAATCAGAAGCAGAAAATCCTTTTTACGATATGCGCATGTAGATTGGTTTATTTTTTTAGCCAACTGAACAATCGGACAAGCAGCTGCACTCCATGTTTATGGAGCTAAGTGCCTGTTTTAGCTCAGCAGATCAATACATTTCATTAAAAGAGAAAATCATTTCTGAGCATTAATGCACAAAGTTGTAAGCCAGTGATAAAACACAGGCTGCAGTCGTTGCTTGAGCAAAAATATTAATATATAATATAAAAGTACAACATGCTTCCATGTAGAAAGCGTTTTACCAAGAGTTTGATGTACAGCATGACTAACATGACACTCCAGGTCACTCCAAAAAGTACTGTTTCCCAATCCAGTGCTCAGGGATCCACAGACAGTCCCACGTGTTTGCCTTACTGGTAGCTGGGAGGGAGCAAAAATGTGGATTGTCTGGCAGGAGGCTGGGAGGGAGCAAAATCATGAACCAACTGTGTGTCTCCAAAGGCCGGATTAGGAAAAACTGGTCTAAACTGGTCTTATGCATAATTTCAGGGCAGCGGTCAAAAGCTGTTGCCAAGGTGTCACCTCGATCCCCCGTGACCAAGACACTACGGAAACCCTGCGATCCTACCAAGGCTAACAGGTAAAGGATGAACACTCTTCAGCTTCAGACCCTGCATATGACTAGAATCAGATGCATGGAAAAAGCCAAGGCTGACTTGGCTGCCCCACTGTGGTGAAAACTCTGAACTGCAAGACTGGTCAGCCGCTACCACAATGGAATGTTGTTTATTCTCACAGCACAACAAGCAGGACTGTCACGAAGGAGGCCAGCAAGGCCAAATCCGCAGCATCAGGCCGCCCCTCTACAGCGGCTCCAGGTTCAAAAGCTGAACCAAAAGGGAGAAGCACACCCACCAACCCAGGAGAGAACTTAGGTCAGGCATTACACAACCTACAATCCACACATTACCAATGGCCAATGTGCCAGTCTGCTATTAAGAAAAGGATTAGGCAGAAGGTAATGAATGATGCTGACGTGTGTTTATCTGCATGCACATAAAGCTGGTCGATTTTTTTGAATGCAGGTCCCAAGCCCTCCTCCCAAGCAAGCGGCACGCGGAAGCCCCAATCCCCACGGAAAGAGGAGATTCCCAAGCCGCCGGCTGGGGACGGGGCAGTCAGCGATGCTTCCAAAAAGAAGCCAGCCAAGGCTTCTCTGGCTGCCACGACGACCGCCAATGGGAAACAAGCAAAGGCCGCCACCGCCAAGCCAGTGCCACTCGCTGGCGGGAAAAGCTCCCCAAGGCAGAAGGCCGTTGCTGAGTTTCCCACCCCGAAGGGGTCGCCCAAATCGGCTGGGCCTGACAAACAGGCCTCCCCTGGACTCAAGAGGCATTCTGCCAAAGGTAAGGAGACGTGCAGGCAGAGGAGCCAAGCCGGCAAGCTAACAGGCCCCAACCACCACATATCCACTGCTGAGGAGCAGCCAAAGGGGCCGGCGGAGCAGGCAGAGAAATCCCCAGCACATGTGGGAACACACCGGAAGCCTGACGTAGCCACATTAGGGCCAGGCCATTCTGCCGAGACCTCTGCCCATGTGGGTAAGACTCGGCATTCTGGCGGGGGGGCAGAAAACCAGAGGAAAGCCCCAGCGGAGAATCATACGGCATGTATGGACACCAGTGCCGGGATTGCAGCAGCGACAATGCCAGCCCCTGCCACGCTGCCGGGCCCGGCGAACCCACCCAAGGGCAATGAGCCGGCCAGGACACCAAGCAGCCCCGCAGGGCCCCAGACTCCACCGGATTACTCGTGGAGTGGCTCCCACCGGCAGGTCAGCCCCGAGTCGGAGTCCGCCAGTGCCGCAACCACCTCCTCAGATGACATCAAGCCGCGCTCAGAGGACTACGATGCCGGCGGCTCTCAGGACGACGACGGCTCCAACGACCGCGGGATCTCCAAGTGCGGCACTGTCCTGTGCCATGACTTCCTGGGCCGTAGCAGCAGTGACACCAGCACACCAGAGGAGCTGAAGGTGTACGAGACAGCGCTGCGGGTAGAGCCCCGCCTCAGGGCTCGTGATGCACCCGACCCCTTCCACGGCCACTCCACCAGCGAGGAGGAGGTGACCCGCCGCAGGCCGCGTTCCTGGCAGCGGCATGAAGATGCCCCCCTGGAGAAGGAGACCTGTGAGGACAATGCCAGTACTCTCACTGTGCGGAACATTCCAGACCACCAGCTCTTTTCATCTGATGAAGAGGAGGAGACAGAGGACGACAGGTCAGAGGTGGAGATCCACACAGAGGTAGCGCAGCCTGCTGCAGACCTCTCCCCACGCCAGTTCCAAGGAATCGTCAATCTGGCTTTTGAGGATATCAGCGAGGCAGATAACGACATTCCCGCTTACCCATCCACCTCCAACTTTCGCCGCTCTGTCCTGCTCTCAGTGGATGAGTGCGAAGAGCTGGGATCTGAGGAGGTGGGGGTGCAGACGCCGCTCCAGCGACCCAGCACTGCCCCGGCAGGTGACGTCTTTGATGCCACGTCCGACAAGCCAGTGAGGCGTGTGTGTGACTCTTCTGACTTGCCAGCGAGGCGGAAATGCTTGCCAGCTACCCCAGGAAGTGCCCTGAGAGAGGATAGGGAGCTCCCGCAGGAGGGACAAAATTGCAGTCAGCCTACGGGGAGTATCGGGCCCGCCGACCAGCCCCCTGACCATGAAGGCACAGACCCCCGGCCCCAGGAGAGACCCCGACACCTGGACCTCCAACGCAGTGAGCAATACATGGACAGCTCCCTGCACAAGAACCCGGCGCTCAAACCCACAGACAAGAAAAAGGAACCACAGCTGGAACTGTGTGAGCAACAGTCATCTTCCCCAGCAGGTAACGTACAATCTTAGGACCCGGGCTTTCTGTGAGGCTTCTAAACGAGAAACAGTCCATCTTCCGCATGACACAACCTCCCTTAAATGCCCTGTCCGCCACAGCTTAGGCTTAGCTTAGCCTCATGCTAACAGCATCATGCTAGCCTGCCTCTCACGGTCTAAACATGTCTGCCCCTCCCATACAATAGTAAATGCTAGAATATATCAATAGTTGCTCGTCTGTGCATTTCACATAAACAATGGCACAATGGTTGCGTTGCTATAAAATACATGAATTCCTCATTTGTTACTTTACAAAACGAAAATATATGTTCTTTAAGCTTAGCTGTTTTTATCGACACTATGGCGTCGTTAAGCCGCTGTCCGTTTAAAATGGAGGTCTGCCGAAACAGCAGAAAGGGTTAATCTTCTTTGAGACTGAAAAAACTTTTTTTCTGGAGAGACTTGAATTGAAAGGTTAAAAAAAATAAATAAATGTCTCAAATGTGTTGCTCTCTCCTTACTATCGGTATCTGCTTGCATGCTGCGCAATGCGCTGGTTAGTCGCATCTGGCGAGACAGCTGTCTTATAAAAGGCTTACCAATGCACTTTGATGTATCATACAAAGCATTTAAAGATTTGCACATTTGTTTTTAATACACACCATGACAGTCAGTCCTGCACTCCAGTGAATGTCTTGGAAAATGAGTCTCTTAGGTTGTGGTTAAAAAAATAAAGGTAAATTAAATAAATGTACTTTGTACTTCTTAAGAACTCTGTTTATGCAAGTAACGAAGTCTATGTACGCTAAGCGTTATTTGTCGAAAAAGGGAGCAAATATGTGCGCCGCGCGGACCGCGTATGTGGGCGCGTGTATGTGTGTGCGCGTGTCCGCGGGACCAGGTCCCTCGCTGTCTGTCTGACCTGTTCAGTCTGTACTGCTCTTTGGATTTCCTGCATGCTGACTTCTATCATTTATGTTACCTGTTGCATTTTGAGCCCTAAACAGTGACATGCGTCCTAAGTAGTTTAGAATCTGTGTGCAGTTCATTCTTTTGTTGGCCATTTCCTTTATTTCATTTCTGTTGTTTCTGCTGCAGTGTGGTGTTTATAGCTAGTAGATGATCATCTTCAAGCACAGCAGTTTTCACTGAATGCGGTAGTGTTCTGTTTTTCCCCTGTTTTATTTTACTACTCATTTGTGGTGCTTAAAGCGTGTTATATTTGATGTGCTTTAGACAGATGACAGATTCTGCCGTGTCTCTTTTTTCGGTCACGCTTTCGCCGTTGCAAGCTGTCGGGGGATCAGCTGCTTTTAGTTCTGTAATGCAGACGCACCCCTAACCTTTAATAAAGCCTTTGCCCAACCGCTAAATCCCATCCTCTTCAACCGAATCAGACAATCGGTTTATCTCTTAGCCAAAGCGGGTTCTGAAATGGCGATTGTGCTTCTCCACGTTTTAAAAAAAAAAACATAAAAATGCACAGTTTCTCAGAGTACCATGAAGCGGCTGAAGAAAGAGACATTCAGACTGATTCTCTGTATGCACCTTTAGGGCAATGCAGTCCACTGGCACCTGTTTTATTACAGATTTTAAGTATTTACAACGATGGAAAGCATTCGCAGAATCCTGCAGTGTCCTGTAGCACCCCCAACAGACTGAACTTTGTAATCACTGTTTAGTTTTTTCTTCCTATTTCAAACTACAACAAATGGCCAGACCAAGCTGACCCTAACCCTCTTAATTAACTAATAAATGCGATCTATAAATGGAAAGAGGACTGACCCGTGGTCCGGTTTGTTGACGCTGACCATGAAACCCTCGAAATGCAGAGTGGACTAAGTTACTAAGGGTGCTAAGGGTGACACTCCCGCTTGTGTGGGTCCCAACCAGTGGCCCCGGTGCTTCAAATCCGCTCGTGTAAACCATTTTAGAAACGTTCACAGGCGACCAGAATGGCTCTGACATTGTGTAGTATTGTCAATTGCTTCCAGGGGACTTAGATGATTGTGAGAAACTGGATCAAAGCAGCACTTTTGACCGCCGCCCGTCCAAAGTCCTATCTCCCATTTATGAGACGGACACGGGGGAAGCCTTTGAGCAGAGCATTGTTGGCCGGCGGGAAGAGCGAGAGGAGGAGAGGGAGACGGAGCAGGCAGCCGAGGAAGAGGAGGAAGGCGGGGACGCTGACGACTCCGTAAGCAGGCATTTCGCCGAGCGGGACTGGACGCTGCTCCGACAGCTCCTCTCGGACCAGGACTCGAGTCTGGGCATCATCACCTGCGTGCCCGAGGACCTGAACTTGGCTCAGTACCTGATTAAGCAGACGCTGGCGTTGTCACGTGACTGCCTCGGCGGCCGGCCCCTCCCGCCCGCGGAGCCGGAAACTTTCAAGCGGTGGGCGGAGCTTATCTCACCGATGGAGGACTCCACCACCAGCATCACGGTGACCAGCTTCTCTCCGGAGGACGCCGCCTCCCCTCAGGGCGAGTGGACCATCTTGGAGCTGGAGACACATCACTGAAGAGGGTGGCGGCCCAGCCCCCGAGGGCCCCGCCCAGCCCTGGGGGCGTGGCCTCCCCCCAAACCACCTCCCACTGGACCTCATGTTTAGCAGCCTGGAATAACAGTGGACAGTCACATTTTTGTTTTCCTTGGTTTTGTTCGCTTTCTGATGGACCTTAGAGTAAAAGCCAGTTGCTGCACCTCGTCTTCTCGCAGGTATCCTGCCAGCCAGCACTGAGAACTAAAGGAGCTAGTTGCATGTGCATTTTTTTTGTATGTTTAACTGTTTACTTGATGTTGATTTGACTTAATTGTCATCAAAAAGGTGTGTGACACCCTCCCCCCGACCCATTGCAGCGGTCTCCCGGGTACGTGGCATCAGGAAATGGAAGAATATGTGGTTTAAATTTGTTGGTTTACGTTTATTGTAGTATTTAAGGGAAAATAAAATGTGTGATTCTCAGAAGAAAGCAGCCAAATTAAAATCATAGAGGTTGTCAAGTGCTTAGCGGAGAGGCAGAGTTTTCACAGATACGTAGGTAGTGGTAGAAGCCCCTGCTACACCGCAACACACACTGCGACACCACGACACACCCCATGACACACACCGCGACACACCCCGTGACACACACACACTCTAACCCATCCCTGGCACCCCATTTTGGAAAGATGAGGCTCAGTTTCGGCACAGAACCCTGGGCTCCAGTTCCTGATACGCACCGTGGGTGTAATGCAAGAACTCATTTAAATAATGAATTGTCTTTAAAAGAGACTGCGAGTCCTGAGCTGCCATTAATAATTAAAGCATCGAGGTATTTAAAAAATGAAACGAGGTTAATTTATTTAAATTAATATTAATTTATATCAAGATTAAATTGCAGAAAAATTGGATTGAAGCTCAAAATAGTCACTCATTTGTTCACTGTTGTGTTGAATCTTTTTCTGGCAGAAATGAATTTATGTCAAGAACAATAACGGCAACCCATTAAAACGGCGAAACTTTGATTGGTTTCTAATTGTCTTTATGTTCCACTGTCCTATTAAATTTCATACATGTGTATGTTTACTGTAGTTCTTTTGTTTGGAGTGCTTCAGATTGATTAGGGAATGAGACACAAATTTTTCTGAAATGTGTAGTATTATTTAAAATCTGAAAAATCTACATGTCTAAAATCAGATAAAATATTTTTCAGAGAGCAATTAAGTGGTATCTAGGACTTTGTGTCTGAAAATTAATACACAGCCATGACTGGCACCAGCTACCATGAATTATAGTCATTATCTGGGATTATATTGAGGTATTTATTTATTAGTTATTCTAGGTTGGCAAATGAATTTGAGTGAAACAGTTAGTTCACATCGGCAGTGTGGATCTGGACATTTGTCTCATTTGTCTTATTAACAATCAGGGATGTTTTTGCTAAAAACTCATGCATGGAGAGTGTAAAGCAAAAAATCAGCTCTTGTATTACTGGTGAGTCTGCAGCAATGCCTTTCTGTAAACCCCAGGGTACCGCTGCCCCCTTTATTTTGGATGCCCCCCCCCCCCGCATAAGAAAAACAAAAATGAAGAAGGGCGGATCACGTTGCTGTGGACAGGGGCCCAGCCTCCCAGCTGGCAGATCCCGGGGTCACATGTGCTCATCGCCGGCATCCCAGATTACCGCCGTGCCACAGGGACGGAAATCCGTGTTACCGCGTCCACAGCCTATAGTGATTGAGTGTTTAAATAAGCAGTATACAATCTGTGTTTGAGCATCACAGTCAGTTAATGGGCGACACATTCAACCAGACATGAATGGGAAATGTGCATCTTCACAGGTTGCTGATATATAGACTCGACTGATGCATTAATATGCCTGTTATAGATATTTATACAGGCAAGAACCATCCACAATTATCAAGAAGCATCAGCCACACCAAAGAGCTTCAGTCAGTTAACAGGAACTTAATTCACTGGCATTTTCTCAGCCTGGAACTCTATGAAGTTCCCTTTTATTTAAAGGGCGCTTGCAAGTCAACAATAATGAAGCTTCATTCCCCTCCATTCAACATGTGCCCCCCCCCCCCAGACAGCCAGCTGGTGCGGTGTCATCACCATGGGTGGGATCAGGTTACCAGAGCCAATGGCATTGAGCCGCATGAAGGCGGGGCAGGGGGGCATGGCCAAGGAGTAGGATTAACGATGCCATAGTGGCCGGGCCGGGGAGAAAAGAAAAGTGCATTAGGGTTAGAAAAGGCTGGATTTTATTTTGAAATGAGGTGCTTTATAAAAACTGACATTTCTTGGCATCTAAGCACTTGCGTGCAAACATGAGGAAATGTGTAGCAATTATAATAAACATGCTATTCCATAAATAAAAAGCAATCAGTCATACATAATTACTACAGCGAGGAGGAAACCATCAAAGCAAAATGAGTAGAAAATGAGTGTGAGGAACAGGGCAAGTCAGGGATGCTCCTCAACGATCTCCTCGATGCGAACCAGGATGCTCTCAATCAAGTCGAACGTGTGGAGGCCAGACTGCAGCACCTAGGAGACAGTGACGGGCTGGAGTGGACGGTGCAGGGCTCATGCGGGCTGCGATCCGACAGCATTCGGCGCAAGGTAAACGGAGACAGGAGCACAGTCGAGGCTCACCTGGAGCTGCATCTCTGGGGTCATGTTGGGAAGCTGCTGGCTGTCCACCGTCACAGTGCAGACGGGCTGGCCGGCCTTGGCCTCTGGGGAGAGCGAGACACCATGACACATTAGAGGCCTGTGATCAGAAGGTTGCCAGTTCAAATCCCAGGGTTATGAGTGTAATATTACCGCTGGGCCCTTCAGCAAAGCATTTAACCTGAAATGGCTCCAGGAAGTGACTGACCCTGCCTCTCAACATACATCACTTTGAATAAAAGCAACTTTTAAATGAATAAAAGATTATTATTTTTATACTGGCAACTCTCTCTGCCCCTCCGACCCGGGCGGCGAGGGGTGGGCACTGCCCTGCCGACCCCAGCAGACTTTAAGCGGACCGTACCTCGAGCTTTGAGCCGCTGGCTCTCTCTGATGCTCTTCAGCTCCATCTGGTAATGGGCCCTCGACATGTTGATGGCGACACGCAGAGGCTTCATGTAACCGTCCTCAATCTTGTAGAACTCTGTCCAGATCCCTGTCTGGAGGGACAGGCGGGTGAGCCGTGGCCTAGTGACGGCGTCCCCCCCACCCGTGGCGCAGCCACACCCACCTCATTCTCATACTCCTTGTCCCGGAGCAACAGGTAACGTAACAGGTTCAGGGACTCCATGATTCTAGGAAGCAAAGCCGCAGGAGAGCCGTGAGTACCCTTCCTTCCTTTCTTCCCTCCATCCATCCATCCATCCATCTAACCATCCAACAGCTGTGTTTCCTTGATTGAGTTACGGGAGGAGTTTGGAGCCTATCCCAGGCATCGTGGGTAACAAGGCAGAGGTACACTTTGGATGGGATGCCCGCCCATATCTTTGGGAGAACATGCAAACTACACAAACAGTGACAGAGGTTTAAAGCCCTTGCCGGTATTAGGATGCAGTGCAGGCCGCTGAGCCACAGTGAATTTCCACCTGTCAATCAAATGTGGCCCATGGGCTCATCACGGGATTCCATACCACTGCGTAATCCAGCTGCCATGGCGGGCATGCAGAGACGCATGCAGAGACGCATGCAGACACGCATGCAGACACGCATGTAAAACATCCACTGGCCTACTGACAACCTGCAGTCAGACGGTGCCCCCGCAGCAGCAGCTGCTGACTGACACCGGACACCGACGCACCAGCTCCGCGACACCTGAGCACCCGGAGTTGTGGCCAGTCGCTGGGAATGCGATGGTTCGGCCCTGCTCACATACATTAGTGATGTCCAGGGGGGCTCACCTGTCCATATTCTGTAGCAGGTCCGTCTCTGGGCCCTGGGGGAGACAGAGGACCAGGCGGAGCAGAGGCAACAGGTGCGAGCCAATGAACCAGGGGTTTCCGTTACCGGGCTGGGGAGGGAGACCCACACACAGGGTCAGTCAGGCAGACTGCACTGCTGATTCAGCTACCATAGATTAACATGACTAGCCAGTAAATGCAGCCTTTGGTTAAAAGCTGTATATTTTACCCGGTCCCCTGCTAGTCTCTATGGTCTACAAACCTCCTTGATCTAAAATCTAGTTTCAAAAAGTTTCCATAAAAATCTGAATTTTAATCACCTTCTAGCAGAAGGAGCGACCTGTATGTAAAGGCAGCACGAGCCGCTGAGTGCATTTAAGGCGGCGTGTGACTGGCGTACCTTGAGGCCAAAATCGATTTGGTTTTTAATGTTCTTAATCACGTAGCCCTCAACACCGGCATGGTGGCTGGTCTTCAGCATACACCTGTGGGGATTGGGGAACGGCTCGCACACGGGTCGGGACCCAATAATGGCCACAAGCATCATGGCTTCAGCTGCCCATTCCTGACCGCCCCGCCCTCTGTAAAAGCCGCCCTTTTTCCCGATAGGTGGATGTCGGAATCCCCAACGGTGCCGACCTGAAGAACTTGTGCTTGGCCTCCAGGTCGAACTTATCAATGCTGAGCTGGAACACAGACAGGCCTTTGGTTCTCTGTCAGCGGGAAGAAGGGTTAGGGTTAGGGTTAGGTCATCGGGGTGGCCAGGAGCAGACGGCGCTCGGTGTGTTTACGGCAGAACCGCGGCCTTACCAAATGCTGCACTGGACACTGGGTCATTACGTTAACCAGGTTCTGGAATGAGACGTGACCAAAGACACATGAATAACCGTTTGTTTATATGGAGAAGCTTCGAACGACGATCTCAACAGCATAAATCCGGAACATAAAACCAGCGATGCAGCATGGCTCACCTTAGGAACGCTGAAGAAGGTTTTCAGATCCAGCAGCGTCACAGGTAAGCTGTCATCTTCCACTCGCATCAGTGTTTTCTCATATAAATCCTGCAACGAATGACACACTGAGGACCTCAGCGGGGCTAGTTCCAGCTGGGGAGTACGTCCTTTACAGACACATTATTACCAACAGGGAAATCATCTTACTGCCTCAAAATAGTCCAGAATTTTCTGCCCCACTACTTACCAGTCCTTTCTGCAATCGTGACTCCTCTTTCCTGCCAAAAGACAGACCACTGAATCCCTGATGTGTCTGATGTGTATATTACATGCTTAGAACATGCGCACACGTGTGCATACCTGCTCAGCAGGGTATTGATGTACTCCATGTTAAAGCGCAGGACAAACACAGGGCTATAACAAAAATATTTCGTTTAGTCGCAGATAACACCCCCCAACAGTGTACAGCACGCATCCCACTACATCCCATTTCATTTGCGAAGCTTCCTGATAAGGCTCTTCTCCATTCAGTGGAAGTATAGAGAAATTTCCTTGGTGTGGGGTCACCTAAGGCTGCAGGAAGAGACAAAATCTGCAAATTGTCATGAAATTCCAGTTCTTCATCAGTTACGTGATCCCCTTAGACAACCCCCAGAAAGGAGCCCTCCCCCCACCGTTGTTACCTGAAGACTGCGGGGAACGTGTCCATGGACATGTGATGGACAAAGAGCAGGTAGGCCAGGCATGCGAGGGACTCCACTGGGTAACGGGCATCTTCCTCCAGAAAGCCCGGCTCCTTCTTCTTCAGCAGGTGGTGGAAGAGGAGCTCAGGGATGGACTCGCCGATGCGGCACAGGATGCCCTGCAGCCAAAGATGCGAGACATTCCACTCCGGGCACAACATCTCCACCAAAGCCTCCGTCAACAGGGCCACTGACCACTCCACATTACTGAGGGTGGACTGGGGGGGGGGGGGGGGG
>JAODUD010000043.1:2378439-2390111 GCA_026784285.1 Stomatorhinus walkeri | reverse complement strand
CCCCCCCCCCCCCCCCCCAGCCAAGAGACACCCAGCCAACAAGTCATCAGGCATTAGGCCATTTTGAGTAACAGCTTTTTTTGGTTTTCTGGACTCAAGCTGTAAATGTTAATTTAATAAAATCAGTGAATGTAATTTGCAAAATGTTATGTTATGCAAACAATAAAAAGTGAAAATGGAAACATGACTGATGTATTTGCATATTTCTGCATAACTATGCTGTGTCTAACCCTAGTTTCGGGAACTGTAACTAATATTAGTTTTACTGATACGAACTGAGGCAGTCAGCGGTAAATCCGCCGGAATATTACTGATTCCGCTTTGACTGCATTTTACTGCTCATTATGGGATGGATCATGGAACCTTAGGGACCGCTGGAGCCGCAACGATATGAAAACAACTCAGGGGTGTGTTTCCCAAAAGCAAAGCTGGCACCATGCAGCTGAATGGGTCCGACTATCCTGTTGCAAATGGGACTCTTTGGGAAACGCCCCCCGGGGTGAGCGCAGGTAGTGTCCGCCTCCGGCTTGCTCTTCTGGGGTATTGGGTATTGTAATATTATGAAAACGCGCTGTGCAAATAAATTTCAGTTGAACTGAATTGCTAGGTGTATTACGTCGCATGCGCACTGACCTGTCCCTTGGAAAACTAGAGGCGATTTAATTACCAATCACGGTTTCCCTCGACTGGCATATTGTCTGTTATTTCGCCTCCTTAGTTGATGGGTACACTTGGATCGTGAGAGAGTCCCCCTCCCCACCAGCCTTTTGATTTAGAGGAACTGAAACACTCATATAGAGCGTGGTTTCAATCAGTGTCCGGTAAAGGCCATCTTATTCAAGGGTAAATGTGTTTTCTTGAGAGCCGGGAAATGCCATGAGAAATAGGCAATTTCAGAAAGAGGATGTGAGACACTTGTAGTTTTTTAACTGTAAGGAAGTGGCCAGAAACGGGATGCAAAATAATTTAAATATAGACCGTTTCAGGATGCAAGGTACATTATAAACATTACTTCTAAATTGTTGTATCCATTTGAATTGTGTTGCATGTAATAAGCCTAACTATTCATTGCATTCCGAACTAAGTCAATTGGATGCAGCAATTAGCGCAATTAACAAAAAGATAAGCGCGCGCTGATATGTCCGTCACGCATTCGTAACCCAGTTTCTCCTCTGCTGATACCGGTGTATTGCGCCGTATTTATAATGAGGGATGTGTCCGTGATGATGTCCCAGCGAGTCGTGATCGGGGCGCCCCGGTCGGACCGCAGAAAGCCGGCCTGGGTTTTTTTTTACTGACTACATCAGAGGGTACGTCAGATATTTTGATTTGGTTTTGTCCAAGATTCAACCAAAACAGGATCGTGTCTGTAGAATTTCTGATTTTCTTTTATCGGCTACGATTTTCCGCAAAGGGTTTATCGTGAGCACAGTGGCGTGTCTGGGGTCCGCTGACTTAACGGGGGCTTTTTAAAAAGTCCAGCACACAGTTCGATGTCGGCTGTTGCCCCTTCCCCCCGGGGACACTTTGTGGCTTTGTGAAAAAGACGTGACCGATGTTGTGAGCATAAAGGGAAGCCCTCTCAACTGTAAAAACGGCGTTTTTCCATTTGCCTGCAGTTTGCTTAACACGGGGACCCAGTCAGCCTGTTTAAAGTAAAAACAACTAGAGAAGTTTGTGAAAACAAGCCAAAATGACAGCTGTCACTTTATGAATCTACGGCTACGTGTTTTGCTGTAGAAGGCGGCGTTTCTGTGTAGATTTAAACTGCGGTGCTTTTAAATAACAAGATAAAATTCTTAACACTCTGTCATGTCACTAGTAATATAAAAAGCTCATATATATGGAAGCGCTGTAACATGATCAGCTCTTCCGACATAACGCGCTATATTGAAAGCCTGCTTTCGTGAACCCTTTAGAAACCCTAAATTATTAATAGGAAGACAAAATCTGTCCCAGAGAAGGTGCCCTTTATGACAATTGTCTCGATGAGCGGTTTCCTTTGGGATTTCCAGAGAAAGAGCCCTGGGCTTACAATCTGAATGGAAGTCCTTACTTATACCAATAAAACGTCGTTTACCTGGATTTCATCTGCTCTTCTGTTTGTGTTATGGAAATAACGTCTAAAACATTTAGCCCATCTGGCTGGATTATTTAAGGGGACATGGATCATTCGTGTCGTTTCATCGAGAAAAGACTACCTTCAGCATGTCGTATAGATGATTAGGAATAGCAACCAAATCAGTATATAAAAGTAAAAAGCTCCTGAAGTCAAATACTGCCCCTCCTTTATACAACCGTGAATCAATCACTCTGCTTTCCTCCTGAGAATGAAGCCGTCCGGCACTGACATTTTATAAATGTAGTTTATGAGGTAAGTTGTAAAAATGACGCCATATCACTCGACTTCCTTCACATTAAGTTTATGGATGCGATTTTTTTGTTTGTTCAGTGTTTGTTAATCTGTCTTGGTGCCTGAAAATATTTGATTTGGGCCAGATGTTTCGCGTGTGTGGAAAAATAGCCTCGGCTTCATGGTCAAATTGCTCTGAACAAATTTGGAATATGGACGGTATACACTTCAGAGATTTTTCTTACCCTAGTATGAAAATGCAGGCCGACACTTGACGGCTGTTGAGTCTGAGAAAAAAAAAATATTAAACTGGCAACTTTTCACGATAAGGAAGTATTCTTTTTAAATCTCCGTGTTTCCAAATGTTTACGGAAAGCCGCTGCAGAAATGGCATTAAAAATGTATACCTGAAACAAACGTGAAGCATGATCCAGCTCTTTCCTCGGTGTCTATTACGCCGGTAAACGAAAGAAATAACAGAGGAGGCCTTGATGAATTATTACAGGTGGAACCGCCATTTATTTTTAACTAGCCCTATCCAACCCCCCTCCCCCTCCACCACCTTCTCCATGACAGAGCGATAGGAATAAAAAATTATCTTTGTGTTTCTGTTAATTTACGGATGTAATTCAGATTTGCCGAATACAGTGAACAGATTTTAAAATGTACAAATAGAAAGCGCATGTAGCCCTTCAGAAAAACATAAATTTGAAAAGGAAACAACGATATTAAAGTTATTATTAAGATGCATGATGTTACGTGACAAGCGAGAAACGTTTTACATTAGTTATTTAAAAGGTTTATTTATGGACAAAATCTTCGAACGACAGCAGTATATCTTAACAACAATTAATGTTATTCTTTATTTACAGCAACGTTTTCAATTATTAATCACTCATCACTCAGCATAGCATTATCTTAATTCAGTTGCAGTAATTAATTAATCAGCTTTATTTTATCTAATTAATGAAAGCTTAAAGGAATGATTGAGAATGTGCAAATTGTCTGAAATGCATGACGTTTATGATAACTGTTGCGACAATTTTTTATCACATCTTTGCCAACGTCTATCTGATAAGATAAATCAGTAACATTCATGAGACTGTTGGGTTTCAGAGTTACAACCGCGTCGCGGCTCGTAGTCTTACATTATTTTTCCATAAACATCATTTTTGTAGTGCTTGTTTTGCCAGCACCTGTAGCGTTTATTTGAAAACAAAGTGACAATCACTTAGAAAGCGGTGATTTTTCTTTCACCCCTGTGCATATACAATGTTTTATAATATACAGCGTCCGATTATTTATCTGACAACATTTGGGTTTCGGGCACATACTCCAAGAACAAACCAGCTGCAATCTGTTTTGACCCTCGAATCATTCCGTTTGAAAATGATTGCCGTGCCGATTGCGTCCGAGATGCTCTAAACAATAGTTATTTCCCCGTCATATATCCAAGGGACGACAGAATCGTGGATGCTCTGACATTCGACTACATTCGCTTGCATATGGACCTCTTTATGCTCGCAGTACTCGCACTAGTGTTCGGTGTAGTTTCTCTCTTATCACTAAAACGTGAGGTTCGCCTTCATTTCAGTCCGTGCTGGGTCTCCTTGTGTCTTCTCAGATCCACCTTGCGCTGAAAGCCTTTACCACAAAGGTCACATCCAAAAGGCTTGAAACCGGTGTGCTTGCGGCTGTGGGTAATTAGGTTGGAGCTCTGACTGAAGGCTTTTCCACACACCTGGCACTTGTGCGGCTTCTCGCCTAAAACGCAAAATAATAATAACAATAATAAAATAACAAAGAAAAATTACATCCGCTAAGATTAAGCACAACACAGTGTACATGTGCCTTTATTGCACGGAAGTTTGATGACAGTCTTTTTAATATATGACTTAGACTCCTGATTTATTATTTTGCCATTTTAATTTCTAGAGATTTCCAGAGATAAACTATATAAATACACATGACTGCTCCAGTCGATTTCTCATATACCGTTTCAGGTGGATCAAAAAACTTAATTGTTCAACTGACAGGTCAGGTTCACTTTAATACCACCACTATGTTGAAAAAAATTAGAAATAGTCTGACATTGATTCATTCAAAGCTTTCAGAACACAGATTACACAGGTTATATAGATAGAATACCAGGTTACACAGATGTTATATAATTATCAGACAGTGTTCACAGCGGAAACACGTGCGGCGTGTCTTGTAGCTTTTCATAAGTCAAATACAGGTCCGGTCGCGATGAACATGTCTAGGAATACGGTTGCCTGTACCTCGTGTGTCTCACCTGTGTGAATGAAAGTGTGTTTCTTCATGTCTGACTTCTGGTGGAATCTTTTTCCGCAATACTGACATGGGTAAGGCCGGGTGTCAGAGTGGATGAGCAGATGCGTGGACAGAGTGGATGACCTTTTGAAACTTTTACCACAAATTTTGCAGTCGAAACTCCTTTCCTATGGAAACATAGAAGACATAATTCTATTGTTGCTATCCGTGAAATGTTTCCAGTAAATATTCATCGCACTTGTTTCAGCGTGACATTCAATGGACGCAGTTGTGTCATTGCTCCTTTGGACGAAACAATGGTGTCTGCTTAAATGTACTAGACCATTTATAATTTATCAAAAGCAACATGTGTACTCGTATTTTCCACGGCAGAGTCGCCCGTTCACCTGGGAATGCACCGCTTTGTGCTGCTCCAGGCTCACCGCGTGACCGAAGGTCTTCCCGCACATCTCACAGGCAAATGGCCTGGTCCCACTGTGAGACCTTCGGACATGAACCTCCAGACCGTGCGGCGTGGAGAAAACCTGCGTGGGAAGAAGAGCGATTTCATTTCGTTTGTAATTAGACGACGTACGGTTTACTTTTTTAAGTGCATTAAAACATTTTGACTTTTCAGACCGCAGGAAAATAAATAATTCACACCTTACTGCACTTGATGCATTTGTACGCCCCGTTCAGCAGAAGCCGGCTGCAGAGCAGGTCAGACTCGGCCTTGATGTCTGGTACCTTACTGTGCAGGTTGTGCTCTGCATACAGGCGCGGCGTGCTTGACCTTTCGAACAGACTCGTCGCCGAGCCGTAATCATTGTACAGTCCCGCAACAGAAGCCCGCTCGGTGAACAGAGAGGTATCGGTACTCCGGTCATCGTAGAGGCTCAGCGATGCACTGCGATCCCGGGATACTGGGTGATGCGGGTACGTTTGCTGGACGAGATGCCTGAGCTCAGACCCGGAGTAATTACTCCAAGCACAGGGCCGGAAGGGGATTGCAAACGGGTGGTTCTCGTCCACAGTATGTTCGTCCACTGTGAAGGACTTTTCTGAATCAGCTGCGAAAATACAGAACTTGTGTCAGATTTCGCCATAAATAATATCGAAACATTATTGAGTCTGCAAAAAATATACAGTCTTAACAAATATATAATAGGCTAACGTCTTTCTTTGTATAGTAAGCTGGAGATATATATGGAGATAACTAAAATAAAGGTGAATTAATAAGTGTTATATAATAGCCTAAATAAATCGGTCATATTTAATTACGTATAAATGTGCTAAGTAGATAAAATATAAAACCAAAGTGATAGTAAACTGCCTTACGGCGCAATAAGACGTTGACAGCTCGAAAGGGACTGGACCATACGCCATATGTCTGTCACGTGATCTGTCACAGGTCGTCGGTTTGATTCAGCTCCTATAATCAGCACTAACCAAGCGACTCGCACGCACCGGGTGACGCCGAAGGGGACGGTGGTCTCCAGTAGTCCTCGTAGTCCGGTGACCGGCCGCACATGCTGCCCTCGCAGCTGAGCGGTGACTTGGAGGAAAGGTCAGGGGTCTCCACCAAGTGAGATGGCGGGGAAACTCTGCCCTGGGCATCGATAGCCAGTGAGTCGGAACAGCATCCCGACTCCACCGAACTCTTGTTTTCTAATTGCCAAAAGATAAAAAGGATGAAACCTACACTTCATCACAGAGGTAATCGGAAATTAAGATTACTGTGACAAGAATAATGTAATAATATAGTGCAACGCGAATACGAAACAATAATTTGTCCGGAACTATAACAAAGCGGCATGTCAGTTATATTAATTCTGTAATGACTCTAGCGGATGTGGTTTCATTAAGAAGTACTACTAAATTCATACAAGTAAATTTTAAATGCTGAATTTAAATATAGGCTACATGGCAAAATTCTTTAATATTTGAAAATATTTAATATAATTTATACAGACCAATCAGAGTACATATTAAATAATTTTCAAAGGTACATTTATTTTGTGGATCTTTTCTTCTAGTTTATAAGTGCCTCATAAACAGTAAACAGACTACTTTTCATATGGAAATATAACATTATAAAATACCACACAACCACAACAACATCTATTTGTAGTCAGCAAATTTTGAAAAACTGAACTTTACCTGCACATATGTGAGCTAAAATCGTGTCTAGCCTGCTGTAATCATCTTCCAGGGACCTTGGCTGGTGGTAGCTGTGAGCTCGTTTGCTCTTCACCAAGAATGACCTGGGCATTTTTGATCCGCTCCTTTGGTGTCCAAACTGACCTGCGACTCTGCCGTTCTGCTAGTCCGCAGGAACGAGCGGCTCCGTCTTATCTTTGGAAATATTTAAAGACCATTGGTTGATGACTGCGCCAGTAAAGTCTTTTTTCTCCTGACTGGCAGGGGCTCGGGCGTGCGCAGAAAAGCCCTGTCGTTTACCAGGTGTTATGCGGACAGGTGCCCAAAAGAGGCAACAATCCCATAGGCTCTCGCGGGCTCGTGATTGGTCTCTCAGAGGACAAATGCGAGCAGCCCTGTCAGATCCGACTGGATTACCTGGGGGAATTTAAACGGATGGCAATCAGGATAAGTGACACACTGCTTTAACACTTTGTTACCGAATACGGCAACAATGGAGATAGAAGTGGAGATGCAACAGAGAGACCGCACGGTGCTGCTAGAAGCCGATTTGTTCGATTTGCGTGTATGTGACTTTTGGACCAGACTGTGGATTCAGCCTGTACTGTATTTCCGATGTGCAGAAGCAAATTAATTTTACGCAAAAAATTAATGGACTGAATTCTCAACTACGGAGAATTAGCTGTTGGGGTTGTACTTATGATTTTTACATTTACATTTCGAAAGTGTTCACTTTTATATAGGAATAGAGACTTACTATGTTTCTCCAGGCATGTAGGCGTGTATTTGAGCTAGTATTTTACAGTATACCTTATAGGATAAGCATACCTTTTTAAAATCATTACAAAATAATTCCGTGCCTATTTAAATGAATTCTTTTATCAGGAATCTGAAGCCGTCGTGAAATGGAGTACACTCGCAGCTACCTGTGCCTTACTGGCGCATTTAGTAAATTTCCACAAAGAGGTGCATCATTTTGAGGACAACTAATTTAGGCAGAAGACACCCTGTGCGCCCACGCGCCGAAGCAGCCTCCGTATAGTCTCGGGTTTCTTCCTGAATTACTTGCGTCCTGAAAGTGTAAACAGAGCTACCTTGTCCGTCTCTCACACGGAGTGGGCGCTGATAATATCCAATCTAATTATATACACAACACTGCCTGCATTTACATCGCACGACAGACTGCAAGAGAATACCGACCCTATTGCTTTCCAGTCCTGTCGGCCGTTATAACATTTTCTTTGCCGCTATTAAAGTCCTTCACATTCATTAGTCACCGTTAGTCAAGCAGAAGCAATCGAAATATTTGTCATGGACAGCTTATTTTACTTTTCCATTAATCTTCACTAGGCGTAGAAAGATGTGCTTTTAAAACATTTGTAAAATGCGTTTGTACAGTAAACTGCGATCTTGATCAGGATGAACATTTGTAAGGTGGATGAATTTATATACTATTTTGATGTTCTCAAATTAAGTTACACGATACACAAATTATTTTACAGAAAACATTCATTCTTAATATCCGAAATGTGTTACCATTTAATGTATTTAATTAAGTGAAACATGTCAAACAGCGATTTGCCCGTTTAAGAATTCACAAATATTTGGTATAGAAAAGTATCATGAATCGATTTTACAGGGTCATTTAATTAACACTTTATTTTCCGGGTAGATGCCTGGCCGAAAGCTGCACAAAAACCATAACTGTACAAAATTCACTAATGTTATTCAAGAATATACACTACAAAAAGTGATTTATTGTTTTATGGCAAAAAAACATCCACCAAAGAAACAACAATAATTTAAGTTAAATAAGATGCACCGTGTTATATATATTTGAACTAACTTTAAAAGCTTTAATTGATTTGTCAAAGTTAACACTTACGACTTTTACACTGATTGAAGATATAGTACTAGTTCGGTGTCTATTATTCAGTGTGAGATTCAAAATACCAGTGCAACCCAAGGAAACCTAGGTTCCTCTTTTTCACATCAGGGTAGATTTCATATTCAAGACCTTGAGGACATCCGCCCTCTGTCGGATTATTACGGCAAACTGTGTTCGGAGAGGGCTTGAATGACAACCGAAAAGAAGCATAATAGATCTATTTTTTTCTTTAATGAATTGCAAAGCATTTTTTCAGAAAAAAAATCAAATTATACCCCACTGATTATTGTATTCCTATACGAGAATATGCACCAGCTTAAACAAAAATTGTCAGTAAATTTCAAGGTATACTTGTCATCGAGCCACCTTTATAAAATGAAATAACGGATTGAATATTTCGTATATACATTGTGAGAAAGCTTTCACGAACTATTCCGTTACACCACAAGCAGTTTATCAGCGGAAAGTCAATGTACATACAACCAGTGCTGCCTGTTAAATAAAATCAAGACAGGGTCGCACATTCCGGCATTCAAGGTTGCCTGAGGATTAGAATGCATAGGACGGATGGGAAAAATATCATGCTGTTCCACCTGCTACAACAGAGTGCATAAAAAACTTAAGCGCGAGTGCTGGAATCGGCCGTTAATCGCTTGATCTAACTCGTCTCTGTGAAACAAACTACTCACATCGTGACCATCGACCGTCTTGAAGAAATGCAAATTCGTCTGCATGTTTAACTTGAGAACTTATTCTAATTCAACTATTTGAAGAGGAAAATTTTCACCTACGTCCCAAAATCAATCACTTTTAGTCCACTAGGTTACCGACAACCGGTCAGATCTGATTTATTTCGTTTTTATATTTAATGAGATTAAATAAACACTCTTTTACATCGCCGCAAAGATTTAAGGTTACACGAAAAGGTTCTGAATATACGCAGGCTTACCTAAAGAAAGCAATTTCAACACAGATCAGCAGCGCTGATGGTTTAGCTCTGCGCAGTTACGAGACTTGACTTGAGTTGTCCCAAGTGAATAAGAAGCTCCACAAGTTCAGCCCCTAAATAAAGCAAGAGAACTTCCTGAACGTTACGGTTCTGCAATACGTTTCATAAGAAAAAGGGGTTTGCAACCATTTTATGAGATTCTGAAACTGAATGGGATGGTCACTTCAAGCAGTTTTTAATTTTTGGACACTTGCACAGCAAAAATGATTTGACTTCCGCTAAAAAGGAGTTTCTAGCGCGCACAGATTTACTATTCAAATGTGAAATTGATTAAATTTCAGCACGCCAAGTTTTGAGCTTCGGAAAACCTTGACCAGCTCCGTATTTACGATATAATGCAGAGAAAAGCATCTTAGTTTAACAACAAAATAACTGCAAAAATTCTTGTGGTAATAAAATTTTATGTCTATAAGAAAGCACAAACACATTGAAAACATGATAACAGTGGATTAATTTCTTAGATGCCACGGTATAATTAACAAAATAAGAATGTAATTTTCCGCATCGAGGTGCGTGACATGAATTTTCAATTTGTGAACAAATATGTCTAATCAGTATCGAACCGTCGTTTCTGGAGAGTTCCATGGGTTCTGTCATTAAGGTTCTGATTAATGTTCTACCACTGCCGTCAGTGGCACCATAACCAGTCAGTTGGTTTTCGTTAAGCAGTGACTCTAGATCGTACGCCGGAACAATTTTCTTTTTTTTTAGACACGGACTCCCACAGAGAAGCATCATAACCCAAAGGAGGTGATTTGGTTATATTTTCTCATTTCCTTTTCACCGGGGGCGGTTTTATATTTAGGGGTGTAGGTGCGGTCGTAACTTTTAAACGCTGTTCGCCAAATTAAATTGCCATTACTGATTTATTCTTAGCAGTGACTTAACATGTGTTGCAAAATACCGTCTGAATGTGAATACTGATTTTTAAAAACGGTTCTTACTTTACATAACTTTTATTGCCGATTCAGTGCGGAGCCTCATAAAAACACCTTGGTGGATGTTATTCATGCGCACGAATCTTACTTTTCACTGGGTGGCCCCTGAAACACTGGACAAAGTGACGAAATGTAATTTTCGGACAATACCAAATCTAAAGAGGACTGGTAAAAAAAGGCACCAATTTCCATTAAACCAATTTACTCCCAAGCTGGGGTTGGACGACTCCAGTGTAGGACTTCATAAGCTGATGTTTTCTGCACTTTTCTATTCTGTTACAAAAAAAGTGAATTTGGGCCGTGTAAATCCATCGCACCAGGTAATAGTGCCAACAGCTCACATAGAAAAGTCCTGGATCGAACAAACGTTGAAAGGACATTCTGAAGGCGCAGCATTTCAGAGAGAAACTACAGCCCGCGTCTGGCGTCTTAGAAAGTCTCAGGCAGTTTTCGGCTAACCACGCTTTCGACAGATTTCCTCAAACTCTTGCGGAGCGAAATTCGTTTAAATTAAGATTTAGGATTGATTTTACAGAGCAGCGTATTGAAGGATAAAAATGACATTTCAGACACCTACATGGCCCGCCTTTCATCAATTTAGTGTCGCGTTAACTCCACATAGCGCTGAATGTCCGTACCACGAATTACCGTCCCAGTAACAAAAAAAAACACAGTCAATGGAAAAATCATTTTATTAAATAACATTTTATTTGAAACATCACACATAGTGTTTATTGTAAGGTCGCACTGGACTTTGCCCAACACCAACTATTAGTGTTGCGTGGTTAGGTGACACCTGTGCCGAGGGAAGGAACCATCTATCTGGTGAAGACCGTTATGGGGTCTGGAAGCAGGACATCATGGGGGCAGCTGTTCATTAGTCCTCCCCTCCCCTCAAAAAAGAAAAAGAAATATTGCCCCTTCGTCACTGCTTGCACCAAGAAGAGAAGGTGTAAGTTTCAAATGGGGGAGGGGGGGGGGTACATCCTGGAGAAATGGAGAAAGTGTGAGGACAACTGAAGAGAACCCCCCCCCCCCCCCAAAAACACC
>JAODUD010000043.1:2339630-2366400 GCA_026784285.1 Stomatorhinus walkeri | reverse complement strand
CATCTGGCAGGCCACGCTCTGAGTGAGTGGTACATTAGACCCATAGCTAAAGCGGCAGAAGCGCACGCTTATCTCTTAAATCACATCCGAGATGAAGCCACTCGTGTAATCTTACAAAAAAGCTCATGTCTGGGGGAACTGAAGTGCTTGAAAAAAAAAAGGCAGTGTGATGTTCCAGAGAAGTAGGAGAAGCGGCCGGAGTGCTGGTGAAATGCTGAAACGGTGTCCGCAGGACGCCGGCCTCATCTGCACCGTTTAACAGTGCGAGCAACACAACAGATTTTTATCTTCTGCAGCACTAAAAGCAGAAGAAGCTTGTTCCTTTTTAGGCCAGACCCTTGGGAGTCTGGTCAAGATGAAGAAACATGACATTTTGCTACCCGGCCTGAGTGGGCGTGTGGGGCAGGAGGACAGGTCCACTGCCGGGGGGGGGCGGGGGGGGCGGTGAGTGACCACTTCAGGCTGGAAGGCCATCCTACCTTACACTCGATCTCCGCCTGTTTGCGCTTCAGTTCTTGCAGCTGCACCTGCAGGCCCTTGTTCTGCGCAGTCAGGAGCTGCGTGCGTTCCTGCAGCCTGCGGCTCTCCTGCTCGGCCCGTCGCAGCTGGTTGCTGTGGATCTGGTTCTGTGTGTGGAACAGGGGGTGGGGGGGGGCACACCGAGGTCACACAATGCGTCTGCTTGACAGACCTGACAGAGTCACTGCTGAGACGCATGTGTCACTCACTGCAATCTATGTACAATCAGAACATTAACTGATCCCAATCAGAGACAGTCCTGTCAGTGTAATGCCACCGTGAGATTCAAGCCAACCCCTTTAAAAACCCGGTATTACACAACACTCGCAGCAAAGATAAATTGATTACTACATTTTTAAGAAGTGATTAATTAAAAAAAAGAAAGTTAAATTTTTGGTAAGCTACAGTATCTGGGGAGTCGCAAAGTCCTTTGCTGCCCTCTGCTGGACATACACATCCTATACTCACTTGGCTAACAAACTAATCTAAACCCCAGGCAAAAAAAAGGAATGTTTGGATTTGTTGGAGCAACAAGTGCTAGGAGATATTTCCCTGCTTGGTGCACTGGAGGTGTGCCCCTGTTCCCCCACACCTCCAGGGGCAGGAGCTCCAATCCCACGAGTTGTGTGTGTGGAGTTTACACAGCCCCCCTGATTTGTGAGTGGTGCAGCGACCGGGCGTGTGCGCGCGCAGCCTGACCTGCGTCTCCAGCTCCAGCATCCTCTGGCGTGTCTCGCGCAGCTCCGCCTGTACCTCCGCCTCGCGCAGCCGCACGCTCATCAGCTCATCCTGCAGCTCGCCCACCGTGTTCCTCTTCGGACTCTCCTTCCAGCGGCCCGCCGTGCGCGCCAGGTGCTTCTGCGTGGGCCGGTGCCACACACACACACACACACACACGTTACCACAAACGGCAGCCGTGGCCAGCAGGTCCCCGGCAGGTTACCCCGATGAGCGACACCCCGTTCCGCCGCTCCCCCACCTGCCAGTGCTCCTCCAGGTCCCTGACTTGCTGACGGAGGTCCTTGAGGCTCGTGATGGCTTCTGCTTCCCTGACCTTCATCCCGATGAGCTCCTCCTGGAGACGGGCCACGTTGCTCTCGTCCGGCAGTGCCGTGTTCCTCTGAAACGGGGACAGAAGAGTGGATCACAGACGCGCCACGGTCAGCGCCAGGCGCCCCGCGGGGACTTTGGCCCAAGCTTCGGCTGGGAGGGGGGCAGGCGGCACCTTCTCTATGTCCAGGACCTTGTCCTGCATCTCCTTGAGGGCACACTGGGATTCAGCCTCCTTCAGCCGGGCCTGTACCAGCTCCCGCTCCAGCTGCAGGATGAAGTCCTCTGTGTACCGCAGGGTCACCTTGGGCTGTGGGACGAGCGGACGTCAGGAAGGACAGGAGCACCACACGGGTCGTCAAACGGAGGCCTCTTCAACAGAGAATTACACACCGACGTCGTGCAGCGCCCCCTTCAGGCCAAGAGCGTGCCAGTCTGAAGGCTGCACTTTAACCAGCTAGAAAGTGGCTTTATTGTCAGCCCACCTGCCTGAAGTCTGACAAAGGGGGCGAAACCAAAGGAGCGAGACTGAAGGGGCTAAAGCTACCGGTGACAAACTCGCGTTGGGTGCTTGCCTGTGATGACAGAGGAGAGAGTGGAGGGAGATGGAGCTCTCTGGAGCGGCTAGTGCTGCCTGATTCATAAGCAGCAGCAGCATCGGGGGAGGGGCAGCGAGGAAGACACGATTGGAGGGGTGGGAGATGTTCGTGTGGTGGGGAAGGGGAATGGGTGATTACGGTGGCCCCAATGACGGCCAGCTGCCGTCCTCAGCAGCCGTGCTCCACGAGGGGCCTCTTGGCTCCTTACCCCTCCCGCCGGCTGCCGCTGATGCTGGAGCTCACGGATGGTGCCCTGGGCCTGTTCCAGCTGGGCGCTGGCCTCCTCGCTCTGCTGCCTGACCGTAGCCAGCTCCCTCTTTATCAGGTAGTTCTCTTCAGCCTCCTGGGCCCGGGTCACTTGCCCCTTGGGATATAATCAGGGCGGTTGAGGACGGAGTGCAGGCATACCATCTATAGGGGGCGATGCTGGGTGCGGGGCGGTTACTGGGCTTTGTTAAGCCGGGCTTTGCTTTGGCGGAGACAGGGAGGGGGGGGGCTGAATAATGCCGGCATGCGGTTACGGTGCTGGTCATGCTGGATGGGGCAGCTTCAGCAGCTTCCAAGGCCAGGCGGGATTATGGTCACGGTCGATCTTATTTCTGGCACCGCGTTGGCGTCCACGGTGCAAATTACGGAAATTACACAGAGCGCATGCAAAGTACAGAGGAAAGGGAAGAGGGTTATAAAAAAAGGAAAGGAATAGATGCAGGATAGGGACAAAGAGAGAGCTTAACGAAATACCTGGATCAACCTATCAGCCAAGGAAGCGCTTTCCTAAAAAAAAAAAGACGGGAACACACAGAGGGACAGAAGAAAAACCAGAGAGCACATTTTAAAACAGACACGTGACATTCGTCTCCACAGGGAAGAAATCCCTTTTCCACTCAGAGACAAAACAAAAAGGACTAAATTCACGGCAGCTCAGATGGTCTTACAGAAACAGCCAATCGGGTACTGCAGATGGGAAAGTCACATGACGCAGGATAGAGCGGTGGCTAAGCACAGGGTGGGGCGCTGCTTTGACACTGCCACAAGCAGCAGGGGATAGAGGACAGAGCCTGAGAAGAGGACAGCCCAGCGAGGGACACCGGGCTGGGCTCGATGTCTCCCTGCTGTGACCACAGCCCCAGCCGCCCATTTCCACGGTCTCAAAAGTGGCCTCCGGTGAAGCCATGCAAGTGCAGGCGGTGGACACATTTTTTGACCGCATTCAGCTTTCCTCTATGAAGCCCCACCCCGGGCAAGGAGGCAGTGACTGCAGACCACGCTCCGCTGAAAGGCAGAGCAGATAAATGCGGGACAAACCCCTCATTCCACAGCAGAGAGCTGCACCAGCGAGGACTGGCTGCCATTCCGGTGACCTTTCTTGACCTTTCTGTAAGTTTCATGACCACGGTAATAAAACCTCGGTTTGCAATGTGCTAAGGCTCATCCTCCGCTTCCTGACAGTTAAGGTTTCTACCGTTCTGCATGACAGTGCATGCGTATACGGGAACCGCAGAGCGAGCACACACACACACACACACACACACACACACACACACACACATACACACACACACACTCATACATGGATCATGGACTGATGGAGCTTTGAGTAAGACCCTCATGAACCCACCCAAACCCCCACCTCCAGCAGCACTCACTTTCTCCAGGGTATCGATCCTCTGCTTCAGGAGTCTGTTCTCTGTGCGTAGTCTCTGGGGGGGGGGGGGGGGGGACGACACACAAAACCAGATTTCACCACAACTGATATAACACTGGCAGTTAGAGGAAACGCTTCAGCGGGTGTAACGTTAAAGTTATGCGACTTAAGTTTTCAGCAGACATCAAGCATTTTAACTACCATTTCACTATTAACTCCAAAAAATACATTTAAACTGTTAATTTGCTTGTAATTTCTATTATTTGTATTCTGAAATCAAGTTTAATAATAAAATGACACAAACACCCTTTAGCGGAACCTTCAAGTGAAACGTAAACATCCTGTCACATGTCACGATGGGGAGAAATACCCGACCAGGCCTGCAGGGGGAGCCTCTCTCACCTTGATCTCCACTTGTTCCTCCATCTCCTTCGTCTTGATCGTGCTGTACTCCTTCTCTAACCTGAGGAATAATCACAAGGCAAACTGTGAATCGCACGTGGCCGCGATCGGCTCCCCCCCCAGCCAGGAAAGACGTTTTTTTGCACATGGCCGCCTCCCTTCGGAGGAGTGAAATCGCGGGCACGCCAGGCTGGCACTGCGCATGTGATTTCCGCCGAAATCGGAAGACACAACGGTGCGAGGCTTTCCACACGCGTGACGCATCGGCCTCTCAGAGGGTAACGTACTTCTTCATCTTCTTGCCGTTGTACTTGACCTGGTATGCAGTCAGGATGACTCTGTCAGGGCCGCTGTCCAGCTGCTGGGGAATGACCTTCTGGAAGTGCTGTGACATGGACAGAGGGGCGTCACGCGCATGGCGGCCTCCCTGGGGGGGGGGGACAGGCTGCCCGAAGGCTCGCGGCTCACCCACCTGCAGCATCCCCTCCATGTCCAGCTGCATGAGCTCGGCCTGGTTCATCTGCAGAATGGCCAGTCCTACTCGAAAGACTATCTCCAGGCCCTGCCAACAGAGGGCGCAGGGCCAAGTAATGATCTGCAGCATCCAATTTGGCCACAAGGTGGCAACCTTTGTTAACGTTCAGCCTGAGTGCCTCTCCATCAGATGGAAAACAGAAGGCAAATATTCACCAAGTCCAGAGGAATCCCCGCATCAGTGGTCAGAGTCCAGCTCGGCACTCACCTCGCTCATGAAGATGTCAAAGATCCTAGTGGCCACAGCCAGAGGGAAGGAGGTGAGGAAGATGGTGAGGAACCAAGAGGAGGCGTACATGGAGGTGTGGAAACTCTGTGCCTGGAAGTGCATGTGGAGCTCGGGCAGCTGCTCCTGGGGGAGGGGGGGCACATGTGTGAGTGCCGCAGCAGCCCTCAGAGGAGGGGGGCTGATGTGGGATTGAAAGCAGGGACGCTACAGTGCACCACGTGCCATCCTCCTACTGCCAGTCACTTGATAAAATAAAAGCGCGGGCCGTACTGCACCTGCCGTCTGCAGCGGGTACACAGGCACCCGTAAAAACTCACAGGCCCGTTCAAGATGTTTGGTCAGGTGAACTCATTTTAGATGAGGGCGTTATGCAGTTAAGCAGCTTGAAAGCAGCTCATTGCTGCCCCCTAGAGACAAGACAGAGCTACATATTACCTGAATCGTACATTCAAACTGGTACATGCAGAGGCCCAGCTCAGCCATACTGGGCTTGAAGAGCTCCCTCAGACGGTACTCCTGCATCAGCTTGACGAACACGCAGAAAGCCTCTTCCTCCGGCATCTGGAGGAACACGCACACGGCCATCACTGGACCTGCCGACCAGAGAGCAGCGCCATGGGAGCAGAGCGCCCCCTGCTGGTCATTTCAGTGTCACCTGCATTAGCAGCAGCCCCACGATGAATGCGCTTCCCTGGCAGTAGCCCACCTCCCGGTCCACCAGGGAGTATGCCTAAAACAGGAAGTGACATCATGAAGGCATGCTCCACATGCCATGTGGCCGATGGGGACAGAAGTCACCTGGCACAGTCTCGCAATCCGACAAACAAATGCCAGCAGGCGAAGTGAAAGGAGCAGAGGCAGCCGGAACAGGAGGCACTGCCTGCGCCGTCTGACATGTGACGCGCTGCTTGGAGCCGGGCGCCTGGGGGGCGCTGCTGCCGCCGCTGCACCTGTAGGCCTCACGCCCCCACCCAGCCGGAGCCGCTCGTGTCCGTTAGGGTGTGAACTGTGGCAAGACGTGAGCGCGGACGGCTTCCTGAACCCCGACGGCTCAACATCCACATCCCTTTAATTAAGAACTAGAAAGAGTGTCTAAGGATGCAAACTAAAAATAAATACGAACTGCATGTCGCCGGTTCGAAGCAGAACAAAAGGCTGATCTAAGTAGATCTACCCGGGACTGGACTGGCTTGGTATACTGGGCATTTTCCCAGTGGGCTGATGGGTTTTTGTGGGGACCCCATCACTAGGCAAAATTCATGATGGGAGACCCCAAAATGCAGGGCCAATTTTAATCACACTCCAGCCCCGGGTCCACCTTGCCAAGGCAATGGTAAGAGACTGAACAGCGGAATTCTAACGGCCTACGGTGACACACCAGGTCGGGCACTCTCACCTTCATGACATTGAAGAGCACCTCCTGGCCCAGGCTGTCCTTCTCCTTGAAGAACTCGTGCTCGGGGTAGGTGCGGGCAATGTCCCGGCGAATCAGCTTCTCGCAGGGTGATGTCATCTTCAGCAGCTCTGAGTACTGGTCCTTGATGGACATGTTCTGAGCGTTGCACAGGAGCTGCCAAACGATTCCCCGGAAGTGGTGGGGGATCCCTTTCCGGACCAGCTCCTGGTCAGGCAATGTCAGAAGAGCCTTAACTGGCGGAGGCCAACAACTGCTGCATCAATGATACCACATAAAATGCATCTATCAGGCTCATCACATCCCCATCCTGATGGCAGACAGTGCAGGAACCCGACAAACACTCAGGTGCGCTCCAGCAACTTAAAACCAGCCTGACACCCACAGATGAACAAAAGGGGAGCTCTGTGATACAAGTGCAGACCCAAACAGGGCTGAGACAAGAGAGACCTCCACGGGAGGGGCCACGACGGGAGAGACCTCCACGGGAGGGGCCGCGACGGGAGAGACCTCCACGGGAGGGGCCGCGACGGGAGAGACCTCCACGGGAGGGGCCACTTGAGCAAGGGGAGCCAATACTTAGGAAGCAGTCATACTGTCCACAGAAAAGGAGTGAGGTACAACACCTGTTTTCTACATTAAAGTTTCATGAAACATAACTGGGAAATCAACCAGTTGACGAATCTGAAATGAAGGGGAAAAATTAAGCTGGTTATGAATCATCACTCTGAATACCATAGTAGTAAATTGATACTTTATCCATTTAAAGACTATTTTTGCTGGCTGTCAAGCTACATGTTCTGCAATGTTCTGCCTTACACCTACGGTTACTTCATTTAGAGCAGGAAACATCATAGGGCCCAGTGGGAGGACTGGGTATAATAAATAAATAGCAGCCATGAGTCTGGGTTCATGCTTCATTACTATAATCATAAGGAAATCTCCAGGGACTCGAACAGCACCAGCAATGTTGGTACAGCCAAACACAAGCTCAGCGGGCCATGAGACCAGGACCGTCCTCTCACAGCTGTGACACAACCCCCATGATATTCAGCACACAAAAGACAAGACGCAAGACCAATCCGCCAAACTCCCTCCTTTACTCCGCTGCTATTACACTAAATAAAAGGCAGCTTCTCCCCTAGCAGAGGTCAGCACGCTCCCCAAGTCTCCCTAACTGAAGTGTAACCTCAGGGTTCAGGAGGGTGGCAGGATGGGATGTGGGGCAACTAGTAGACTAAGGTTAAAGATCACGCAACTTCATCAACAAGAGCAGATGGGTATGATTCACAGGAAATTAAACCTCTGAAAAGTGCTACATAAAGACCCATCTAGATTAGACAACATGGGGCATGACCTAGAGTTTCTACTGAAGCCATTACTTTGCTGAGAAAATAAGCCAGCGGGACAGCTGTGATATCTAAAATGAATAAAAAATAAAGGCATGAATAAAGACCAGTGATCAAATTAAGGTATTACCAGGTTCACCATGGGACTGCAGTATCATCAGTTAAGCATCACGTTTAATGGCCGTGACAGGAACCACAGGACACTCAGTCGGGGACAGGATTCATTCATGGTTATTTAGAGTTAAATCACATCGCTGCCCACTGCCACCGGCGCAGGCGTCCCGACCGGCAGCAGCCCACCTTCAGCAGCTTCTCCTTCTTCTTGCGTACGTCCTCCCACTCGTTGACAATGCGCCCCCACAGGATCCAGGAGTCCTCCTCCAGGTGCGAGAGGTTGGAGGAGGCTGAGGAGCTGGACACCAGCGAGGAGCCGCTGTTGCGCCGGGAGCCATTTACAGACTTAAGGGACTTGCTGTCTATCTCCAATAGCCTGGGGGGGGGGGGGGGGAAGAGATGTAAGGCAGCTGATAGCAACACATTTCCATTGTCATCGACGTCACCTTCATCAAGCAGGAACTAGTCTTTATACGTTTAGCTGGCCAATGACCTTCGGTGCTGAGCTACATGATCCTGAGGGCCAACAGAATCTGCAGCCCTTCCCCACCCAATCACTGCCAACGAAGCAGCTTAACGCCAGAACATCCACACAGAACACGAACACACACACACCTCTCTGCTGATGTCAAGGGGTCGACCTCCTGCTCACATTTCAGTCAAAGCTTAAGACCCCGGCCTGAATGATGGGGTTACCGCACAGTCGGAAGCAGAGGAGCTAATCTAAATGTAATCAATGATAAATTAGCCCATTCTCACACGACCGCATCGGCCGTTACCAGGCATCGAATGTCAACGTTAAATATTCATTGATGGAAAGACAGCACATCGCAGCTCCTGACTGAAGTCCGGCCCCTTCGAGGCTTTTCTATGCGGCCAGGAAGCCTCCCTGTTCCTGTTCCCAGGGCCCTGTTGTGGGGTATCTAAGGGGGGGGGGACCTCTGTTTCGGTAAACAAGCTGATGCAATGCTGCAAGACTGATGACCCTTAGCGCCAAAGCACTCTTTGGATAGTGCAAAGAGGCCTGTTTGAACAAACTTATTCTACGTCCAGCGGAAACAAGGGAACCGACCAAACAAGGTGCTCTTTAAAGAAAGTGCTACTCAGAGACTATGACAGGAAAAGAGAAATATTAACCAGTTCAAATATAAAGCGGCAGGTGCATGAACCTCAAAAACAAGCAAAATATTTTATTATATATATATATATTTGTGACATTTTCAGACAGGTTCTTGGGTAAATATTCATCTTTTATTACCAACCAACCATGCCAAGCAAAACAAACAGGTGTTACTGCCAACTTCACCGCAGATTGGCAGCTACCGTAGACATTCAGCATTAGATACTTCTTAAAGGGGTATAGTTACAATACCCCCTGTAAATCTTTTGACTTGGTGCATTCTGCTCTGAACTCGGGCTCTTTCAGGAATGAAATCTGGCAAATCGAGTTCCTAATCAATCCCAGGACACCCATTGTGCACCAGCCCAACAAGATCTCCTTCAGGAGAGAGACATCTCACACCGATTCTCCCACCCTGGCAGGCACTGAGAGAAATGTGCCAAGTCATCGTCGAAATTCTCTACAGAAAATCGGCAGGCTGAATTGATCGAAATGTGCATGACAATTAGCTCAGCCGAGCAGATAAGTTCCCGGGCAGACAGCAAACCCTGGCTTCAGAACCATGGTTTTAGCACGAAGGCACAACCAATTGTACTCACTGAAGAGCTCTCTACAGAGCAGCTGCCAGGTTCACTCCCGCCTCCCATCCCCTCCAAACCCCGACGGTCCCTCTAATCAAACCATCAACTGCAGGTCTTACTGTTAGCCTGCCACAGCAGGGCCCGATCAGGAGACGAGCTCCCCAGTCCGAGAGCTGGAAAACAAGCAGACGGCAGCTCGCACACGCTGGCGCCCAAATTTCAGCATTGCGTAAATCACGGTGCCAGAAAACCACAAAGGTGTGATGTTATCGAGGCCGAGAACAACACAGACCTAAAGATGCAAACAGTCAGTGGGAAAGTAGGTCAAAGGCCCGCTGAGGCTGTAATACGATTTGCTTCACGGGCAAAACAAACTTGAGTCGCATGCTGATGATACGAGTAGCTCAGGGGCCCGGGGCCCCCCAAGATGGACGGGGAAAGGAACTTCATCCAGGACCGGGTAACACATAACATGTCAGGGGCTGTTCTGAGTGTACGGCAGCGAGCCCCGCTAGCGCTGCCATGAAGCTCGGGGGGGGAGCGGCCGAGGAGACCAGCTCCACAGCGACATCTGAGGTCGCTGCGATGAACAACGGACAATAAAACTGCGGGCAGCAACATTATCGACACACGCTGCTTAAAAAGACGCTCGGAGAGTTCCTGCACTAACATGCGGGAAAGCAGGTTCCCAAAATAAGCCTGAGTTTCAAAGTGGCAATTTAAGCCGTATTTGGAGAAATTCAAGACGCGTTTGTTTATTTTTTTATGGGCTCCACAGTGGACATCAAACCACGGAAAGAAAATCGTTTTTTGGTTTTATTTTTCCTGCCGTGAAAGCGTATCTGCCTGTGATAACCTCCCCTACTTCGCAAAGTTCAGCAGCCGATCAGTACCAGTAACACAAACATGAGCAAACAGGACTTCAGACCTGGCCGGTTACGCTTGCGAAACTCTGGTCCTACCAAAGCTTCGATCACCTCCAATAATTGTCAGATATCACTGATAAATATTTCATAAAGCCTCACTTACAAGTTACGTTCTTCTGGAACTTACCTCTGCATTAACACAAACAAAATGTATCCGTTTGTACGACGTGACGACCGTAAGAAAAATACCTGATTTTGTGCCACGATCATTTTCTGAGAAACATTAACCAGCAGATAAACAAGAGAAGCACGTCCTGCCTGGAAGAAAATACGTCAGCCAGCAAAACCCACAATTAATTCTATATGTCTGGGTATTAAAAATGAGTTCTGGCTCGCTGATCATAGAGAAGAAAAATAAGCACTCAGCACTAAACCCAAAGGCCGAGGGCCCTGAAGAGAGGACAGGTCTGTTGAGTTTTGCAGTCTCTCATCTTGTCCGAGGTGAGGAGTCCGGGGCAGAGTGGAGCGCAGAAGGCGGCTCTTACCATGAGAGGCTCATGCCGCCCGCCAGAAGCCGAGAGAGCGACAGGACCGGAGACCAGGTAAGAAGCTGCCCGTAGTTCCTTTATGTGATACGGGCTGAACTGAAGCTCAAAAGGGCAGGGTGAAACTCCGAAAGTGACTCTCACGCTCACAGCATGCAAATCTTTACGCCACCGCCTACACGCACGGGGCACAGACTGACCACAGGAAGTGCATGTGAGAAAATGCACCAGGGAAGAACAAAGAAATGAATCTGTCACCATATGCGACTGTCTCCATGCTCATTCCTGTCCGCCTCACACTTAACGCTGACTTATGACCTTATATTTTTAAGTGCTGTAGTTAAAGAGCCCAGGAGAATAGTGAACAGAGTGAATTAAAGAGAAAACTTGAGGTAATTTACTTTCTCAGTTGGGAGGCGGTACTCATGTGCCCACTGGTGGCCTGCCAAGCTAGCAGGTCCGAGGATCGATCCGTCGTCTCCCAGGACAAGTCAGTAGGGAGACTGGGTGAAATCAAGAGAACAACCGCAAGGGAGACTGACAGCAAAAAGATCCAGCTGCTCCTATTGAACCAGCACTGGAGAAACGTGGTGCTCCAGTCAAAACACAGGGGGACCTGAACCACCCACAGAGGCATCCAGACTACTGTTGTAAGGTTTTTATACAGAAGCAGCAAATCAGGCCCCCAGCCAAAAGGTAGGGAAGCAGGGACACTGCTGCAGTATATCAGCCTACAAGATCTAAAGAATGTAAATCAGTTACCAAATAAAACGCAGCAGGACTTCGGCACCTAAGACCTAACATCCCACACTGAGAGAACCACCAAAAAACACAATTTCTCTCTTCTGCACATTCTATTCCATCTGATGCGTCCTCGGTCCACCTGTGCCAGCCGTAACCCGACGGAAGCATCTCAACAAGGGAACCGATGCGCGATGCTGTCCGACGCTCACGTGTAACCAATATACCATAGCATATGAGAATAAAAAAGGAATAACTCAGACATTAAATCACAGCAAGAAAACAAACCCAACCAGGATACTGCATATATATAATGTTCTGCAAGAAGCAGCTTAGGAGCAATGAGGATAAATCAGGCACCCTCCCTTACAGAGTTCAGGTTGCCTAGCAGCAAAAAAACGTAAATAGCATGATGGATCACGTAGCAAAATAATCATTCACTCTGTGAGACACAGAAATGTACATTTTCATGCAGAGATCCTTTGTCTTTTAATGCTCTTTCAAAAACATTCTCCACCAGCACCGGGACTGAAAGACTAAAAGCTTTACAGGACGCAGCAGCATGGGCAGAGAATTTTGGGTCAGATGAGACAGGGTTGTGAATCTGTCAGAGGGGACACAGAGGTGACATGTGCCCAGTGAAAGGGCACAGCTGTCCCTTTCAAAGAACAAAGGTCAAAGATCCCCGGGGTCAACCCACAAGTTAGCCGATTCTCTACTGCCTGTGTTCTGTTCCCTACTTAGGAGGTCGGTGGGGGGCAGGAGGGGGTTAAACAGGCAAGTGGGGTATGGGGCAGGCGGTCCATTGATCCCGATTGCCTTAGCGGACAAATCCTTGGTGCGTGCTCTGCGACAATAGCCCCACCAGAGCAGAATCAATAAGCGGGCCGTCAGCCTCTCGAACCCGCTCACAGCAGGCTGAGCACGGCGTGTCCAAGACTGAGGGAGCAAGACCATTCAACGCACCCCACGTCTAATGCCGGGGAATCGAACACAGATAGGCTGGAGCCATGCAAAGGCAGAATGGGTCAGTAAATGTCCTTTTCATACAATTAAAACTAACTGTGCTCATTTATACACAAACAATACTGCCCCCTGCCCCGTCATACAGGGGACAGAGATGTGGGAAGCTCAGTGACAGAACCCTGGAGACAGACTCTCTTCACCAGGGACAGAAAACAAATTCCACGCCCCCCCCCCCCCAGCTCCAAATGCAGCAGAGCTCTCAAGCACACAACCGTCTTGCCAGCTGCAGGTCCGGAAGACCCATCTCTCACATCACTGCTCATTTGGTCTTCCGTGTCCAACCTGTCCAGCACAATAAGCCTCATCGGTCACTCTGATTTCCTGAAGCTTCTCCCAGGTCTGGCCTACCTGTTTTGTTCCTCCAGTTTGGCCAGCAGCTCCACCTCATCCGGGCTCAGCTGGGAGGGTGAGGACGGAGATGGGGTCGGGGTCGGCGTCGATAGGGTGGTGGGTGGAGTGTGCAGGGAGGAGGCGCTGGTGGCTGCAGGGGGCTGCAGTGAGGAAGGGGGGGCCACCTGGCTAGCCATCTGACTGACGGTCTGGGACACGGAGTTCTTCACCCATGAGAGAGTAGAACTCAGCTTTCCTGCAACCTTGTCTGTCGCCACCTACAGGGAGAGGACAGGAAAGACACCATCAGGCCTGGGAGGAAGTAGGCGGGGACAGCTCCAAAGCGCTACAGCACAAACTTAAACCAATTCCTTTATGACATTTTATTGCAACACTAAACCCCAAAGCCAATAAAAGCAGTTTGACAGAACCAAACCTGCAGCTTTCAGCATATTCTAACCCGTTTTTGTTTTTGTGTAGATTAACCTGCAATTCTGAATCCATAAGGTTAATTGGTGATTATTAACCAGCCTGAAGTCGCCTGAAAATCCAGAGTGTGGCTTCCACATCGCTGCACACCTGAAGCAGACCTCAGAATATGTTCCACTGTCTAAAGCCGTTATAATCCCATGGGACCTACAGCACCTCACACCGCAGTGGGACCACAAACGAGACAGCACACCGGCTACCAGAATCTGAATCACTCCTGCCATTTTTTGGCAAGTTCAGAACATTAGCAGACAACCGAGCAAGCAAGGATGGCACCGGAAACCAAAAATAGGATCCAGGGGTAAAGCAAGGACGTGTCATTTCTCGTCTAAGCCAGAAGTCACATGGGTGGCCTCAAGCAGGTCATGGATCAGCAAAGCAGTCGTTCACCCACCCCCAACAGCAGAGCAGTGCGGCTGCCTGCTCATCCTGAAGCCTCAGACAGTCATGTGGCCAGCAGAGCAGAAGGTGCCTTGTTAGACACTACTGACCTGAGTGACAAGCAGGCTGGTGCAAGCAAAAAAAAAAAGGAAAAAAGTAAAATGTACAGACCAACGGGACTACAGGGGCAGCCTTGGAAACACAGCAACGCACACACTACAGGCATCTGAGCTGAAATTAGGGCAGGAGGGAAAACGCAAACTTCGCAGACGCTTATACACACAGGCTAGGTAGACCTACTTATTTCTACTGCATTTCTGTCCCAGGAAGTAGACTAAGCATTGCTGTGCAGCCATGCTGCAGTCTGAGCCACCCATCTTCCTCCAGCAGTGTGGTTTATGACTGCACAGCTACCAAAGCTTGCAAAAAATAACCCAACAGTGTCCGAGACTCATTTATACCACTGCTTGTACCTCCAGCTCCGAACACACACACACACACACAAAACAAATGGCAGGACAGAGAGTACGGTAGAACATTCACTCAAAAACAGTTACCAATGCACTGGCAATGGACCCTCACAGCCCCATCACGGGGTCCATATCCACAGCACTGACCTCGAGCGCATCAACGCATCTTTGCTACTAACACAATCTCCGTAATCGAGAGGGTGACGGGCGTGCAGAGCTGGAACGGAGCGTCTTCTGCCACTCAGCACGCCACATGTTTATTCAGCGATGGGGAGGAAAGCAGTCTAGATAAATACCAGTTACCTTACCTGACTCATTATATCACATAGGCAGGTCAGCACCAAGAAACCACTACCGAACGCAGAAGCGCAGACAAGGACATGGTACCAGCCTGGTAATTTTCAAACAACTGAGCAAAGTGCAGACATAAGCAGTAAGGATGCATCGTCTTTGGGGTACGGTACATTACAGCTCACAAAAGCACCGCGGTTCCAAAACAAGTCACACAGATGTCGCCCCCCCCCCACCCCTTACCAGTGCGTAGGGCTCGTGCCATGCCTCGCAGCGTGCCAAAGGAGCACGCCACGCTTACCAGACCGAGCGGAGACGCCGTGTCTCTGAATTCACGCTCATGTCTGCTCGCAGTTCTTCAAACAGACGCAGAAGCGATGGAGAGGGTCAAAAGGCCGGTTTAACAGCAGGCAGCACAGCCCAGTGACAAAGTCTGCTCCATGCCACCCCCCCCCCCCCCGAAACAGTCTGGTCTGGAATTCACCTGCCAAGCAGCCGGGGAGGTGCACAGGAAGTCCCATCGCATGGGGGCCTGCTGCCACGAAACCGAGAGCTGGGCGGAGCCGTGCAGCTGTGTCCGCAACAGAGGCAGGCCAGGGTGAGCACAGACCTAAAGCGCAGAGAGCGCCTCAGCAGGCTGCCGTTTTCCCTCTTAGCTTTTCAACATGGATGAATTTAACCTAATTGTTCAAAGATGGGGGTGCAATAGCAGCTAAAAAAGAAAGCCTCTCACTTTCTCCAATGATTTTCCGGAAATCCAGACCAGCCTCTGACGTTTGCCGAGATCACGTGTGCCTTTCTGCTAAAGGAGGCCATTTGTTTTACTCCGGTCACCCTTTACTTCCTCGTTCCAGTGGAAAAAGACCACCCACCCATCTGTGCTTTTCGTTCCTGTTTGATTTCCGCACAGAACCAGCCAGACAGTGTGCTGACCGCACTGGGCAGACACGCAAGCGTTCCCGGGTTTATGGATCTCTAACATGGGTCAGACAAGCTTTTCTAACAAAGGGTCCCACTGGTAACACCTCTTCAAGCTGAGTAATCTTCTGTTACGGTCCTTCTTTTTAAAGAAGCACAACAACATAAATAATCAAAGTGCACAAACCTGCTTACAACTGAACGGTGTGAAAGAGTGAGGGCTCACAAACTGTCGAACAAAACCCCAGGGACCAAACAGTCCATAATGGTACAGAGTATGATTTTACAAGGTAAAAATAACAGCAGACTGAGACCCCCAGAGGTGGGTGTCTAAGCTGATAACTCACTGGCCTGAGAATTCAGTCGACGCGCTGACTGGCTGACAGGACCTGGCTGCAAATAACCCAAGGCTCTTAACCCCGGAGAGAAGCGCTCACGTTCTGTGCACTTTCCAGACTGGCACTGTAACCTTGGTGCTTTCAAATAGCCGGCCCCTGTCTAGCAGGAACGAGGGAACGCGGGCCCGATTCTGCCATTCTTTACCCGCTGAGGGACTCCACAAACTAACATCACGCTAAGGCAGAAAGCAAACACAGATACAGTGCAGACGCTGTCGTATAGAGTGCAGACGCTGTCGTATACAGTGCAGACACGGTACGGTTATCTTCCACGCTCTGGTTACAGCTCATTTGTTACGTGCTGTTTTCTGCCGCTTCGCACAAGGGCACCGCTCAGATGACAGATTCGGGGTGACGTAATGTGAGAACATGGCAAAGAGGTCCCCCCTCAGCTGGTGGCCCTCTGGCTGGGCTCAGCGCCAACTCCAGCCCCCTGACTCCAGGGCCTGAGGCCCCTGTGAAACCAGGAATGCTTCCAGAGCAGCTGCCGCTTTTACGAGCGCTGACAGAGGCCCTGTTCTAGGGAGTGCCTCTACACCCCCCCCCCCCCCACTCCACTCCTTTTTCCAGAAGAGAAAGAAGGCTGTTTGGTTTTTATTTTTTATGACGCGGCAGCCCAGACATCCTAAATCACAGGCCCCGCTGGAGTGAGACTGCAGGGGGGGGTGCATCACAACTGACCAAGCCTAAACCATCTGTGTTTACAAACCCAGAAAAAAGGGATGTGAATATCAAACGCCCAACAAAGACACGCCCAACAATGCCCACCTATCTTAGATTCGCCCCCCCCCGTTCTACAGAAGGTGGGGATTTAACACCAGGTCAAAGGCACATTCACTGCATTAGAGAGAGCTGCGATAAACCGTTAAATAACAGCATTGATCTAGCGCTGGTACATATTAGCGTTCCTGAAAGAGGAATTACAAGTGCTGTTTTAATTTGTGTGCGAGAGAGCTAAAGTATCCCTTAATTAAAATAAAAAATCTGCCCATTTGTACTTTCGGTTGCTCCCCCACATAAATCTAGACCTCAAAGGCAGGAGAGCGCTTGGCTCCAGCTGGTTTTCAGAGGAGGAACTTCTGATAGGCCCAGGGAGCACAGCAGGCGGTTCTGAGTACTTAGGAAAGTTACAAAATCTGTGCGAGATGATCAGACAATTTCAGGTAGAAAGGTTATGTTCTGCCTACTGCACTGGACTTTCACAACAGACTCAGAGGGGATTCACAACTGAAAATATCAACATATTCAATACGGTGCAGAGCAGGGAAACCCTGGGATTTTTACTTTTTTTTCCCTTGAGGACCTTAAGCACAATACTGTACATACATGGGTTTTTTTTTATGATCAATATGCTTCCACGTCCACAAAAAAAGACACAGGATAGAGTTACCAGAGCAGCGCTCTGTTACAGGATAAGTGAAGAACACAGTGGCACTGTGGGCACGACGCTCATGTGACAGAGGTAATCCTGCAGATATAAAGCTCTTCAGAAATCAGACGTCATCCGGCACAGCTGGCCTGGCTCCAGGCCACGTTCCAGTGCGATTTTCAAAGAGGTGAACAGACCCTTGAGAGAATGGCTTTCTCTCACCCTCTACACGTGAAAATGGGACCGGGTAAATCAAGGCGAACCTCGGCAGGTCATTTGAAAATCTGGCTATGAATGTAGAGACATGTTTCTGCAGAGGGGAATAGACCTGAACAGCACGCCATGGATTCCTCTGAATACCCCATTTAAGGGAAGTGGAAAATGCAAACTCTTTAAATCTCTCTTTATTCATCCTGCTGACTACATTCACTGCTGACTGGCTTTGTTTAGTTTTGTTTGTCATTAGTCTGGAGAAAAAGATGGGGAAAGCTGACCAGACTCTGCTCCCCAGACCAGCCACTGAGATATCCTGCCTCCTGCAAACAAAAAAACAAAACAGGAACTGGGTCCAATGTATGTCCCTCCCCCAGCTTAAAACTCTGGCCTCAAATTCCAAATAAGGAGGAAGTGGTTTTAATTTTTAGCATACCTGCCCTTTCATACCCTGGAGGAGACAACACTGCCCCCCCCCCCAAACTACTTCCTCTCTGCAAGATGGCAGGCGGTGTCTGGAACGCCTTCGGCAGAGCTGAGACGAAGCCCGGGGCGCCATTCCTCAGCGACGGGCACCGCTGGGCGCCTTTCCTCAGCGACGGGCACCGCTGGGGGCCATTCCTCAGCGGCGGGCACCGCTGGGGGCCATTCCTCAGCGGCGGGCACCGCTGGGCGCCATTCCACAGCGGCGGGCACCGCTGGGCGCCTTTCCACAGCGGCGGGCACCGCTGGGGGCCTTTCCTCAGCGGCGGGCACCGCTGGGGGCCTTTCCTCAGCGGCGGGCACCGCTGGGCGCCATTCCTCAGCGACGGGCACCGCTGGGCGCCATTCCACAGCGGCGGGCACCGCTGGGCGCCATTCCACAGCGGCGGGCACCGCTGGGCGCCATTCCTCAGCGGCGGGCACCGCTGGGCGCCATTCCTCAGCGGCGGGCACCGCTGGGGGCCTTTCCACAGCGGCGGACACCGCTAGCCCAGCTGACAGAGCTATAGTGAGGGAAACTGGCAGCTCTCAGGCTTGTCAAAAGAAACCTGGGCTCCATTCTGCCAGTTTCCTTTCCAACGAGATGATCAAACCCAAACAGCAGAGATGAAAATGAAAAACAAAAAACAGCAATATGCAGAGTAACAGCCAGGGTCACAGAGTCTCTGCCCCATAACACATCTGTAGTGCAGAGACCACAGGACAGAAATGCACACATCAATTAAGAATTAAAAGCAAAGAGTAGCGGACAGCACACACATGCTGCAGGAGTGAGTTCATCCACACTCCTGAGCTTGACCTTCTGGCTATTATCCAGCTGCCTGGGGGGGGGGCAGGACCAAAAGTCTGAGGCCTAACCTAGAACAAATCCCATTATTTCGCATTTCTATAGAGTCCCTTAGGTTTAATATCAACTTAGCACATTTATTTTTATTTTACATTTATTTTACGGGAGAGGGTTAAATTCAAGGGGCTTCCTGTTCATAAATGCCCTGTTTTGCAACAGATCTTGTTATTTCGTACAGAAAAAAACTGAGTTGTCATTTCTGAAATAGGAACAAAGAGAGTCATCACCCCAAAGCCCTTCCGGGCAACAGCAGAGGCCACAGCAAGCAGATCAGCAGGACAAACCTCCCCACCCTATACGGCGACTGACAATCTCAGAGGCCATGATCTGAGTTCACACCACTGGATGTGAAAACAAAATGCCACCATCCTTTCTTGGTCTCAAAGTCAGGAAGGACTAACCAGACCTTCTCCTGCAGGAAATGGCAGCGCATTTTGACATTAACAGGATGCAGAACCTTAATGAAATGTATAAAATAGTCAGCTGGCTGGAACTGATTCCATCGGTTCTGATGGAAAGATTAGAGGAATGATGAGAATGTCTCCAGATGGAGTAGGCGCTGCCCAACTGGAGCGCAGGAGAGGCTTCCCAAACAACACTGCTCTATGTCTGTCACGGTTTTCATAATTAGCACGCAGCAGCAAACAGAGCAGTACCGGCACCGAGCTCAGCATGAAGGGAGAACCCCAGCCAAACACTCATGTTCTGAAGAGGAGGGTTCCCCGTGGTCCCCTACAGTGAGTCTGCGGCAGCGTTAATTCCAAAGTTTGACACGAGCAGAGGAACCAGGAAAGATTTCCGGCTGCTTGGGAAATGGGGGATTCAGACTGGCAACACTCCAACCTCACACAAAGCGAGGGGGCGTTTGTCAAGAATGCTGCCGGCACATGGCAAGTTCTGATTGGCTGACACCTCTAAAGCAGAGAAGCCTAATCCTTGGTCCTAGGAAACAGCACTTGTACGACAGGTTGTGGAAATACAAAATCTAATCAGGAAGAATAGTGGGCCAGAACTTCCTCCGTATTGGGGGTGAGCTTTTTTGACGAGGCTCAAGAGGCCCATGCCCCCCTTGGATCTTTGTACCCCTCAAACAGAAACAGCCAATAGGAATAGGACACCAAGGAGGACTTGCATAGGCATGATGTGACAAAAATCCTGGAGAAAGACCTCACATGGAAGGCCCAGAAATAAAGGTCAGCTTCCTTTGTTAAGAAACTAAAAGATAAAAGGAACGTTGTCATTTTGCTTTAGCTGATGGAACCAACACCCAGCTTAGACTACCTAAAAACACCAATGACACGGTACTGTTGTTCTGCGGACAAAAAAACTTAAATGTAAGGAGAGGTCATGTAAAACAACAACAACAAAAAAATGATGCAGACACAAACACCGCTGATGACTAAATAAGGGTGTGGTCTCTGTTTCCCTTTCATACTCAGCAGTTGCTTCGGCCCGGTAGGAAAACACAGAACAGAGGAGTAACAAATGGGGAAAGTTCTCCCGCTTCAGAGAAGGAATTTGTTGTGTAGACGATACGGTAAGATTACACAGAATAATGATGCATTTCGTCACACACACACACAAAACCAGCCCCCATCCACAAACAAGAGAATACAGAACAGAATGAAAAGTGAGCAAATGCATCTGAATTATTCAAAAAGGCAAACACAGAAGAGGCTCCATGCTTATACACCATCCCATAATGGACACAGAGAGCTTGGTGGATTTCGTTCGACAAATTAAACCTACTGCAGCTGACATGATTATTCCAACATACCAAATAAAACTTCTTGAAACACATCGCCGGTTTCGGCCAGAAGGCTCTGAAGAGGATGAAGCAGCTGGAGAAATCGTCCAATAACCCAGCAGCACAGACTGGACAGTCTCCAATAAAGACAAGGCCATCTCAAGCACTACTGCATATATACCTGCTCTACAGTGGAAAACAACAGGTGGTATGACATTGCACAGGGATTATTTTATCATCAACATCCCACCTTAATCTAAGGACACAATTTAAACATTGAGAGTGAACAGCAGCTATTGCACTTCATTGTAACAGTTACGCTTGACTGTAGTACAAGCAAGTTTTTTCCAGATTAACGGCAATACATTTAGTATATAACCCACCTCATTACCACTTGAAAACCACACACAGACCACACTGACAGAAAAAGTCAGAAATGGCAAAGCACAGTAAAGCTGTTGCTTTGATGTATTCAAATAAATATGTATCTTTGCTAGAAACACAGAGGAATGGCTGTACAGTATTTTCACATAGATTCCCAAGAACTGTCACAGTCCAAATCCAAAATTACATAATCCAATGTCTCTCCAAGTTATTTAGGTGAAACCAGACAGAACTTTAACTTAAAACACCACAATCAAGCAGTGAAAGACCACTGTTCAGTTTAGGGTTACTTCTAACCAAGAGTTCAACTGCAGATCATCCAAAGTCTCTTTTCAAGACGTCGAAGAGTTTTCACAGATATAACAGCACTGTTTACCTATAGCGTAGAATGAGCAATCTGGCAGTATGACTGGCTACCAGAAGAGGTCCAGTACAGGGACCCCCTACAATATTTTACCTATATTTAATACCCTAATATCGTGAAGATAATATGAAGTCATTTGGTGGGTGAAGCCAAGGCAGTGCGTAGAGTAATGGAACACTGGGGCCCACCAGTTAGTCACCTGGACTTATAAAACAGACAGTGTCATAAAATATAGTGGCAGTGCATCCATGTCTTTACCCATCACACAATGGAGATCAAAATAAAGTTAAAGTTACATAGAAGTCAGGCTGCATTATAGGCTCTGGCTAGACACCTCAAATTATGTCTGTTGTCAAGTGACGTAAAGGAAAGAAACGGACAGTCTCAGCGGTTACATAAGTCCCTCATTAGCAGCAACAGAGAGCAGTCACACACTTCCCACATAAAGGGTTACAGATTTTAAAGCGCCTAAATCATATCAAACATCAGTTCAACATTCAACCCTTGAGACTTGACATCTGACAAACTTCTAAGATGATGTTACTGTTCTTAATAATCACCAAAAGTAAAATATTCATTTTAACTTAGATAGAAAACTACTTCTACTTAATTACTATTAAGATCATTACATCAGCATGTGCCTAAAAAATTGAAAGCTACTGTAAAGTACTGAACATCACAGTTCTCACTGGGTGGATCTGTAGTTGTCTTGGTTTCCCCTGCATGTCAGGTGACGATGCAGCTCATTCCATCCTGAAAATTCAATGCCTGACTAGACTAAGGGGAGTCTGGACTAACAAATGGACTCCATTTCATTCTGAGTGAAAAACATACAAAAAAAATCCATTTTGATAGTGGCTATTCTACTCTTCTTAACATACAATGGACCTTTCATCTGAAGGGACAACAAATCATTTGAATCACTGGGAGCAAAAGCGTGCAAAAACTGTTATAAAGCTTTGCAAAGAGCTTCTAAGCAAGAGCTAAGGGACTGAACTACCAAAGCGGGAAAATCTGCATGGCCACCTCTGCACATCCTCCGCACATCCTCCGAACATGCACCACACACAGGCATAAGCATAAAAGGTCAAAGTGTCATATCTGTTAAGGAAAATGACCAACATCCAGAGTGCTGTCCAAAACAACCAATACAACCCAAAGACAGGGCCCCTGTCTGTCCGAAAGTGTGAGCACAGCTGCTTTGAGCCATTTGTCAAAAGCAGAGGTTAGGTTTCTGACAGCACCTGGCCCAGCAGGAGGCACTGCTGCCTCACACCTCCAGGGTTGGGGATCTGAATCCTACACATGCTGTGTGTGGAGTTCAGCAGGTTTCCTCCCACAATCCAAAGACATGTAGCGAACAGTATCGCTAATCTGCTCATCGTGTGCCCATTGCCCGCATATGCCCTATGGACTGGCATCTCACGCAGCGTTTATCCTCAGCCCCGAGATAGGCGACAGCCCCCTAGCTCCCGTAACCCTAAGCAGACGTATTTGACAAATGTATGGAGATCTGCGATCTGTCCTGTGCTCAGGAAAGGCTAGTCAAAGAACAACGGGATCTCACTAAACATACACTCAAGCCAACAACCAGAGCCAAAACGCACCAAGTCGACTACTAGTTGAAAAGAAATGAAAAACCAAGTGATCAATTAATTTATGTCCAATCGATTCAAAGCATTCAACATTTATGCACGAATGTGTCTTCTATTCATTTAAGTCATTTGGTAATACGCTAAAAATGAATAAAAAAGAAATGGCTCAGAGCTACTTATAATGACCATGCCAATGTGTCCCAGGACAGAGATCAATAACTACGAAACATTAGCAACATCTTAAGACAAATCGAAGGGAACCACACAAGCAATAAGCAAACGGCGCTCTGATATTATAGGATTCACGTTAATTCCCTGGCGAAACCTGAACAATAAAGTAACGCACAGCTGTTAACCACCTCGTTAAAGGAACTGTCAAGTGTGGTAACGGTGAAACGCGATGGTGTTGATGAATGTCCAGCCAAAAAAACAAAGCCCCATCAGGGTTTTTCCCTGGGTTAACCTGGGAAATCACAAACTGCCTTACTATTTTATGCAGCAGTTTAAAAAAAACTGATGATTCAGCACGTTTCTAAATGAAGCGTTAGTCAGCCTGTGACTTTGCCCTGATTTAGTCATCTAAAATTCCCAACACATCAACATCAGGGTTAGCGTCCAAACCACACACTCGCCACCAACTGCAGTCGATGAAATCCCTTTTAGTACTAACAGTGCAAAACATCCTGAAATATGATAAAGTAGCGAAATTCGTTTCTACTGTTGCTTCTATTTTCAACCATACCGATGAGCTCAGCACAATTTGCATGTGGCTAATAACTGCCCGGTTTCACTGAATCTAACTGCACATGGTGGTCCCTCAGCAGAACCACAGAAACAGCAACGACACGCTTTGAGAACTCAAACATCCGCCGGCTTGCCGACTCCAAGAATCAACTGTGAGCGAACACCTGAGCAGCAGTCGGGTGCCTGCCACACGCACTCCCTCATGCAAAGCCGGCTTAGCGCTGGCTGCTCCCGAGGACGAACATAAGACCGAAAAAACCACATACCATGGCGGAAAGAGACGGCCAAGGGGCCGCCACCGTGCAGCCGAAAGCCCGCGTGCAGAAAGGAGGGCTGGTCGCGAGCGAGCGGGCGGGCTCGAGCATGCACCGCCGCTCTCTTAGCCCTTTAGCCGGGGAGTATAGCTAAGCTAATAGATGCTAACTGACGGTATTCCGACACGCTAGCGAATGCTAAATGACTGCATGCTAAGCTAGGATAGGCTAGACACTATATCCACATTGTACCCTTTAAATCCGATCGCTGCATAGCTATTGTTAGCGACGAGCGCCAGTTGATATATAACAGAAACGTACAGCGCTTACCTGGTAACTGCCAGGTAAATGGAGTTAAATATTTAGGGTTATTATTAGCCAGGAACGTATTAGTTTCCAGCAGCCCATGTTCGTCCACAGTGATTTCATACAAAATGCTAGACATGTTTTATTTATTCTGCAGTGTCACTCTCCAGTTAGATAAACACACCTAATAATACAGCATTTCGACCTGTTTTTTTATCTGAAAAGATTTATGTAACTAGAGGCGAATTAGCGAGCTAGCTAAAGTTAAAAAGACGAGCAAGCTTGGTGTTGATCATTCCAGCCGTCGGTGCCGTACATATCATGCACTCCTTGCATGAGTCCTAACAGGAAAAACACCAAGACATGAAAATTATATTTCCAGCGTAACATCTGTCAAATACAGCGGATGTGTAACAAACAAGCGAAGAGCGCGGAGCAGCGAGCCGCCGTCCCGGCACAGCCCGTCCGCCGAGCTCGCCTTACCTTGGCTCCGTCTTACGCTCCACGATTAGAAGCATTAACGTCCCATCGAGCAGAGCTCAGCGCGGCTGCTCGCTATGTACTTTTATTACTGTTTTGCCGTTTGCTGTGTCAGGTGTGTACGTGGTTTTTTTTAACCCCAACCCCCAGTCGTACAATCCAAGATCGTGGGATCCTATGTACATAAGCAGCCTCCGGAGCGACGTCAGCCTGGCATCGGACCGGGCATGCGCCTGCATTAAAGGGAAAGACCTCCCCCCTTTTCACTCTGCTTTCCCAGATTCTTCCCTTCTTCAGGACTTTTTTTTCTTTTTTTATTTGACGTGGGAGTCAAAATAATGTTTCGTAATGAGTGTTTTTGACAGGAGAGGAGTTATTTTCTAATGTTACTAAAGTATGATACATAAGATTAAATAACAGAGCAGTACCACGATCCCTCATTGTGTGCAGTAATGACTATTTACTGTGATACACCGCGATAAACAGCCCATCTAAAATGACTCGAGGCTCCTCGCTCATATCAAGAATCTGGGGGGGAAATGGTCGTTTTGGCAAATTTTGGGACGTCTCGTTGAAGTGTTCGGGACAGGACAGGTATAAATGCAGTTCCCTTTTAAAAGCAGCACATGAGCTGTCAGACGACTCACCTCAGCACCAGCTTTGGATCTCCTTGGGCACAAACATGGTTTCCAGCGTGGATATGTTGTTCCCCTGGATGAATGAAATCAATCCGTGGAGGCTGAATTGATGGCTTGCCCTTCGATAGCAGCTTGAAACCGACCTTTCAAGTTTTACACGGAAACTTTGCATGCAATAAGGCGCTCGTGTGACGCCAGACACGCCTCGCAGTGACAGCTCCAATGCCTTTTTGACGAGGCATACTTAGGGAGCCACGTAATACTCTTTTGTGCAATGACTGATTCACATTGTCGTCTAAGCCGAAAGTATTATGCGCAAAAGAATTACTTAAGGGTTTAAAGTTCAGGAATGAAAACGTTGCCAGGGTGGAATTCAAATGTTTCTTACTGCGGTTTATTCTGCTAATACGTCACATAACATTAGAAGTGTTGGTCGGAATTTCTCCAAAAATAGGAAGTGTCTTTTAATGGAAATGGAAACACAACAATCCAGCTTTAGTGGCATCCTCTAATCGGTTAAATCTCCGGTCGGAGTCCTTCCTGGGCTTTCTTTAAAAGAAAAATGCCGCTTCCAATATCGGAGAATTCGGTAATATGTCTTGGAGCTCCCCCTGTTGGAAAACCGAAGAATGTGCCGCACTAAAACGAGCTGATCTGTTTAGTCGCATAAGTGTTAAAAACGTTTGGAAATCAATACATTATGTTCACCTTCTTAAACGTATTTCCTGTCCGTATTGATTGCACATCCGGATTTATTTCAAGGGTTTATGTCAGTGGTGCAAAGTGGTTTTGCTTGTTGGTGTTTGGGAAATAGCCTCATTCATGGGCGTAAATTTCATTTAACGGTAGGGGGGGACAATACATATAAAATATCTCATGAGAAATTTTTGAAGGGGACACAAATAAGTTCATTTATACTGTAGTACATTTCATACATATTGGTCATTCAAAGTGCTTTACATAAAGTAAAACTATCATAAAAAATAATCACAACAATAAAAGACAAGGAATTAAGAAAGGTTTAAAAATGTATTTTAAATGATTAAGACACTTAAGAACAGAATAGAAATAGATTATACAAAAAAATACAGTGGGGTCAGTTCGGACGTAGCATAGTGCTCATTTAGTAAATGCACAGCTAAACAATATGCTAATTGTGGCTGTTCATTTTAAGTTAACTTTATGCTAAGTCGTCACAAATAGAACAATGCATGGGAAAGTTTTGGCGTGTTCGTTGCAGTGCACTATGCAACAAACTACAAGCTAACGTTAACTAGATAAGCAATATTTTAATCGCTAATATAGCAGATTCATGGAAAATTACATCGGTAATCA
>JAODUD010000043.1:2307168-2317592 GCA_026784285.1 Stomatorhinus walkeri | reverse complement strand
CCCCCCCCCCCCCCCCCCCCCCCCCCCCCCCCCCCCCCCCCCCCCCCCCACCCCGACTCAGGTTCAGCAGGACACTAGAGAAAGCGAGGTGATTCTTGTTTTTTTATTTCTTAAATTCAGCAAAGATGAAATTGGATCCTTCCAGGAAATTCCCCCTGATCACCTCATGGATCTCACTCTCCTTCCAGGTGTTCAGTGGCTCTCTGTCAAGAGGAGTCTGAACATTGAGACATCACCATCGTGCCACCGTCATCCTGAGAGAGGCCATAAATATGACTCAGGAATGACAGATAAATCCTGGGGATTCATCTCAGGGAGGAACAAGAATCGATGGCGGAGCGCAGCACAAATCCGTCAGTGTGAAAAATACCTGCTCTGCCAATGATCTGTTTGGGTGAAACAAATTAGAAGCAGGAAGTAAAACAGACACAGGAGTTGCTGACACTGAGATCACATCGCAGATGTCCAGTCTCAAGCGTGCTGGCAATTCTGCAGACATGTTCGTAACCATGGAAAGTTTGGATAAACCAGAGAAAAAAGCAAACGGAACCATTTTTAAAACATGGCAGGTGGACGAAACGGTGAAAAGTAAGATTTGATCCACCAGAAGCATTTTCGTTCCATTGCACAAACCGATTGGCCGGGCTGAAGGACAGCTGGGACAGGGTGAAGCGGTCACACACCGTCCATCAATCAGCACAGCCAATCAATATGTTTTCATTTCAATCTTTGCCACTGCATGGAACGGAGATGGCCACACAGGAACGGGGAGTCACAAGTTTGTTCAACTCTCCCCCCTGCTGGCTGGGGTATGAATACAAATTTGTCATGGCAAGAACCTCTCCATGACTCACACCCACGGGCATGTAGATACTGTTTCACAAACTTAAAAAAAAAAAAAGCCGAACCCTTTATGCATTTCGGCTTTCGTTAGTTAAATTAGTAATAAATTGTAAATTCAGCACCCCCGCTTCACTTCTGGGTGCCACTAGTTTCCATTCTCAGACGTGAACGAACGCAGAGCTCTCGAGAAACAATCCCAGAATCCCCTGATCTCACGCCTGCATTCCAGGCTGTGCTCGTCTCGGCAGCACTGAGCCCCGCGCAGCGCTTGGCGATGGGCCGTTTTGTGCCACGGGCCAGAAAGGAGATCAGTAATGCTACCGTTTTTTGGAAGAACACGAATGGAGCAGTGATCCAAAATCCCTGCTTATCCCTGTGTCCGCTCTGCTATCCCAGCGCCGCCGGTCGCCAAAATAGGACAAAAAAAAAAAAAATACAGCTTTCACGGAACGTCTCGGTGGTGGTGGGTCTGTGTCTATGTCCAGAAGGTCGTGGATTCAAATCCACAGGCTACAGAGCAATCATATCATCTCTGGGCTCTTTAGAGAGACTCACCCCGCACTCTGGTCCTGATCTTTCCTCACTCGTACGTCACTTTGAACAAAAGCATCTGTTATGTAAATAAATATAAACGTCTGGCTGTGTGGTCAGCCTCAGAAAGAGAAGAGGCGGTCAGGAGTAGACACTCGATGACGCAGAGGTGGGGGGGGCTATATAATGAGTTAATGCGACAGATGCCAGGCTAGCAACTTGGGGGGGGTCATCGCCGGTCCTGGCACGGAGCAGAGCTGCACACGGCAACTGGATCAGTGTGGGCGCGTACCTCTCCGTGTTCTGAACCGGGGGTAATGCCGGAGAAAGCTGTCCCCAGGGCGCCGATACCGAGGGTACCCTGGGGAGCCCCCTAGTGGCTGGTGCCACCTGCTGGACCCCACCACACTGGGTGAGGAGGTGAAACTGAAGGGGAGGTGAAACTGAAGGGGCGCACTTGATTGCTTCCTGCATATCCGGCCTTGGCGTGTGACCAGAGCTTGCATGTGCCGTCAAGGGGGTGCCATTTCTGTGGTCCCATGAAAAAGTCACTTCATGGACCGCCTCAGGTGAGGTTTCAAAAACTAAAGAACTAGCTGGTGAGTAGAGCCACAAGCGGGGGCCCCAAATCTCAGGGGCCCCACACAAATGTGTGGCTGGGCTGCGGTATACAGCTCTGCAACACACAGGAACTGAGCCCCCCCACAATACACAAAATAGGGACCTGAAGGGACCCACCAGAAGGGGCCACAGTACTTCTTAATGGCATTCTCTTATCACTCACATTTTCCACTAATTAATCATTAATAATAGCCATAAAACCCTTTATACCTCAGAAATCAGACAGTCGTTCTGGTGATTTGGGTGAGGGCTGTAATGCGAAGGGACAGAGTGAGCCTCTTCCATTCCTGACACGGTTAAAAAAAGGCTGAGAACAGGGATGTGAAACCTGACAAACGAGCCATGAAGGTGCCGCGTCTGACCGGCTGCGTCCGTGCTGCTGCACTCCTTTGGCGGTGCTGCGGGGGATGTTCCTGCTACCAGAGCCGGCGGCGGGACGCAGGAAACACAGCAGACAAAGACGTCCTACCGGGCCTCAATGTGCCCCGTGCAGATTTAGTGAAGACTGAGACTACAGCAACTGGTATGAATCTATCCTCCCTGGTGGAAAAGCCCTCTGCCCCCCCCTCATTCTCTCTCCCACGTTCATGCACACGCATATCTGCAAGCCACCCTGCCGGGACAGCCTCAGTAGCCGTAAACCCCTTCGCTAGCGGTGTGTAACACTAGTTACCGCAGTGACGTGTCGACGGCCCGTGAACAGGGTCCGACGACAGACTCCTCAGCGATGCTGCGAGGCATCCCTTCCTCACAATGCACCTCCCCACGAGCAAAACATCTCTGGCATCTGTACAAGCAGGGAAGGATTTTAAGTATTTTTCCTTTCCGGAAAGTACTTTCACCATCCTCCTGTGACATTTTAAACCGCATAGAAGGTCGACAAAGAGGTCTGTCAGCTCTTGCATCAATCTGCCTGAATGGCAGGCTACTACATTCACGAATGAAGAAAACGGAAAAGAAAACAGAACAATTCTTATTATAGCTCGAATTCTCTGTATTACTCAACTTCAGGCGAGCGTGTCTTCCTGCTGGCTTACAAGACTTAAATGCAACCTAAGTTCATTGTGCAGAGCTCGTTTTGAAAGATCTTCCTCAAAAGTTCTCATAAATTTGATATGGTCATTTTTTAAAGATAATTGCAAAGAAAAAAAAACACATAATAGAAATTAATTTCAGCACTGAAAACTATAGCAAAAAACAAGCCATCAGCAGAATACTTCCCCCAGGGACAAAATGGAATTAGAAAAAAAAATCTTTGTTGAAGAGGCCCAAGTATGGAGAATGGGCTGTTATTTTATATGACAGTGGCAAGGTGGGGTCCCAGTCACAAGTGAGGCCAAACTAGCACTCTGTCAAAGTCCTGCTGCACTCTGAGCAGTGCCCAACCTCTTCCTAAAGCCATCCGTTTACCTGATGTAGAGACTCTAGTATTAGTATACAAACACCTAAGGATGTAATGTCATTTATACCCCAGAAATCGCAGGCATCTCACCATGTAACATTTTACACACAATTATGGAAAATGTGGCTGGAATTTCTCCTTTGGTCCAGTAAACCTGAGCATGAAGTCTGTCAGAAGCAGGACTGGGGGGGTCTCTGTGGCATAACTGTACAGTCCCCCCACCACCGTTTGCCAAGATGCCTTAAAAACATATCCAGGTCTGTGACCAGTCCGGTTCACACGCATCCGCCTACCCACCTCTGCTCCTGGCTCGACACAGCAGAATATCACTGGCATGTAGGGTATTACATTACACTTCACTTACATAATAATATTATATTACAGTATAATTGCCTGTGAGACTAACTTGCCACTATCCCTTTGAGTAACAGTTAAATGTCTTCAGTGCAATATTACTGTCAGCTCAGAAACAAAAACTTTAGATGTTTCACATAGACACACGTGTATGTTTTCATATCTTTGTGGGGACTCCCCATTCAATTCTATGAGAAAAACCCTAATCCCAATTATGACAACCTTAACCCCTACCCAGCCCTAACCTTAACCATAAGCAACCAAACAAAATACAAGAGTTTTGTCACTTTTAGTTTTTTGACTGCATATTCACAAATTCTTATAAAATTGAGGTTTATATTGTGGAAACCAAAAAATGTCCTCAAGCTGGAAGGTAACAGGTTTTACCTCATTGTGGGAAGAACATTTGGTCCCCATAACGTTATAGATACAACCCCACCCACACACACACGCCACACAGAGCCTCCAAGTTCCAACAGGAAGGGCCTTGAGTACACATTAAGGAATTCTCGCTCCCCCCCCAAAAAAAAAGAAATTCCTTCAGTGTTTTTGTGTTTTTCAGGCTGTGCTATTACCGGCTTTTATAACCCCATCTGGCAATGTGGAAGGAAGCACACTACAGGTATTAAAGATCAGCTCCCCAAGCCCATCACACCGCCTCACTTCTCCAACATCTCTGCTGGGATGGGGGGGTCCCCCATGGTGCATTGGCCAGGAGCAGCTTCCAGCCAACACGGCACCATGGGGGCCAAGCGGGCAGCACGGTATTTAAGTGGCTGACTTTGGGGGGGCTCCCCATTTGCTGATTAAATTTCCTAGTTCCAGAGTAAACAGAGAGCAGAAATCAAACCGCATCAGAGTCTGCCCCCGCACGACATGGTGAATTATTTCCAAATAAACAAACACCATGACGAAGTGAAATTGGGTCTTAAATAAGGGGTCTTAGACACAATCTCCCTTATAGTACAAACAATCAGACAGGAAGAGCGCGATTTTATGTTACTCTGGCCTACATTTAATGGCACCTGAAGAAGGTCCATTTTAGATATGGACTAAGTATCTACAAAAGATAGACTGCAGCAGTCAAGATAATTTTGTTATTGCTCCTGAAAAACTGAACACTTCCTACTTCTACTACATACTAATAAAGTACACACAGTATTTTATTAGCAAGCCCCATAAGGAAGGAACTGGTCTGGTGTTTTACCTCACCTCAGCATGGCTCTACATACACTGGCGAAAGCTGCACACAGATAGTTCGAATGTAATAACTACGCATCCAATAAACAACCTTATTAAATCACAGTGCTGATTTCCCGAACCGCATCCAGGGCAAAGCTCACGGTACACATAAATAACTTTTCCTAAATTAGTGTAGAGACCCAGACTTCGCTGGCAAGGGTCTGTGTCCGTGTCTGGTTTCGACGTACTTCGCAAAAATCCCAAGCAACCTGCCCTTATAGCTGGAAATCGTTTCCAGATCCATATTGTTAGTATTTGACATCGATTTTTCTGGACCTTTCGGAGCCTCGGCGTCTGTCATGTTCACACACATTAATGCAAACGTCACGGCAATGAATGGGCGGCTGCTGCGGTCTTGCTGTAAAGTTCAGCGGGGAAACGCGATGTATTTACTCAACACCTTTAGAGATATTTGCTCAGCATTCAGCCACGACAGCATGCCTTTAAATGTGCTTCGCGAGGCGCACTCCTGAATGCCCCTAACACCGCCGCAGTGCTGAGCAATGAAATGGAAGAGGAAGAAAGAATTTGAAATTTAAAGTTTGAAATTGCGACAGTAAAAACTATCTTAATGCTGCTTTCTGCCTCTGGTTGAACGCCCCTGTCTGATTCAAATCATGACGGGGGCCAGCGCTGGCGCCCCCCCCACCCCAAGTACATATGCAAAAAAAAAATCCGAATAGCTGGCCAGCTGTATATGAAGAAAGCGCTTTCCGACGACTTACCTGAATACAGTAAGGCTTCCTCAGCCAGGCCCATGATATCAGACCCCTCGCCATGGCAAAAATAGCACATCTCACCACATCAACCTGCGAAAAAGAAGCTCAATTAGGAACACACTGAACAATTCAATATATGGCTATAATACGTCGATACAGCCACGGCGGCATCATCTCGATGCGATATGTCGGCAATCCCAGGGCATACGGGAGAAATGAAGAGTTTCCATTACCCAGCGATTCCCGTCTCTCCCTTCGTTTGCCAAGTCAGTCTCCGCTGGCACCGAAAGCGCCTCCCCGGTTCCTGCTCATTTCTGGCCACTGCAGCTGTGAGCAGAAACACCGCTGGATGTTCGGCGAGCGCCGCCGATAAAGGCGCAGACTCAATTCCTGCCGCCGACAAAAAATGCTTCTATGCGCCGATTTGCTGGGACGCAGTTATAAGAATGCGAGAGCTCCGCTCCCCCCTCCCGCTATAAGTCAGGCCGCAGATATGTCTTATTTAAAAATGAGTGAACCGAAATGTATATAGCCACGTTTTAGAGCAAGTATTGATTAAACATTTATTTATTTATTTCACCTTGACGGCAGTGAAGCGTTGTAAATAATTTCTAGTTTGTTACTTGAGAAGGGGCAACGTCCTCCGACACCTGTTGGGTTGTATTTTTTATTGTGAAATACAGACTGTAAGGTATGCACGTTCTTTGCATATCAAAATGTTCCTCTGTACGTCGGATAAAACTGGTTCTTTTTTCTTTGCCATATATAACACTCTCTCCGTGTAAGTTTTACTACATGAGAAATACATATCAGATTAAAAATTTACAGAATGACTAGACCTCGCTGTCGCAATTGCCCACAGACTTTTAGTTAACTGGTACACCAAGTGAACTCAACCTCTAATCAAAAGGACGGCGAGCCGAAAAAGAGCGTGTGCCATTTATTAATTAATAGCACACAACCCGTGTCATAGATGTCATAATTATAATTTAACCAGGTTACAGTGCATAATATGATAGATAGAAAGATAGATACTTTATCAATCAGAAGACTCGAAAAAAATACAATATAGAGACAACAATACACACGGTAACAGGACAATATGAGAATAAAGATAGAAACGACGGAGAGATTCAACATCGCAGCATTCATTTCATGGTTACCTCGTATTATAGGGCATCAAACCCTGACGGTACAGCAGCGCCCCCACGTGTTTGCGGGAATCCGCATGAACTTGCTGATCGCAGAGATGTCCGGCACTTCCTGCAGATTTCGGCGACTTGGCAGTTTCACCTGGCAATGACCGGACAAATGCCATTACAGAAGAAACGCGTTCATCAGTGGAGTAAAACTTTACATTCATTCTGTTCATTCTATTATAATTCATTATGTTCGCTTGATTTGTTGACTAAAAGAAAATGTGATGTAAATAAAAATATGATTTTTACTTACTTCATTTCAGTGCAAGTTAATATTCAGAAGCTTAGGCTCGTTTCTTGGTAGTACTGCAAATAAGTATATGTCACAATGAAGATAAACGACAGACACTTTAATAGTCAGAGTAGGTTTTGAATCATACCGCACTTAGTAAACGTATCCTAGTTTCCGCATAAGGAGAACTAACTTTATTGGGTCCGTCGGCGTCCGCAAAAGTAGCATTTCCTGTATCTTTCGTACAGCAGCAGAATGAATTAACGCGCGTCCCCGTGGTTCGGACACACCTCGTTTAAATGAATGAACGTCAATTCCTGCCGGGTTACCGGTTTTTACAGGGGGAAAAATGAAGTTGAACACGAGTTAATCTGTTCTCCCCCCACCGAGTGCTTCCACAGTGGCATGTCTCCTATATTTTTGCAAACCATATCGTCTGCTTTCAAAACATCAAGTGACTGGACAATGAATGCAATTCTCAGGTTTAAAAACTACCGCTAATGTTAATAATAGCAATAAGAAAACAAAGAGGGGTGCGGGCACGCGCCAGCGCTCGCCTGCTGCGGCCGCACTCGGGGATGTAGGAGCCGCGGACTGGCTGCCATGCCTGTTTGCTCTCTTCCCACAATGCAACTCAGTCTCAGCGGGAAAGCAAAATGGCGAACGTGTTTCGCTGGGGGAGGACGAGCCGCTTGTGATTTCCAAAATAAAAACTAACAAACACATATACGATCGTGCATCCCGGGACGGCGCGGCGGAGCTGCTGGCGGAGAACGGGAGCGCGGCGCGGCGGTGGGGGGGACGCGCATTATCGGTCCAGGCCGATTGTTTTTAATATATGAAGCGTTTTGACCCTCTTAAGTGACCGAATGAGGTGAGTTACATGGCTCCGTGTTTTTTTTCCTCCCACTTCCCCCCCACCCCTTTGAACATACTACTCGGTGCATGAAAGAGAAACGTTTCGGCTAGGAAAATGTATGCAATCAGCCACCGGACGGACGTTTCCCCCGCCGGTGCCGAAGTTTCTTTTAAATAATAGTTATTATAACAATGATTTGCGCGCATCGGTGGCGTGCAGCAGAGCGCATCCACTCCCAGACGGCGCCCGGCGCCTCTCAAACCCGGGCATGTATGTGCCTTTTCATTGTTTCACCGGCCCGCCTGCAAACAAAAGGCAACTGTTCACAGGAGCAGGGGGACAGGGGGCATCGACACTCCCATCGCTGTAAATTCGGCCATTTATTTCGGCTCGACCGAGGGTCTCCTGCCGCGGAGCGCTGCTGACATGTCCGTCCCCCACCTTTTATTGTCATACTGTTTTCCTAATATTTTTTTTCCACTAACTTCCGATGCACTGGGAATTTAGAGGCTGTATTTACCGGCATCTGCAGCCGAGCTGGCAGAGACTCGCCGCGTTTTCGTGCTGTTTTTTTTTTTTTTTTTTTTGTGCGTTTCGCGTGAAAATCGGGATGCAGAGAGTCCCATTGTGTGCTGTCGGTTGTTTAAGGAATGACTGCTCTGGCTTACTCGCTGAAGTTTTCCAAGTGTTGCTCTGGCTGGACTGTGTTTGTTTTTTTTTTTGTCTTAATTATTACTTGTGTTTGCGAGCAGAGACACGGCGGAAGCCGAGAACCTGCCTGCCCATCTGAAAGCGCATCCCCGTAGCCAGCTGAAGTCAGCCTTGTCTCTGGCCAAGGTCTCATTTAAGGATGGGCCGAAGAGCGCCACCAAGCTCGCTAGCAAATTTGAGGAGGGCCAGGATGTCCTAGCACGATGGTCCGATGGCCTCTATTATCTCGGAACAATCAAAAAGGTATATATATTTTTTCATAGTCTTCCCTTTAAACATGCGTTGGGCTGTCATGAACAAGGCAGACATCGTTGCTCTATGTAAAGCCGGCTGTTCCCTGACGTGAGTCTGCATGCTGTCTCCCTCCCAGATAAACAAACACAAGCACCGCTGTTTTGTTGTCTTCGAAGATCGCTCAAAATCCTGGGTCCTTTGGAAGGATATTCAGACAGGTGAGCGCTCCCTGGTCGTCTGCTTTTGTGTTTGGTGTGCCTCAGCACCCTGGCCTTTGTGTGTAGCTGTGTGTGTCTGTCTGTCTGTCTGTCTGTCTCACCCTTTCTATTTATGCCTGTTCATTTTCTCCACAGATAATTCCAGTTGAAGACTGACCAACTAAGCCACTATTTTTAATTTTTTTCAAATTTGATTTTTGCTCTGTGATTTAAGTTTGTTTTGGCTCTTATTCACATCATCATCATCAGTCATTATTATAATTATAATTTATTTCCCTTGGTTTATTTTGATACTGCTCCATTCCGTCTCAGTTATCTTTAATTTATCTCTGACAGTTGACAGGCGTAAGACTTTCTGGGCTTACACAAACCGTAAGTCTGGCATGGCCCCCGGAGACCAGACTAGGGAAGGTACTCTGAGTGTCTCGCTGTTCGTGTGTGTAACGTGTATCGATCCCCTTTTGGCGCGCAGTGTTTCCGTGTTCTCTGTCCCATCGTAGCAGCGGCGTGGCCACGAGCCGTCGCTGGATCCAGGCTGAATCGGGTTCAGCTTTAGTGTTTCCAGTGTTGTCCTCCTGTAAATGTCTCGCTGCAGTTTGCAGTGTGGTGAATCCACCCTGTTCGCGACTATGATTATCTATCCATATTCTATCTTTGAACGGTATTCCCCCCCCCCCCCCCGGAATGTAGCATGACACGCCGTTGTGTGTTGCAGGGGCCGGCGGTGGGGGTGGGGCAGAGATGGTCTGCACCATTTGCCAGGAGGAGAGCTCCGAGGCTCCTAACGAGATGGTCATTTGCGACAACTGCGGCCAAGGTACGTCACGCCGCCCCCCCGTTTGGGGGACTCGGGTGGGTGACCCGCACGTCCTCATGGCCTCCCCTTGTCACCCAGGTTACCACCAGCTGTGCCACACCCCCAACATTGACTCCAGCGTGATTGGCTCCGATGAGAAGTGGCGATGTCGGCAGTGCGTGTTCGCCACAACCACGAAGGTGAGGCCCCGGAGGTCCGCGGCCCCATCCCTGCGTCCGGTGGGGTCCAGACCTGTCCCATGAAGACCTCCTCCATTGTGTGTGTGCTTTATGGCAGAGGGGAGGCGCGCTGAAGAAGGGGCCCAATGCCAAAGCCCTGCAGGAGATGAAGCTTTCGCTGCCATACGCCCTGCAGGACCTGGTGTGGGACCAGGGGCACAAGACCAACCTGCAGCAGTGTTACTGCTACTGCGGGGGCCCCGGGGAGTGAGTCAGCAGGCCGC
>JAODUD010000043.1:2279388-2295692 GCA_026784285.1 Stomatorhinus walkeri | reverse complement strand
CTGCTTGGCCGATGACAATAAATGGGTGTTCTACAGGCATGCCCCCGATTCATGTTAGTACGGACATGTCGGCCACTTGCCTTCCCATACTCTCGCTATCGCCACCCCCCTTCCCATACTCCCGCTCTTCTCTTACTCCCACACTCGCCCCCCCCCTTCCCTTACTCCCACTCACGTCCACACAGGTGATGGCTACCAGAAGCTGCTGTCCGTCCTACAGACCCTGGAGCAGGAGAAGGGCCGGCAGGCCGGCTTGGTGTCGGCCACACAGGCTAGGCTAGACGAGGCTCAGCAGGAGATGGCTGCCCTGCAGGACAGCATGAGCCAGCGCGCGAGCCACTTTCAGCGCCTGCACAGCGAGATGCTGGAAAAGGCCTCAGCGGCAGGTCGCCTGGAGAGGGAGGTGGGCAACAGCACATGGGCGGGGGCAGTCTTTGGCCGAAGTCTCCCAGAAAGGTTGGGGGACGTTCTGGAAGTTTTGACATGGATTTCATCATTATTTGAGCTCAACCAATGCAAGATTTCCATTACCAATTTCAATATTTCCGGATTTAAAAATCTGATAAAGATGTATTGGCCAATATTATTCTTTTTTTTTTTTTAATAATTTTTTTCATCCTTTCCTGAAACAAATAACAGATTTTCCCTAACATTCGTTTTGTGTAATTTTTGTGTAAAAGTCCTCACCAAGATAACATAGCATATTGCCGTTTAAGAGTTACCTTATTACTTTGAGCAAAAGTACAACAAACCATATGAAGGTCCGGTGTATGTGTATGCTCCAAGCCTGTGTGCTGCTGGCTGGGCCGTCGCGTTGTTACCCACTATGCAGCCGCGGGCCTCCATAGCATCACTGAAGGATCCGTTGTCTGTTTTTCAGTTTCCGTAAATGCAGATACCAATTGATCTGAGGTTCGCTCATATCGGCGTATGATACCAGGCTCTGATCCTTATAAGGTGTTCAGGAATCCTGTGCATCAAGATGGTAATATTATGTAAAATGGCAACTCTCAGTCACCAGGGAGAAAGCTAAAACCTTTTAGCCATTTAATCAGCACATGCTGGGATTTTCTGGCACTGCCAGGTTAGAAACCCTGGTGTTTCACAGTTTAGTGCTGTTGTACCGGGGGCCACCATGACTGCAACCCGAACCCTGATTTTAATTGCCAAAGGGTCTTTTCCTGGATTGCCATGTGATCTGTTTGCATCTACTGCCCCCCGGTGGCCATTCTGCTACCCTACAGCTAAAGAAGAAAGGTGAGCGACTGGACAAGCTGCAGGATCAGCTGCAGGAGAAGAGCTCCGCCTACTCACAGGCCGCTGTGAAGATCGGCGACCTGGAGCAGGCCCTGCTGGTAAGGCCACATGTGATGCAAGGCTCCTGGAGGCTTTAGCCAATCACACGCTCACAGTCTCAGCTGGACTTGGGTTAACTCTCCTTCTTAAGGCACCCGTGACCGGTCTCAACCCAGCATCCAAGCAGCGGGCAGGATTACGGGCGGCAGGTTTCCAAAGGAAATGCTTTTGGTTCTGCTGTGTGGTGTAAATTGTGTGGGATTAGTGCCATTGCTTGATTGATTAGTTAATTGATTCATTAGTCTGTCGGCTTTTTGGAAGTAAATAGTAGAGTAAATAGCTAGGCTCCCATGTGATCCAGGCTCGCTGTGTCCTCAGGAGCAGACCAACCGCGCTGAGCACCTCCACTCCCTCCTGGACAGGAAGCAGAGGGACTTCCAACAGGCCCTACAGAAGGCCGTCTCCCAGCAACGGAAAGACTTGGAGAGCCAGGTGGAGCTGGTGAGCGTGTGATCATACGTGTGTGCGTGTATGCGTGTGCGTGTGTGTGACATAGCCGTGTTGTCTCCTCCCAGCTGCAGCTCTCTCTGGACCAGAAGCAGGCTGTCATCCTGGAACTGGAGCGTACGGCAGCCAGTGCACAGCAGGAGAGGCGGGACGCCCGGCAGAGGGCCCAGGCCCTCCAGCTCTCCCTGGGTCGGCTCTCCGAGGTCAGCCCATAGGTCCATCGGCTCCCAGTCTGATCTGCTCCAGGTTCTTGTGGAGGGAGGTCCTCTGGCCGCGTCACCTGCTGTAACTTCATGGTGCTGCCCTTGACAGGAGAAGGAGCTGGCAGCCAGGCACACCGAGGACACCCTGCGGACCTTCAGAGAGCAGGCAGCCCAGTCCTGTGCCGAGGTCTGTGTCGGCAGTGGATCTGCCTCCATACCGCCATTCCCATGAGGGCTGCCGCGCATGTGACCACTTATGTCTAGTAGAATCACATAGATCAGTTTGGAAATATTTTAGTAAAATATATAGTTGTCTCTCTGAATTTGCGAATTTGACATTTGTTCTATTTGTGACTTAAATAAGCCAAAAGTATATAAAAATGGTGAATTAATCAGATGAAATTATTATTATTTAATATTTGTTGATGTACCAGCATACTTTATTTCTAATATTAAAAGTAAGCTGCCTGTGACCACTGAATCTCCCGTTTTTCACAGTAAATTTTAAACTTTTCAGTGCTATTCATTCTGCACTTTTAATAACCTTTGGGAGTTTGAAGGGGTGACTGATTGTTTTAGCAGAATGTGGCTCTCAGCAGGGATGTGCTGAATCTGTCGCGGTGCCTGTCATCAGGTTAAGGGCCTGGAGGAGGCACTGGCGGTGTGTAAGGAGGAGCTGAGTACTTACGTGCGGCAGATGGAGGAGGCCAAGGAGCAGTTAGGGAAGCAGCTGGAGAAGAAGATTTCCGAGGTGGAGAGGAGAGGGGCAAGGGTCCCGCCTGGCCTGACTGTGTGTGTGTGTGTGTGTGTGTTTATTTCTTTTATTTTCTTGTGATGGTTCACTTTGATGCATTGCATGTTTAGATGTAATAAAATGCAATGAACCTATGTACTTTTTGTGGATTTTACAATATGTCCTCATTTAAGTTGGTTTCCAGAAAAACTGCTACGGATATTGTGCAAAAAGTATTTATTTGATTGCTGGTGACAGTTTAACAGGAAGAGCTAGGAAACTGTAACAGATTTGTTAGCATTTATAAGGTTTTATAGAGCAGTAATCATTTAAGTTAAAGTTCTGCTTCAGCTATGTTGTTCAGGCCTCAATGTACAGCAAGCCGTTGCATTCGGCAGGTGGACACCCTGCGTGCTCAGCTCAAGAACAGTGCCCTGGCTTCCCGGAGCTCCAGTGAGCACAGTGTCCAGCTCCAGTGCAGCCTGCAGCGGCAGCAGGCCATGCTGCAGGAGAGCGCCGCCCGTGTGGCCGAGCTGGAGGAGTGTCAGGCCCAGCTGGAGAGCCAGGTAAACTGCTTAGTACGCACTAGTACACGTCAGCATTCTGAATTAGTCATGTTTAATATAGCATACTAAACTCGTTTGTTTGTATGGGAAAGGTTAAAAGTGCACTCCTCTCATGTGTCTGATTTGTTTGCTGCTTCTCCGTTCCATCTCCAGCCTCTTAATCTTATAGTAAAAGGAAAAAGTTTGATAGCTGAGCACATAAACGCATTCTTCATAAACAGACCGTCTTCTGACATCAGCCTCCACACACTGGCCTTAGGGGGGTCCACCTCTCAGACAGGCCTTACAGTTCCCTGTAATAATAGTTAAACATCTCTAAGGTTCATGTTGCTTGCGGTCTTGGAGATAAACTTCCTTAAGTAGATAATTTCAAGTCCCAGTGGCTGTTCTGATAAGTCGTTCGGTACCTTAACCACCGCGCGGAACCCAGCAGTAGGTTCCATGTTGGACTGAAGTTACTTGTGGCTTAAATCTGTCCTCCCGCCCACTGCTCCCTCATCCCCCGGAACACCCCCAGGTAGGGAGACTGGAGCAGGAGTTGCTGAGAGAGCGGGCAGCTGGGGCCCAGCAGCTGCAGAGAAGGGAGCAGATGGTGCAGGAGGCCACAGAGGAGGCTCTGAAGAAAGGAGAGCAGGCTGCAGCCCTCTCCATCTCTGTCACGTAAGAGTAGAGCCTCACACCTCCGCAGTGAACCTTCTGGCTGCAGTGTGTGTCAGCCCATACCTGACACCCCCAGAGTAGAACTGCACCTACCAGCCAGGGTGCTGACCACCCCACCCAAAGCAAAGAACCCTTTGGTACTATAGATTGGCTTTAGTCCAGAAGATGAACACCTTTGTGTTTTAATCACGTTTGGATTAAAGCGAAATGTCAACCAACCATGAAAACTAATGTAACTATCCACTGGTTTCAAATGATCTCCATTTTCAGTTATGACTTGCAAGGTTCTGTCCACAACTGGGTCAAAGTCTCAAGCTACATGTACAAACAAACAAAATGTTCTCCTCCTGGAGTCATCCTGCATCTCATGACCTTCTTCATAAAAATCTGTGGCCCTCAGAAAGCCTCGCTTGAAACCTTTTGTTTGTGTCACAGGGTGATTCACGTCCTTGGTCCCATAATCTTAGGTTCCGGTAGTATCTGGCTGCTGTTTCTCCACATTTGCAGTTGTTTGCCAGAAAGGGTCATAAATGAAGGATTACAGTAAGGTGGATGAGGTCCATTTAAGGAAGATTAAAGCTATTTCATCCTTTAACGTCAGTCTGACCTATTTTAATTTACCAGTCATCAGCATTTAAAAGGGTCGGTTATTCCTTTCCGTACTTTTGCCAAAGGGATATTCTTTTCCTTTTTCAATAGATTACTTGTTTGTTCCCAGTCACTGCTGCCCAAGATTCAGCCCTGTGACATCGTTGCTAGTGCGTGGAATGTCACTTTGCCGCAGACTGCCTGAAGAGGGTGTCCCATGACACTAATCTGACACGCTTGAGTCTCAGGACCCCAATGTCCCTGTACGAGTATATAAGCTCTGCTCGCTTATTCATCTTCTCTGAGGCTAAAACTCCTCTGCTGTGCAGGACCGTGTCCTTAACTGGTACTTAAGCACTTCGAAGGCACCAGAGAGGTCAAATTCCCCAGCACAGACTGAGCTTCTGGAGCCAGTGTCACCGGGGAGTCCGAACGGGAGCTGCGTGAATCCGGACGATCCGCGTCTGTGTCATTAGAGCTGAGAGTCCGGTGTGTACCGGCTGAGCGCAGCGCGTGTGCTTTTTGCAGGCGACTGAACGCAGAGATGAGCTCGTGCCGCAATGGGCTGACTGATCTGGAGACGGAGCTTCTGCAGCTGCGTAGGGACAGTGGCATCAAGGCCTCCCAGCTCAACCAGATGGAGGAGACGCTGCAGGAGACCCAGGGCCAGCTGGAGAAGAAGTCTGAAATGGGTATAAGTCGGACGTGACCTCCCATACCTTCTGTCATTCTGAGCATTACAACTCCTACAGTCTTTCTTTGTTGAGGGAGACTTTGTTATATGTGTGTATGTTTTTATGGGAATTTCCGATTTTAATGACTCCATAAATGCAGTATTTTGGTGGCAGTCTATCTGTGTCCTGACGGAGTCATGTGCTGCCCTACAGTGGTGGACCTGGAGGAGAAGCTGCACCGCAGTGAGATGGACCGGCGCAACTCACTGCAGCGCGCACAGCTTCTGGAGACGCAACTGCAGTCGGTGCGTGGGGAGCTGGCCGGCACACTGTCCCACCTGCAGGAGCTGCGCACCGTGCTGCAACGCACGCAACTTGATGCCGAAGAGCGCGAGGCCAGCATGGAGAGGCTGGCTGCCGAGCTCAGGTGAGCGCCTCCTGCTGGACGCCTGGGCCCTCTGTCGGATCCCAGGATCGGGTCGGCACGTGCCCGGATACCGCCCTCCTGGAACATTTCGGAGGACCGTTTCAGGAAATGCTACTGTTGGCCTCCTGGTCAGAATATCAAAATCTCATAACTCAATTTCCTACAAAGTGCTTTTCAGCTCCTGTTATCGTTCACCTTTTCGGTTCCTTATTTTTCTGGCTGTGGCTGTGAGTATATGGTTTACAGTGGGTCACATGTTTATGTTTGGGGAAGCAACCATCCTACGCCATTTACATGTTCCCGACAAAGACGTGGCTTCATGTTCAAATTGCGAGAGACCTCAACTGTTAGCAAAATCATCACGCCCTTTTGCTTACTAGCAATTTCTGGAATGTTAATGTATAATATGTAATAATAAAAGTAATGCCGTTCTGGCTGTCAGGTTGGTATCAGTTCACCAGTTGTTATATGATCCAAACCTATAGTCACTGTTTTCTCCCTTCTGCCCTGTACCCTCCAGACCACTCCCTCTACCCTGCAGAACACCCCCCCCCCCCGGCCCTTCAGAGCACCCCAGCCTCCTGCTGGGTATAGTCTAAAACTGATTCTTAAACAAACAAATCCTGGGAAACAGTTTTACACACATAGACCCCCCCATACTGCAGTCCTCCAGTGTAACTGTCCCGATCCAATCCATTCAGTATTTATATTTGTCTTTTAATAAATGTTTAAATATGCCTAAACGTATACAGGTGTTGCTGCATTCATCCTCTGAGTAAGTCTCACGACGTTGCAGTATTCTCATGTATCTGTAAGCACCGCATTAAATTCATTATGAATAATGCTCTGTTGCTACCTCGCCTCAAAAGGACATCATTATCAACACCGAAGGTGGCTGTTGGGCTACTTGAAGTTTCCAAATTAAAGGGTTTCCACACGGCCGACGTCTCGATAGTTTGTAGTTTCGAGCCGTGTGCCCAGAACCCTACAGGGTGTGCATATGACGCAGATTAGGCAGACGTAGGAAATGGAATCAGTCGGGCTTTGGATTGGGCTGTGGTAGCTGATACCGTTTAAAAATGCCTGGATCGGCCCCAGTTCCCATCTCTGATATTGGCCCGGTACGTCGCTGACTTAATGTACTGGGGTTATAAAAAATTATTTTAAAGAGTGGTTTCAGTCAGTGTTTTTTCCAGCATAACCTGCTCTCTGATCATACATCATGAAAAGAAAACATCAGTCACATATCTTTTATTTCAGTTTGCTGGTAGTGCTCAGTTATTTCAAAAGAACAAACCTTCCTCTATTTCTCTTTAATCAGTCTGTTTACTGTTAGTCCTTTCTTCCATAGTAGGGTTGAGTCCCAGGTTTTAAATAAAGTAACGTTGTGTCCTTATCGCTCAGCACGCCCGGTTTGGCCACTGAAATTTGTTTACTCCGATTTTGGTTATTGCCAAAACAGCTGCTTCAGGATTTCTCCGTTAGCTTCAGGCTTCCTCAATGCTCTGGGTCATGTGAGCTGAGGTGACGGTCATTGGCCGGCTGCATGAAGTGCGATGAAGCCATCGTCTGTCTGCTGTTAGAAAACACTGAGATCATGAAACAGGGTAGCTTCTGTAAATCTGTCATGGACCGTGTTGGGGAAATATTTCTCTAGAGTTCTCTTGGGAAGCCGCACAAAGTCCTGTAGTCTTTCAGTGGGGTTAGGGTTGGTAAAACATGACGACACAGCCCCCTCAGTCACTGACATGAATGTTAGCCTATCCCTAACTCCCCATGCTGGTGCCTGGTGCTGATGTGTTCATCTGATATTCAGGTTGCAGGACCATCCTCATGGTATGGGCCTGGAGGAGGTACTGTGCAGTATCTGTGTGTTGACCATTAAAAACCGTCAAGAAAATGACCGTAGAAACTCTTCTTTCTGAAGGAGCTTTTCTGTTTTTTGGCCTTCAGCGGATGAGCGATATGTTCCAGGCCCCTCCAATATGTTGTGGCACACTTGAATCATCCTTCCCTATGGATGGTTCTGGTTCTGACCTGCACGACACGTGTTCTCCTGCAGGGAGAGTCGGAAGGAGCTGGAGGAGCGGAGCCACGAGGTCCTGGACATGGACGTGGCGCTGAAGGAGAGGCAGGGGGCGCTGAAGGAGAGGGCGCTGCAGGTGTGGCATTGGGGTGCTGGGTAACCGTGCACACGTGCAAACATGCACACGTGAACACACACCCTCTCCTCTCACCTCCTCAGCTCAGCCAGCTCGACGTGGCCATTCGAGACCACAGGCTCGACATGGAGAAAAAGGTCCTCCACCTGCAGGGGGAGCTAGAGAAATCACAGAAGGAGGTCATGGAGCGTGAAAAGCAGGTGCAATTTCACCATAATGCTGACCAATGTTATCTGCATTGCTTTTTTCATATTAAAGATGACCGACTGTGGATGGTGGTGTACTCCTGTGTGTGACAGATGTTTCTGAGTCATCGGCTTCATTTAGGAAGCTGACTCTGGTGTAAGTTTCTGTGGTACCCAAGCCGGAATTAAACGGCTTCAAAAGGAGAAGTTACTTCAGTATCAGTGGGGAAAACGGCTCTGAGGACGTGTGAGTTTGAACCATTGCTGATGTGATTTTCAAACCAGATACCCTTCCAGAGAAAGCTCACATTTGCCTTAAAATGCTCCATCAGTGCACCAGTTATGAAAATGTTTTTGAAAAGGCTGCAAGGTGCAGGCCTCTCTCTACAGGCAGCATGTCCTGTCCTGTAATCTTGTGTTTTTCTGAGATAAAAAAGGTTGTCTGTTTCTAGGGAAATACCTCACAAGGTTCCAGATAAACGTGCAATTCATTTTCTTTGTCTTATTGCTATCGCTACGTTTACATGACACGTTTTATTCTTCAGATTTTTGTTAGAAAACATTTACCCTGTTTGCTGCCATTTTTGAATACCATCCATGGACATCTATTAAAATGAAGTCAGTCATGTGATTAGAGCTAACCTGGGGGGGGGGGCCGTCCCCTCATGCACGCGTCTCTCTCAGGTGGAGTTCCTCAGCAGGCGGCTAGAGCTTGTGCGCAAACAGCTGCAGGACGCGGAGGACCTGGAGAAGGTACTGGGTGTCTATCTGAAGCGCCGCCTTCCGTTCATCCTGCTTCTGCGCTGGAGCGGCCTTATTAGGGGAAGCAGAAGGCGTGGGTCGTGGGCGTGATGCCGAGCTCCTTTCTGCTGTTTTGCTCGGTTTTACTTCAGTATGTTGGCACCACAGCCTGCCCTGTGCATTAAAGGCAAAATCCCAGTGCACTTATTTATCTGACCCGTTAGCAGTGTGAGCGGTTAGACATCACAAGGGGGACGTGTCAATCACTGTAGACTTAACTGGTGGAATCAACCGACAGGTGGCGCCATTTCCCAAGTCAGAATTTATGGCTAACGCTGTAGTCTTTGTCTGTCGCAGTAGCACCTTCCTGGGGCACTTTGACCAAGTCAAACAGGACTTTGGGGCATAGAGCCTGCTCACAGGGATGGACGATGTTGCAGGAGTTGCAGGAGGCGCGGAGCCGCTGTGAGGGCCTGGAGAGGGGGCTGCAGGAGGCGGAGAGCCGCTGTGAGGGCCTGGAGAGGGAGGTGGAAGAAGCCGTCACCCTCGTGCAACAAAAGGTACAACGTGGCACCAAGTTGCTAAAGCCAGAATGGACGGGGGCTGGGGGGGATGGGAGGTGCTGGCCTTCAGGGGCCGTGGGGTGAATTAATTAATAATGGGCTGCAGTGTAGTTCACTGGCAGGGTGTTCACTTCAGCTGTGTCTCATGCCATTATGAACGCATCGGTAGCCAGTTCCCCTCCAGTGATTTTGAAAAGAACAGAAAATTGTTCATCAGCAGGCTGGTAATGTTTGGCTGTCAGCAGTGGGTGTGGCACGTTGGTTTAGGTGGAGCACCAGAATGGTGTGGGGTCTCGGCTCACTAAGACGTGACCTTTTCGACCCCCCACAGCGTGTTCATGATCAAGGGGGGTATGAGTCAGTGGTCTGTGTCCGGGAGGCTGTGAGTTCAGATCCCGCGGCAGGTAAACTTCACCGTTGGGCCCTTGAGAAAAGCCCTTAAGCCCAGTTGCTCCAGGGACTGGTCACATTGGACGAATGAATCTGTTAAATAAATAAATACGAAGATAAACAGGTTAAACAGTAGCATTAACAGTTCTGCAGTAAACTTCTGAGTTGTATCCTCAGAGGCAGCAACTACCGGCTGCCCCCAGTATTTGTTTTCAGGGTGGAGCACTGCTGAGAGTCACCTATGAAGGTCACACTGTGGCAAGGAGTGTGTGTCCTAGCAGGAGTATTTGGTCAGACATGGGGGGCAAAGCTAACATGAGCTTGAAAGGGAGTCTATTGTCTGAAGCTCTGATCAGTACCAGATGTTCCAGCACACCAGGGTGGAAAGTACAGGCAGGATTTTATGGCTGGAAAAGTTATTAAAAGCGATCCCCCTCTCTGAGCATGGTGTAAAATTAAATAAAAATGAGGTGTTTGCGGAAGGCACAATCAGGGAGTCACCTGACCCGGCTGCCAGCCCAGCCCCCTCGGAAGCAGGTTCGGGGGTCCCGTGTGATGTATCACTGTTTGCGGGGGCAGGAAGTCCAGGCCCGGCAGCTGGGCCAGGACCTGGCAGCGTCGCAGGCCCGTGCTTCAGCGCTGGAGAGCCAGCTGGGGGCCGCCGTCACGCGCCTAGAGAGGGAGCTGGAGATGCAGCGGGAGGAGCATCGCACGGAGGTGCAGTATTTTTGTTTACCTGACCGGTTGCCTGGCAATGAACCGCCCCGGCACAGCAACGACATCGGCCAATGAAATGGTTGTTTACGTGGGATGTGTGGGAGGTTTCATGGTGCAGGCTGAGGGGGCGGGGTCCTTCAGCGGCTGGGTACACGTCAGGAATAGCATTTGAGCATCATAATGAGTAATCAGAGCAGCCTGCTGCAGCATGTAAACATGGCAGAGTTTGCACCACAAAGAGCCCCATGGGAAGAGGAACTATGGGCTGGGGCTGGGAACCAGGCCCTGGGACCAGGACAGAACTCCCCTGGTAGCTCCTAGGGGGGAATCTGCTCTCCCTCCTCCTAGGCAGCGTCCTTGCATGTTTAGTCCTCCACACGTCCAGGCAGCAGAGAAATGCTGCCGGCGTCTTTCTGTGGACGAGTCGCTTGAATTAATGCAGAACCATGAAGATCGTGGCTTTTGAATTCCTCTCTCTAACCATGACTTGCCAGCATCCGCCCATACAAAGCTATCACCCCATAACCCATAATCCTCTGCGTGCCAGGTTTCCGCCCCCCTGCTGGTGATGGGTGTGTATGTGCCTCATTGGGCGGTTCCTCCCAGTCCCCAAGCACTCCCCGGCTAACGGCCGCCACGATCCATCGCTACACTGGTTTCCTTTGTGTCCCCGACCAGGGAAAACCCGGCGTGGATCCTCTCTTTATGAGGATATGGAGGGAGAGCAGAAGTCAGCGCTCTTTAAGGAGATTTCACTGGATCATAGGCAGTTCTATACTGTACTTTTCTGCAGTCCGCTGCTGTTTTTCCACAGTACGCTGTTTGCATGCACATTTCTAAACTTAGATGCAGTCACACCCAAGGTACAGGTCTAGGCGAAAGGTGTGCTGTATAAAGCTCGTTTGTTTTTCTTTCTTGCTTGTTTATTTGTTTGCTTGTTTGTTTGCTTGCTTGTTTATCGTATTGTGCATCTAACCTGTCGTCCTGTTAGGCCAAGTCTCAAATAAGCACTATATGAGTTCAGTGTTTGCCTCCATATTTTGAAATGACAAAATTTGATTTGATTTTACGAAGTTGAAAGAGTACAAACAAATGAGTCTTTCTGTGTGTTTCTGTACAGAGCACTCTTTCCCCTATGTCTGTCACCAGTTATACTGGTTTGTTTGGATCCTGAAGACGTTCCACAGAATGACTCATGATAAAATGGCTGTTCTGTCTGTGCGCCCACCTTCAGCTTTCCACCGTGGAGCTGAGTCGCACGCAGCTCCTGAAGGTGTCTGAGCACATCTCCGGCAGCCTGCGCCTGTCCCAGGAGCAGCTGGTGCAAAGGCTGCAGGAGGTCACTTCCTGCCTGGAGGAGGCCCAGGGAGCGCAGTCCAACCTGCAGGCCGAGCTACAGGCTCGTGAGGATCTCCTCCGGTGCACCAATGAGGCCCTGCTCGTCAAGGTGTGCCTCATTCGTCCATCCATCCACAGCCTTGTCTGTGTTGCATCACAATGCCCCTCATCAAGGTCTTCTATGAATCCAACACTCTAGTTAAAGTTCTCCCAAGATGAAGCATATAGTGGGAACCCATAGCTTGACCAATGAAAATGATTTGCTGTTTGTTGTGTTGTGGGTCCAAGCAGACATGAGTATCCCTGAGGATGAGACCTCCACAATGAGATGTTCTCACTGTCATGGCCTTAGTCCATTGCTTGCGATGTTCAGTGGATTGACCCCATATGCCATTTCTAGGAGTCGGAGGTCACGCGGCTGAAGGCCAGGCTCTCCAGCTACGAGCGAACGGCGGAGCTGAAGAGCGCTTCCCTGCTCTGTGACTCTGTGCTTCAGCCGCCGTCGTCCAATGGCCACAAGGAGGCGCCATGTCCTGCATCCTGGGAGGACAGTGACTCCCTGGGCCTGCCGGAGAGCCTGAGGGAAGCGCTGCGCGGCACGTTGGAGCCCCTGGAGCAGAGCTGGCGGGGTCTGAGCCAGCGAGAGTCCTCCTGCTCAGAGCTCTCCTTCAACCCGCTGACCTACATGGCTGAGGAGAACGAGGACGGCGCCATTGATGTCTCTGGGCCAGGGTCTCCAGCAGAGCCCAACATGGACACCTTCACCGGCATGCTGAATTTCATCAGCAGGCAGCTGGCCTTGCAGGACAAATCTGACCCCATCGTGGCTGGTATGACCAGGAATCCATAGGGTCCTGGCAAGCAGGAGCTCTTCTCGCCGACCCGTTGACCCCAGTGTCCTTCCTGGCACTTTGTGTGTCGCTGTCCCTTTGAAAGACTGACTTGCAGGCTGCCAAAGAGATGTCTTACTGTATGATGAGGTGTCATCTGATGACCTGCTTTGGTCACATGAGGACAGGGCTGTCACTAGATTTTCGGCCCCTAACCCAGGCCAATCCAATTATGTTCCAAATATTTTAGGGCCCCTGTCACTCAGGGGCCTGTAATTCTTTCTTTTATGGGGCCCCTGGATCAGCGTCATGCTGAATGTTTGTCATCGTACACCTGACACCTGTTTGTCATTGTACACCTGAAGCATCACAAATCGTAAAAGGACGTAATCAGATAGACACCTGATTCACTGTTAATGGCATTGCAGCAGTCCCATCTGAGTGTTTAACGAACTCACCGCTTCTGATCCGCAGATGCCCCACCCAAGGGATGAAGACGACCAGCGGGATGAGGCTAATGAGAGCGGCAGCATGTCCTCGCATGCAAGAGCGTCTTCTGAGGCTGGGCAGCTGGGATCCGTCTGCGATTGGACAATCATATCGTTGCTAGCCCAGTATGACTCTTTACCTGCTGTCATATCAGTGCTGGTCAGGGATTAACGTTGTATCTTGCGTTGCAAAATGTCTTCCGCCTGCTTCAGCTTTGGAAGTCGTTTTCTCTTGAAGGGAAATGAGCTCATGGTTTCGACGCACAAATTTAATTTATGTCATACCTGCTGAGCCGATGGTGTTAATTCAGGGCTGTTTACTGTCGGGTTGTGGGCTTGTGAGCCTGACGTGTTTAAGGCGGCTCCTGAAGCGTAATGCGTGTGCGGGTCATTGTGCCTAAGATTAGCACAGCTGCTGTTCCCGTAACAGTACCATGGTTGCTGATCAGCTAGGATTAGCATGATAGCAGCTTCTCAGTTCCTAGCAAGAGGAGTGTAAATTTACACTCTTCATTCCTATGCTTTTGTTTTACATTGTGTATATGTGTATATTTAGATGTTTAATATACCTAATTAAACGATTTATTTGGTTTTTTATGTTTTTGTGATGTTTCCCCTGAATCAGTCTCAGACCACCTGGTGTATCTTTGTACATAGAGGAAGGCCACACCATGAAACGTATCACCCTCTGAACATAAACGTACTCTCATTGAAGCTCTTCCCACACCTTCATATTTTCAGTGAGCCCCGCACACCAAGGCCGCCGTCCGCCGCCCCTCGCTTGCGAATCAGAACAGGAAATGTGGCATTTAGCTTTTCGTTTCATACAGACCCCCGGAAATGCCGCATTATAATTACAGCTGAAATTCAACGCAGAGCCTCTCAGCTGGTCCTCCACTCCTGGGCAGCAGCTTTAGCCTGAAGTGACCTCCCCAATGTCCACGTTCCGGGTGACTTCCTCGTGCTCCAGAGATTGTGTCCTCATGGGATACTTTCATACCCCCCCCACCCCCCTTTGGAGGCGTGCTTTCCCCATCCATACCTCGTGGACAGGGCCTCCCGGGGCCCCAACTCTGGGACATTTATCCGTGTCGAATGTGGCCCTTTCTCTTCGCGCTGCTCTCCCTGCCGGAGAATGTTGTCTTAAGTAAACAATTTCTGTTTGAGATAATGTCATTTATTTATGTCATAGGAAACTGCCACGTAACTAAAGCTGGGGTTTTCCATCTTGCAGATGAACGACGTGAGTGTTATCAGCTTCTAACTCTGAGGTGTAACGTTCCCGCAATCGGTTAACGGTAGTTCTAGTGACTAGGAATCCATTTTAACACTTTTATATGATGCATTGTGGCGCTGTTAGAGGCCTGCAGAGGTGTTTGTTTATCTTCGTCTGAATCCCTGTATTTTGGGGGATCCTCAACACTTCCTCTCACATTGAGAGTGTCACGGTGATCACCGGAGCTTGGTGCATGTGAGCCTTCATCACGCAGCTTTTTATATAAGGAAAGGCCCGGTGAATCCCTTCGGCTCATGTGTTTATATGTGCGTGACCGTGCATATCTTGTGTGTGTGAATAAAATGTAAGTATCATGTGAGTGTGATTTGCCTGTATCCGCGTGCGTCTGTTTATGACAATGAGGCATTGTTTCACTCATGTTAGTGTACCTGAAGGCAAATATTTCTTTTCAGAGTTCTGTCTTCCCTGGCTTCACTGGGCAGGCTCGCATATAGGCTGCTCACCTTGCAGTCCTGCTGAGATCCACGAGCCCTCATGTTTGCAGTCTGCCACTCTTGGTCCTGCCCTGGTTTCCCTCCTGTCACATGACATACCTGCTGCTGTTCGCGTGCAACACAAACCCACTGAAACTCTTGTAGCTTGTGCAGAAATGGCTTCCAGGCCTCTTTCAGGGCTTGACGAGTAGCGTGAGTAGGTCTGTCACTTCACATCGTTGGCGGCGGTGGCATGTATCAGCCCGGAAGTGGCTTTGTGGCTCATCGTATGGCTCTGACACCGGCTTTGTGTCTTTGTGCCCAAAGAAAAAGGAGAGTGACACTGTGAAATGTTTTTATTGCCAGCTTGATTTATGAGGCTGTTGACACCGACTGGGAAGGTCCCAACTAAACTGGGAATCCCTGTTTTGTTTTGGCTCGTAAAATTGTTACAGGATCTCGGCCATATTAGCCGATAAGTGGGGCGCAGATCAGTGTGGTGTTGCTCCTGATAAGGAGGTCAGGGCTCTGTAGAACAGTGCAAGGTCGTCGTAAGCCTTTTCACAACCTGACAAGTTGCCACGGTGATTGTTTCCATAGTGATTTAGCGTGCCAGGCTGTCACCTTTAAGTACGGTGATGCTGAGTCTAGAGAAACAGGGCCTTCAAACAGGGACTTCATAATTTTGGTTTCATACCCCCTGACACCGAAGTGTCCCATCTGTGCCGCCGTGTTTTTTGCAAGGTGCTTTGGCCCTGTGTTCTTGGTATGTTCGTGATCCGCTGGTGTATCTACAGAAGCCAATCAACCACCGGGAGCGATGGCGCTGCTGTCGACGGGGACGAGCAAGGCGACGTGCGGAGCAGAAATTTATTACACCCCTAACCATAAAGGTGAGACGACAGCCAGCTTCAGGCCTCAGATTAAGGTTTTCTTGTTTGCGGTGTTCATATTTAACCTCACGGGGCATTTGTTCAGAGTGTTTAGGCTATACAGCAGCTGCTCTGCCCGCCCTGCCCTAAAGTGAAGTGTTGACATTTCAGAGCCCTGGTTGAGAAGATAAATTTTTAAACGGCTTGTGTAACAAACCAGTTTGCAGGAGATTGACAAACCTGGAACGTACCAAACGCTGGGCTACCATGTCGTACTTAAAGTCCTAGTTTACTGTGGCGGCTACCTACCCTGTACAGGTGGCTGGTAAGAGTGGCATTTAGACAATTAGAAAAAGATAGTGACCATGCAGCAGATGGCTACATCCTTCACCAGGCAAGAGCCTTCAGAGATCAGAGGGGGGGGGGGGGTCCCTTCACTGATTAGCTGGGATCCATCTCCATCCAAACTGAAAGTAAACGCATTAAACACGAAATACTGATTTAACTCATCATCTTCTCTATTTCTCTCTCTTCAACTCTCCTCACTAAATAGATGAGCATTTATTGACCCTGTAATAGCGATTGTTTTTGGGATTGTGTTTGGAGTTTTTGGAGTGCGCTGAACGTATATTTTGTGTGTTTGCGTGCTTTAAC
>JAODUD010000043.1:2256452-2266457 GCA_026784285.1 Stomatorhinus walkeri | reverse complement strand
GCACTTCCTGTAAACCCCCCCCCCCCCCCCCCGCCAGGTGGATCCTTCTGCCTCCCGTCTGAACACCAACGACGTGTTCGTGCTCAAGTGCCCCACCTCCACCTTTATCTGGAAGGGCGTAGGCGCCAGCGGCGAGGAGCTGACCACCGGCAAGCAAGTGGCCAGCGTGCTGGGAGGAAGCCCCACCCAGGTGGAGGAGGGCAAGGAGCCAGGTGTGTTGGGGCGACATCCAAGCGCATCTTAAACAGATGAGTCTGAAAACCATCATTCTGAACCAGAGGCAGCAGGTTAAGGATATTAATTTGTAAGCCAGAGTATGTAGGCTCAGGATCCCTCCTGCTGTAATTAGAACATGAGTTCTATAAATAGGCTGTTGCTTTGACAGAAATGGAAGCTATGTTAGTATATTTTAGTAGCTCCGAGTGATGATTTTTGGGCATTGACCATATCGGCATGTTCTTCGTCTGGCTGGGATGGGTTTATATTTGTGCCGCATGTCTGAAGCACATTTTCTGTGACAGATGCTTTCTGGACTGCGCTGGGTGGGAAGAAGGAGTACCAGACATCCAAGACCCTGCAGCGCACGATTAAGCCTCCGCGTTTGTTTGGCTGCTCCAACAAGACGGGACGGCTCACTGTGAGTGGGGGATGCAGCTGGGCTGTCCGATCCATGGCTGGCGGGAGTCGCCCGCTTACATGCTGACGTCGTGACCCTCTCTCTCTCTCACCCGGCCCGTCTTCCAGGCAGAGGAGGTTCCTGGAGACTTCACTCAGGCTGACCTTGCCCATGACGATGTCATGTTACTGGACACCTGGGACCAGGTAAGCTGGAGCGCTAGTGTACTAAACTGTCGCACTGCTGCAGGATCGGCAATTCACTACACAGAAATTTGCCCCCCCCCATTCTCCCATTCCTAGATCTTCCTTTGGATTGGCAACGAAGCGAACGAGGTTGAGAAGACTGGATCTCCTAAAATTGGTATGAGTATGCTGCCATTTTCTGGCTCTTTCTCAGGAGGATCGGGAGCCGAACCATGTTTTTCGTGTCTGATTTTCAGCTGAAGAGTACGTGACCACGGACCCGTCGGGACGTCGAGGAGTGCCCATCGTCACCATCAAGCAGGGCGCCGAGCCGCCCACCTTCACCGGCTGGTTTCAGGCCTGGGATCCCACCATGTGGGACTCGGACCCGCTGGACCGCATACGGGCCAAGTTCTAGACTCTGCAGAACCAGAATCTCTGCGGCTGCTTTGTGTCAATGCAATTACGCAGTAACCGCAGTCCATAATGTGCCAGCCAGGGCTGACCTGCTATGCATCTGTCCAAATGTATTTCTGTACTTGCCTTAGAATCTGCTTTTCACAAAAAATGAGTAAGAAGGGCCTTTCCTTACCTGGGACCCTATAGTGTGGAAAGTTTGACTCGGCTCCATTGCAGCCAAAATAACAACTTTGTAAAACTAACCATTTAAATACTCAGTTACTGCCTATATATGCAAATCTTCTGGTGCACTTCTAACCCTTAAACTCTGTAACGCTCGCAGCTGCTGCTGAGATATTTAACGTGGGTCCAATATTGATAAATTAGTTAATTTTATAGTTTTATCCAGTGGCCTTTGGAACTGAACACCGATTGGTTTTTATTAAACGTTTTGGATTTTCAAAATGAGCTTGTGTTTCGTCATTCCCATTCATAAACAAAAATGACTACAGTAGAATATTTAAAATTTTAGCTCTGCATTTCATAGTGCCACCATCATTTAAGGTTTTTTTAAGTGCCTTGATAAATGAGTTAGACCAGAACATGTTTCACACCTTTTTGCTTTGATATGCTGTTAAATGATTAACAAGGCTCAATACACCAAGAAATTTTTCCCGCGGTTTTCAACCTTTTATGAAGTTGTCCTGTTTTTAAGGCATCTAGTGGGAATTGACTGTCAGGTAGGGTGAGCACGTGTCCAGTAAGGCCCCCTTCCAGATGCAGTTGGAGGCACCAGAAAGTCTACCAATCAGCATCAAGAGTGTCATACTGGGTGGAGCACCATGGCTGTTATTCCACACCCGTTGTCACTTCCTGTGTCTGAAGTGCTTTCTAACATCCGTTTCCAATGGATACCTAAATTATACATTGAGTTACATAAGTAAATACCATTTGTTATCTGAGCAAATTCCTGACATATTGTTCCAAGCGGCATTTGCAACCTCGCTAATTCTGACAGGCACAACATATTTTTGGTTATAATTCTGGAATAAAACCCACAGCATGGGCATGAATCTGTGACTTTTATAGCACAGACATGCCGATTGGCAGGGAGGGGGCTCCCTCGTGTTCGCAACTGCGAGTGGTTACTGGTCAAGTGTGGAAGAGTGACCTTGTAAGACAGCAAGACGAGGACCCCGCTGGAAACACTATCAAGAGCAGGTATGGCAGATGGGCAAACAGGCATGAGGAATACCCAAACACCAGCACCCCAAATACACATGAGCACGGTGGAAGAGTGACACAATGACCGCTCAGTTCAGCAAAAGTCTTTGACACCGATCCCAACCTAGATCAACAATTTTGAAAATAACTGTAGCTGGTAGTGAGTAACTGAACAGCTAGTGTCCCTGTAACCTAAATTAAATACATCTGCAGAAAACTTAAGACTTCGGAAACATTCTTCATTTTGAACTCATAACTGAAAACGAACCACCTCTTAAAAAACGTGATTTAAAAGATCAAAATGACAACTTTGTTACTGAGGGCTGTTAGGATGACTCGTGAATGATATGGCAGAAACACTCCTGAGTGTCGGTAAGAACACTGAATGGAAAAGACGGACTCCGGGATGGGAAGGATGATGGCTTTATACGCAGACAGTGCTGTAATAACAAAAATGTACTTATAATCCCTGAATAATCCATACAAACATGTAACAAATAATCCTGGAAAACAGTAAATAAATACAGCAATTCTGATCCCAAATACAACATTATACAAACTCAATATAAATTAAAAGGATCGCGCGATTAGCTATTCCCTTAGCTTTTACTTTACATAGGCGCCATCGTATGCCCGAACAAAACAGATCTATTTGAGGAGTAACACACAGGGATAATAGCCCGTAATTACAAGACCGAACGGCAAAAGGTTACAGCCATTAATCATCCAACACTAGCTCCGAAAACTATATAGTAAACTGCGTCATTTTAAACTAATCTGTAACACCGCAACTAATGAAATAGAACAGCATTACCGGCTTCACCGCGACTTGATTTCCATATACATAAACAACAACAGCATTACTTACTTTGGTCATGTACTATCTGGGCGCGCGGTAATAATTATCAGTGTTCATATACCGGACTCACATTAAAACTGAGGACAATACGGCTGCTCCCTCTAACCTGTGAATGGCCGAACTAAAACACGTGACCAAGTGACGCGCAGCCCTTAAAGTTACCCGGTCTAATTGCTAGTAAAGTTCTTCCGCAGGCAGCCTTTTATACAGTCTTCTTGACTTTTTATTGCGATCTTTTGGAATGCCATACTTGTGCCCTATGCTACCTGGGACACGTTCTATGCCATGACCAGGAGAAGCGGTTAAAAGACGCCATATCGGTGGATATTCGGCCTTTATGCACAAACCCGGCAAAAGCAGCGCGGTTTGAAGTACGCATGCGCCGCAAATCTATGCCGGAAGTAGAATGGCTGTCGTGGTGGGAGGTCGCATCCGCTGAGGTCAGTTCCTGCTCCATCGTTTTGGGGAGCGTACGAAGTGGTGGAATGAACTGAATAACTTTTATCGTTGGGAGCATTTTTCAGTTTAGGAATTTCAGTGAAGGCCATAAAATGTCGAATGAAGCGGCACATTCCGTTAAATGGTGAGTCGGAAAATGCAGCGGGCGCTGGTTGCTGTGGCTAACGTTAGCTATACGTTAGCTTGTTAGCTGCTCATGTCCACACAACAAAAAACACAGAGTGACACTGTCGGTAACCGCGCCGCCTCGCTTCGTTTCCTTTTTTCGGTATCTTCCCGACGACTTGCTTTCCTTACACGGCATCGCAGGTCTGCTTTTTAGCGTTTATTTACTCCTATTGTTTGATTTTCGGAGCTCCGCTGTAACTGCGGGGGTGAAGCCGGCAAATCTGACCCTCTAGGCCGCCGCAGAGGCTCCCGGCATCCAGCTGAGTCGCTGCCAGAAGGAATCACAGAAGGATCTCTCCTTTATCATTATTAAAATAAAACCATAATGGCTTCTTCGTCGGGAAACGACGACGATCTCACGATACCCCGGGCGGCCATTAACAAAATGATCAAGGAAACTCTCCCAAACGTGCGGGTGGCCAACGATGCCCGGGAACTCGTGGTGAATTGTTGCACTGAGTTCATCCACCTTATCTCCTCTGAAGCGAACGAAATCTGCAACAAGTCTGAGAAGAAAACCATCTCCCCGGAGCATGTTATAAACGGTAAGGGCGTGCAGCGACCTGGCAACCCAAACACAGGGCATACTGTCTTCATGCTCACATCTTATTTATAAATCTATGTTGTCAAACTGATAGATTGTTAGTAACAGCGCATTTCCCACCATGCATGTGAAAGGCCGTGTGCTCCTTATAACCACCCTCCCCGCCAAATAGCTCTTCATATTTTTTTTCTGCAGCACTTGAAAGCCTGGGCTTTGCATCCTACATCGCTGAGGTGAAGGATGTCTTACAAGAGTGTAAAACCGTAGCACTTAAGCGAAGGAAGGCCAGCTCTCGTCTCGAAAACCTCGGTATTCCTGAGGAAGAGCTCCTCAGACAGCAGCAAGAGCTATTTGCCAAGGTAAAACCTGTGAAGTATCTTCTGGTGGTCTGGGGAACGGTCTGGATTGTCTCTCTGCTGAGGGAACCATGCATGAGTTAGTGTTTATGTACCACTGTAAATCTGTAATGTTTCAACTCTGTCTCAGATAGCGTAGCATGTCTGGGTTAGGTGAGGGAAATGAGGTTGTAAATGTGTTTGAGGTGGTGTTTGATTGCGACGCCTTCACACGGACCCCCATGTGTATGTATTTTAGGCCCGGCAGCAGCAGGCTGAGTTGGCTCAGCAGGAGTGGCTACAGATGCAGCAAGCAGCCCAGCAGGCACAGCTGGCTGCAGCCTCGGCCAGCGCTGCCCAGCAGGCTGGGTCCTCTCAGGAAGAGGATGAAGATGACATGTGACCTGGCCCCCAGGCTGCCCCGCCCCTAGCCAGCGAGGTTGCCACCGCGGTCCGGGCCCCCCGAGCCCGTGGCTTGGCCGGAGAGTTCACCAGTGTTGGGACCTACCGTCTCTACCGTTTTTTTTTTGTCTTAGTCCAAACTGCCTCGTCTGCTTTAGCTCTGAGGGCTTTTCTGTTACTGTTCGTTCTTCCAGAGCTTCTCTCTGGTCCCCCGCATCCCACCCCGTGTGGGTTAACACCAGTTTTGAAATCACAGTTTTGATTCCCTTTCCCCTCTACTTTATAAATACTTGGTGCAGTTTTTTGTTGAATTGTCACCTTGACGGATAATTCGACACTCATTTTAAGACTAGAAGATCCTCTTGAATGTTGGGTAAGTTCTTAGTGTGGAAGGACACTCGCCTTCAAACTTTGCCCCTGTTCTCTTCTTTTTTTGCTTTAAGTTGTATTAACTGGTGCAACGAGACATTCTTATTGAAAAGGGGGTGTTTTCCAGTTTTTTTTTTTTCCTTTTTTGTAAAAAAAAAATAAAAAATACAGTTAAAATTTGACTTATGTATTTCCAAGTCATTGTATATGTAGGGTTTAGCTTCCCTCTCAATTCAGTATTGCAGTAATAAACCTAAACAACATAGGAAGTACACTTTGTATTGCAGAACCAAAGATAGATGAAAATTTAGTGACAGGAAGTTTCACACGTGAAGGAGTGAAACTGTCAAGGTGCGTTGTCTGGGCCGAATGCGGCCCGTTGTATAACCACATAGAAGCAGAATGTACGTTTCAAGTGTTTGGGCACATCCTGTTTGAGGTGATGTTACGACGCATCGATATGACCAGAAACACCCGGTGACGACTTGCTGCAATGCCTGTTCCCAATGCCTCTTCACAAGCTGTACTCTAAGCAATAAAATTGATGTTTTATAACGTGGACATTTGACTTATTTTTGATGTATTTTTAAGGAGAGGTAGATACTTTTTGGTGTTGAAAATGAGATGAAACAGATCAATATGAATTTTGTGTATTTTGCTAATGCATGTCTAAGTGCATCATGGCTTCCAAGCCTTAGGGTAAGAGATACATTGTGGACTGATTTATGCAATTGTACTTGAAGCCAATGACCATGGTGGATCTCAGGTATGCTCGCATAATATAGAAAGTTTCATGTAATTGTTAGTCATATGTTTTATTGTATTTAATCGAACATAATGGCACTAGTAGTAATCATCATTGATTTCTAACGTCGGCAGCTGGGCGAACCACTTTTGAGAAAATCGGTCGTTGTTTTCCGGACATCAGCCACAGGGGGGCGCTACTTTTTATAACGCACTGGCGGGATCGCCGGTCTATCCATACCCAGCTGCCCAGAACTTCAAATTCTTCAGAGTTCCTTGACGTAAAAAGCCATGTTGCCACTGTGAGTCTTTATTATCAAGGGGAGACATTTAATTGGGACAGTTTACAGGATATTTGCTCCGTCCGGCTGCCATTAAGACCAGAGTGGGTTCACAGAGATTATGCGATAAAAGCTTTTCATTTTCCGTACCACTGGTGCTGGAGATGAATAATTGATGACAGCTGAAATAATGAAAACAAGCAGATGGCAGTGTTGGATCTTGTCTTCCAGGATGCTAACCTCCATTCAAGACAAATACGATATCTATTTAACTATGCAAACGAAACAGCGTGGAACACTGGAGCTGCAACAAAAGACAAATTTAATTACACTTCATGAGTCGATCTGAATATTACAATATAAACCGAAAAAATATAATAGTCTATCAAATGATTATATGTAATTACTGATAAACCAACTGAAAAATCAAGATTTAGCTCTATGACTAATGCAATTGCTCACTGTCCCGAATTAAGTGCAGATTATTCGGAAATGCTCCATACTGCCACCAGTCGCCTCAGTTATTTTAGGCTACGTCAATTGTCGACAGCAGGCTACACGCAACTTTCAATTGTATACGGATTAAAAAAAACACCGTTTGAGTCACCTGCCCCAATAACCACACAGCAGAATCAGTGTCGTCGCAGCCTGTCGGACATACAGAAGAGCAATATTTTCTAATTTCAAAATATCACCTCACATGTTTTTCATGCTCCGTCATAGATTAAAAAAATGTTTCCATTAACCATTTTATAAACGATTTTTTAATTAAATGTGAACTATAATTCTATTTTAAAATAGAGCTGAATATAAAAAATGCCAGAATGTACATCCGAATAATTTGCGAGATCTTGAATTTGTCACTAGAATATAAATATTGCACTGTGTACCACAATTTCCATTCTGCTTCGACTGGTTAATCGTACACGGTTCGTCTTTGCAGCTTTCCACCCTCGGTGGCTGCAGTAAGCTTGGTTTTTCTGCTGTATGACAGATAAGGCCGCAGGGAAATCGTCACTGCGCAAAGAATTGCGGCTTTTCCAATTCATGGAAGGACTTGGCCACGGCACTTTGGAAGAAGAGGGACGCATATCGAGGCCCATTCAGCTCCGTCCATTGAGGAGCGCAGCAGGTGAGCGCAGCAGAATGCGCTGAATTAGCGCTGGGGGCGGCGGGGTATTAATCGCTGCCGCATTCCAGTGGTTCTGGTGGCCTCCGTGTGCGCCAAGGGATCCTAAGGCTTTCAATGACCTGAGAGAGAAACCAGAAGTACACTTTCAGTTCACTGCACCGGCAGACATGGACACATAACAAATAAGCATGCTTATTTTAGCCAAATGAAAGAAAGGGGCGCTTATTTACACCTCAGTGTAAACGTCGTGCTGTTAGGCAAAAGCAACAGAAAACAACCTTGTAAAAATAAAATGAATTTTTAATTGTGATTTGTAGGGTTCCTATTTTGTTTAATAGAGAATTCGTTTATCGATAATCATGCAATCAACTACAGAAAATTACTTACCGCAGCAATCTATGGCGTCAGATGAATGTAATGTAGCCTGATTTTACCCCGGTTCAAAATAAAAATAAATAAAACAAACGTGAGGTAGCTAATGAACTGAAATAAAATGGCAATAAAAACGTTTTAAAGAATTAATTGACGACAAATGCAGAACATCCAGTTTCGATAATCCATGTGAAAAATGAATAAACATGCTGATTATAAAACGCTTTAATACATTTTTTTTAATTACTCGGAGAAGAGAGTAAGTAATACCGCATACTGCACAGAACTTTCAGGCCAGCCAAATTTCGCTTTTTCCGCGCACCTGTGCGTGAAGGTCAGTACAGGGGAGTCATTAAATGCACTGGCAGAGACATAAAGAGTGTAAATGAATAACTACCCTCGCGTGCATATACCTACTGTTTCATTGCAATATCAGTCCTTCTAATACTGAAATAAGATACTGAAAAGTTACAGTACTCTCAGTTACACGGCCATAAGCCTGTACTTAGTTTGTACTATATTATCAACACAGAAATATCAGAATCTGTGATTTTTCCTAAACGATATTGACACCAAACCTACATCCAGTGGTAGACAAAGTACATAACTCCATTACGTGAGTATAGATACTCCTGGTCAAATATTACTGCTGTACTAGTGAAACTTTTTCAGCCAAATTTTTACTTGAGTTAATGAACCTGATTTCAAAAATACTTTAATTTTTCAAAATCACATTGTATTATTAATGACAAAGTGTTGTTTTATTGTTGCCACGATGCGTTTGAGGTCCCCAGAAGAGGAAACTCGATTTTATACAAATCACTGACTACAATCAAAAAACTAAAAATGCCGAAAGTCTCGTATTTTGTTTGGTTACTTATGATTAAGGTTAGGGTTTTAATGGGTGGGGGGTAATAGGGCTGTCATGCTTAGGATTAAGGGTTAGTATGCCCATAGAAATACGGCGTGTTGGATTTTAGGAAAGAAAAATCATCTGCTTTGAAGCCCTGCTTCAAAGTAATCAGTAATGAGAGCTTTCATTGGAATGTAAAAGCTGATATTGATATTCAGGTTAAGTACAGAGACTTGACAAATGTACTTAGGTACAGTCCTCTAGTAAATGTACTTCATTAGTATCCTTTACTACTTCCTCAAATGCGATATCTCTCGTGCATGTGTGTGCCGCTTTAATACTGCCCTGAGTTCAACGGGCCAGAGGCAGCGACACAACTGAGGGCTGACTTACACTCAGGGCTCATAACGCACAGGCGTCATGGCCGCCGCACGTCTCCTGCGTTCATTCCACACGTCGTAGGTGCCCCTACGTGAGGAGTGGCCTGTGTCCCCCGTTTGCATGGACACGCGGGGAGCGTCAGGGGTGAAATTCAGAAACTCAGCCAATAAAGAACCCAACTAGTGTTGAAGCCTGCGGCAGGGTTTCCGAAGCACACACAGCGGCCCCATAAACATTGTGTTCTATAGGGGAAAAAACATTTAAACTGCTAAATTTAAACATTCAAATCCTAGTCGGTGCCACTGTGGTGTTAACACTAATTACCGAATCATTAATATATGCACTACTAGTCAGAAGGTCTTGTTTTTACCATTTTTCCATTTATTTCATAAACTGCAGATTTTTTTAATGATGTTAAACACTGGGAAGTCTAATGATATAAATGAAGCATAAGTGAAAATATAAGCCAAATAAAGACAAATCCTTTTAAACATGGGAAGTGTATGTATCAGTGTATGCCTGACATCCTAGTAACTGTGCGGTGATGGCTTAGCCAAATTCTAGGTTGTGCTTTAGCTTTAAATGCACTAGTTAACTGTCCCCATGAATGCCTCGAATTTTCTCTGCTGTTATATATGTCCCAGTGGAGGTATCTTTGATGAATGAAAGATATGACATTTTC
>JAODUD010000043.1:2220836-2242476 GCA_026784285.1 Stomatorhinus walkeri | reverse complement strand
ATCCCAAAAGCTTTTGGTGGGGTTGAGGTCAGGGCTCTCTCTCTGTGGAGCAGTCAAGTTCTTCCACACCAAACTCAGCCATGTCTTTATGGACCTTGCTTTGTGCATCGGGGCACAGTCATGCTGGAACAGAAAGGTCCTTCCCCAAACTGTTCCCACAAAGCTGGAAGCATAGAATTGTTCAGAATGTCTTGGATGAATGGGACCAACTCCTTACTGATGCCTATGGATTTAGAGTGTGATGTCATGCGTTCCTGTAGCTGTAATGGCAGGGTGTCCCAGTACTTCTGTCCATACAGCGCGAGTCCATTTCTCGCTGGTAGATGAGATTCTCATGAGAATGACCCAGCATGGGAGAGATGGATCTTACGTGATGATGTTGTTGGGACTCTGAACAAGGCCCCTAACCCCCAGCTCCATGGGTGCTGCTGCAGGTGACCTACCCGTCTCAGCCATGTTTGCTCTCACCTACAAATATCTGTCATGGACGACAAGATGGAGTACGCAAAAAGACAACTGATCAATAGTGTTGTCATTAACATTATTGCTATCATCTCTAAGATGTAAACAGAAGAACAAAATTGTGCAACAGTCGTGTAATGAGATCTGATACTGTATAGATCCAGAAGGCATATTGGATATTTAATCGATGCCATGCTTGTGCTAAACACGTATTCTCCATGGGCTCTTGCGCTGCTCTGAGTCAAGTTGTGACGCAGGGACCCGGTGACGTATTGCACTGCACGTCCTTTGGCCTCACACATTTGCTGTCCTGACCAGGTGACATTGGCGCGAACAGCGGCGAGGACGTGCAGCTGACCACCACGGTCACCCATGTGGACGGACCCACTGAGATCTACAGAATGGCCCGGAAGGAGGCACATGAGTAGCCCGCCAGTCTGCCCTCTTCCCCCCCCCTGCCCAGCAGGAGGCGCCGTGTCCTGGGGATTTTCACGAAATGCCAACTTTATTAGCTACTCCTTGTCACTCCTGCGACATCGTTTAATCCTGTACACTGCCTACATTCAGCCCGACTGCAAACTCCTAAAATGTTTTTAAACATCATCTATTCTGTCGTGCAGTTGACGTTTTCTGGCAAACCCCTAAACCACCCTCCCAATGAAAAGGCCATGCAGTTTCACCTGGAGGTTGAGAAGGGTTTATCACTCCACCTAGTGGTGGTTTGAGAGATGGAAAAACATGCCGATCTGTGTCCAGTCATCCCATGCCCATTTGGGGGAAGTGTTTATGTACTTTTTGGGGGGAGGGGGACTGAGGAGAGTGACAGAATTTTCTGCAGTTACTATCTGCTTAATTACCTTCCAGGTGGGGAAGGTTCAAGTGAAAGAAATGGGCAGTTTTTCATGAAAGTAAAAACCTTGCATGCGAGTTGCACAATTTTAAGGGAACTCCTCCAATGGACTGAGGTTACCAAGGATCTCTTGTACAGCAAACCTTTTCCTAGTGGTGTCGATTTTAAGCATTTCACAGTTACACCTGCTTGTTACTCTTTCCCCTTTTAGTCTCCTTATGAAACTGACATGTACTGTACAGGTCTGCATAGGAGGCCCCCCATCTGCTTCAGCTGCTGTGGTTTTAGCAGGATTTCATGGGGGGGGGGGGTTTCCCGAATTAGCTGATGCCCTGATGACTTATGATACATGCCAAGTTCACTATGTTGCAGTGTAGAGGTATATTTTTATAAATCGCTCATTTTTAAGTGTAGGGAAGTCTTGTCTAGATGTATGACCATATGTTGGTTGATAGCTTCTTGGCCTTCTCTTCCAGATACTGTTAAGATGTCTGTATTACACATTTTGGGAGTGTAGATGTTTGCTTTTATGCTAATTTAAATAAAGCATTTGCTTCGCATCTTCATGGTCTCTGAATTTTGCGTCGAGTCTTCCTACGTGTTATTGGAAATCTGGCTCCCTCTGTTGTTAAGAGCGCGTATTACAGCAGTATACGCGCACCACGTTTTTAGGTGTTAAATACATAAAACGTGTCCAAGAGCATCTGCTTAAACACCGCCAAGTTTGTAAAGAGGCCGATATAGCAAAGTGTCCTTACATCGCGTCACTGTACTGCGTACGCAGTATTGAGGGACTGGTACGGAGGTCAGATTTCATATTTAACCATTTGTAAACACTAAAACGAATAATAAATATTGTCGTGTGTTTGAAATTACGTTTATTATTTAATGGCTATGAATGATGAAGTTCATATTTCAATCACATACCATAAAAGCGACGCGGCGTTATAATTAATACACAGCATTGTATTTGTGTAAAGTGTTACGTTGATTTGTACCATGGTATGAATGGAGGTAGGAGAGTCCATGACCAATATATGAATGAAAAAGAGGTGGAGCTGTTTACATTGCTTTCTCAAGGTTGGCGATTTAGTGGTGCTTTAACGTTTAAAGTTAATAATGGTTAAATGGTGATTTTAAAAAGCATAACATAATTCGAAGAAAAAAAATCTCAATAAAACTACTATATCGGGAAGGCACCCTTTTGTTACAGCATGGTATAGTCCATTCGGAGGCTTGTATATAACTACAACACTGGAATTTCCATTTGCAATAAAAAAGGATTCCGCAGGAGCCTATTCACAGGTAAGTCTACTTTTAACTGCATCGTAACTCTGACATATATAAACTTACCCTCTGAAGATACCTGTTTTGCCAGCTGGCCGTCAAAAACAAGTGATTACTTAAAGCAACGTATATAATTGTTAGATTGAAAAATTTTCTCCTGACCCCGCTCATGGTACGTTTTTTATCTTTAAAAATTCTGAAAACTGCTTATAATGAATGTTCTCCGAGCATTGGTTTGATCTCTTTCATGCTTGATGATACGGAAGAAACACACGGCTCTTGTAGGGAGAACAGCTGAATCTATGAAATGCCCGGCAGTAGCCTATAGATTGTATAGAAACCGTGTTGCTGTATTAATTGTGTGATTTCCATTTTGAAGGGATTTTTGCTGTCTGAGTGCAACCTCTCTTACATTGCTAAAATTAATGTCGTACACGCACCTGTCATTAAAACTTGTTTGATTAGTGACGACAATCGTAACGGTTGCATTTTCCATGTTGTATAATATCTTTGCATTGTACTTCCTGTATGTATGGGGTGTAATATAGGAAATATGATACCAGGAAAAAGAAAAGCATGTGTGCACGGATTCGGGAATATACTGAAATGTACCTTTTGGTCCGATCTGCATTACGGGTATCAGAAATCTTGGGATACTGGGCTATTTAATATTACCACTCATTGATTTAATAGAATTTTAAATATATCTTTAATTCATACCCACGTATATTTTAGTTCGCGCTGCGAAATTTCGGTTTAGTGTGTGCTACTTTAATCCATTTTCTTTTATTTTTCCCTGAAGTTCTCCATCAGCTGTGCCAAGCCATGGGTATGTAAGGTCAGACGCCTGGCAGATAGACCCAGAAGACTCCTAAGAGGTTTGGTGAAGTTAGACCATGCCGGAGCAGAGCAACGACTACCGGGTGGTTGTGTTTGGAGCGGGTGGGGTTGGTAAGACCTCCCTGGTCTTGCGCTTCGTCAAAGGCACCTTCCACGAAATCTACAAACCCACCGTGGAGGACACCTACCGGCAGGTGATCAGCTGTGACCGCAACGTGTGCACGCTGCAGATCACTGACACAGCTGGCAGTCACCAGTTTCCCGCTATGCAGCGTCTGTCCATCTCCCGGGGTCACGCCTTCATCCTGGTGTACTCCGTCATCAGCCGACAGTCCCTGGAGGAACTGCAGCCCATCTACGAACAGATCTGTCAGATTAAGAGCGGTGACACACAAGGCCTACCCATCATGCTCGTAGGTAACAAGAGCGACGAGAGTCAGCGAGAAGTGGCCGTCGGCGAGGGTGAAGGCCTGGCGGCTCGCTGGAGGTGTTCTTTCATGGAGACTTCCGCCAAAACCAACCATAACATACAAGAACTTTTCCAAGAGCTCCTCAATCTGGAGAAACGGCGGGCGGTGTGCCTGAAGGTGGACAGTAAGAAGTCTAGGATGTGGCGGCCCAGGAATCGGCTAAAGCGCAAGTGCGATTTAATGTGATTTTCACAAAACAATCTGTCAGACACATACAGCACAATGGCTGCATGCTCCCGTCATTCAGTAACCGCTCATTCATGTTTTTATGTAATAATGTTCTACATTGTTTTTATGTGATAATGTTCTACATTATTACAAGGTCAATAAATGAATTTGTAACCAAAGTAATTGGCTACATATCTTGAATATTGATATTATAAATGCACTACTGAATTGAAAAAGAAAAAAAGATAAGGCACTATGTAAAATCTTATAATTTAGTTTCAGCTGACAATGTGTAATGAAGAGTTTCTAAACGGATTTTTTTTTGTGTTTAAAACAATCGTACATGCGTAATCGTACATTCAATCACATAATATTTTATTCTAACTTAGGGGTTTATATAAAACATTTGAATAATAAAACTGGAATCTCAACTGTAAGTGACATTAATGCTATAATCGTTTTTAATAGTAATTTTTCCACAAGCAATATAATTGTAAGAAATAAAGTAAATAAAATCATGATTAAACTGGAAGGCTGGCTGTTTTACTGGGGAGGCCAGTGGCAACATTTAGGGTGCTTTAGCGTCCCTGGAAGAAAAGGTAATGGGCCAATCAGCAGAGGGTGTGCGGTGCTGCCGGGTCGTGGTGAGCGAAACGCTGCTGCTTCAGTTGGAACTCGGGAGGCCGCCAGCGCACCGCTGCGGAAATATCACGAGTTACTTGAATTTCCCCGCGCGATTAATAAACTCCGTCGGTTAAAATCCAAGGAGCTTTGGGAGGAGGGGGGGGGCGGTTTAGGTTCTCCACCCATTCAAGGGGGTCCAAGATGTTGAATTGGCTGGTTTTGATTATTGGGGGAGGGTTACAACCTCCATAATTTCCACGCATGCTGCTTTGTGAAAATCACAAAATCAATTAGCGGGGGAGCCCCTATCTATCACACTGTCAGCGTTATGGTGGTGAAGTCCACAACATCTTTCATTTAAATCCGTTGCATAATTACAGAGTGTTGCACAAGAAGAGCACTGTAGATGTGAAATAGCACTGAGAATGAGATGTGCAAATTTCCACTACTCTCTATGTTAGCATGTTCTACAGGCCAAATATCTACGGTTAGGCTACCTGACATCTAGGCTTATAAATTGTTCAAAATCGTGTCTTGGAATAAACTTGTGTCCTGGGATAGACTGCACGCCCCAGTGAGGGTTTCCAGGATAAGCAGTTATAAAGTAATAATGTGTTTTCTCCGCAAGTAAAGATTTTACATAGCTCCCTCTTTTCCCTCTTTGTTGAACATGCCATTTTTCCCGCGCTACACTGTGTTTCCAAAATTACCCAAATGATTCAGGATTTTACACCGTTGGTTTTTCCAAAGAAGCTCCACTGGCAAGAGTCACGATGCGAGGCGTTGCTAGGTGACTGACGGAAGCCTTTCCCCAGCTTTGCCCACGGTCTTGCAAAAAAAATTAAAAAATTTGGAGAGCAGGTGCTGCCTCTCTGGCTTTATTCCACGCATGACCATGAAACACAAAGGAAAGTAAACAACCAGGCATGACTAACTCACTTATCTGCCGCGGTCCTGACGCCAGTGGACCTCGCTATACCTCCATGTGATGACTGACCATAACCTTGACGCATCTTTGTGGAGCGGTTGAGTTGACAGTGCTGCTGATGGAGGCTGGAGGCAGCCATGTGAGAACCGTCTCGCCCTCAGGATTACTGTTACTCTTCAGCTGCTTTCCCCTTGTTTTTCTGTGCTCTGTGAAGTGCCGCCTAACCGGCACTTGTGAAAAAAGCTTTTGGCCAGTCTGTGGAGTCCCTGAAAGCTAGAAGTGAGTAACTAGCTAACAAATGCATGCTAAAGTCAAGGTGGCAGTAACTAGCTACAATTAACTCAAGCTGATGTGATTTAGCGTATAATTATTCTTCAGAAAAAGAGCGTCGGAAAAACCCCGAATGTGTATTTCCTTTTGCCCTCCTGCTTTGATGTGTGCACGGTTTGGCGTCATCAGCCTGTGCCACAAAGAATTCTGGGATGATGACCTCAAAATGATGGTGGAGACAGGCTTCATGGTATAGCATTTAAAATCTTGAACATTTTTGTCTCATATTTAGGAGAAATACCTTTAAAATACACTTGATCATTCAACAATGAGTAAAGGTTAAATTATAGTTCCTTTACAGAATTATTCAACACACATGCACATGCACTGCTTATGTTTTCTAAGTTTCTAACAGGATCATAATATGTCTGGTCTGGCACACCATACTGGCGCATATTAGGATAAATTTCTGTTGGACGTCCACTGGAGGTCAGGGAAAGGCCAACAAATCCTGAGGAATCAATCTAAAGGAGACATTAACATTTGTAGGTTGACTCTAAGGAGCATGTAATTGCTGCAAGTCTCCGTGGACCAAGGCAAACCCTACCTCATGCTCTGTCCGGCCGAAGAGGCAATTCTAGAGACACTGGGGGCCCTCCGATGTACCCCGCCCAACATGGTGAAATTTACGACCATTGTTTTAGCATGGTGTCTAAATGAATAATATTAACGTAGAGAACGTGAATCCTTTATTTTCACTTAATTGTGAAAAACGGAATACATAAAATGGAACAGATTTGTTGTTGCGATGCACTATTTAATCAGCCCAACTGGAGGGTCCCTGAGATTGCCTGCCTTGTCTTTCCTGCCCCTGCACCACTGTCCTGATAGACACCCCCTCTCTCCTCTGGGTTGGCACAGGGAAATATCGTGACCTTACTCACGAATCGTCAGTCATTCACCATAAGTCTCTTCTTACACACCTCCAGCTTCTTCCTTCCTTTTTCAGCCATTTCATTATGTGGGCCTGGGCACACCAAGTAATTTGGAAAAGAAACATTTAACACGCAATAAATATTTTGGACCAGCACCACTGCTTGGCATCTATGCGGCTGGTTTTACTGTGCAAAAATGAGACATACCACAGTCTGGATGCCAGATGTTCCAGTTGGAGCGCGATGCCCGACCAAAAACAGGAGGGCGTCAAAGAGCCAGTCTGCAAACGCCGTTCGTGGTGACTATTTTAGGACCGTGCAGTGCTGCGGACCGCAGTAGTTTGTTGACGGCAACCGTCAATTGTCTGGAAAAGTACCAAGAAAAGATGGTCTTCAAACCATTACATAATTTATTACAGCCAATGAAAGGCTGCAGAATGACCACCGCCGTCCCAAAGTAATCTGTGTCCCCCCAGTCAGCCTCTCATTTTGTCTTCAAGGACTCATTATATTATTTATTCTTTCAGAAGGCTGCTGCCCAGATGCTGGGACTGTCTCCATTCACCAGCTCCTTTATTGCTTTTGATTCGAATTAAATCATTAAAAAAAAAAACTTCCCATCGGATTTTATGCGTTGGTGTCAGATCTTATAAAGACCAATGCGTGAGAATACACAGACCGCCTTCTGTTTGTATGGCAGTTTCAGAGCCTGCAATTTGGAGGTTAAACCTTTCTACAATAAATCTGTGATTTCTGAAGGCCCACGTACACAGATAGATCTTCTTTAAAAAAACATGCATGCAGTACAAATATTTTTAAAAGCGATGCGACACATGGAAGCGCCTCAGCTAGAGCTTCATTCCCAACGCCACAATTAAAAGGGCGCCGGGAGAAACGGGCGCGTGACTGCCACCGCCAGGGGGCGCCATTGCAACGGACACGGCGCGAGGCGTGAGGGAGGGGGCGGCCCGAAAAGTCCTCCATCGTTCCCACCATTCAGCGTGTCAGGCGGAGCGAAGTGGAAGCGCTGTCCTGGCTGGTCACGGCGGAGAGCCGCGGTAGCCAAGTGGAGTACGAGCTGAGGATGTGACACGGCGCCAAAGGGAGGGGAAAAGAGAAAGAAAGAGAAGGAAAGTTAGTGGCGAGGAAGCGCCGCTACAGACAGGCGAAGAGCCGCCGCGAAGAGCGCCCGCTGTGGCCGCACCGGGAGCGCGCTGAAGAAGGGGCTCGCGGACATCGGCGCTTTCCCGCCCGGGGCTCCGTCACGCTCCGCGCGGCCGCCGTCCAGGTAGGAGCTGCGCCGCCGCTGGGAGGGTGAGTGGGCGGGGGGGATCCGCCGCTGGGACCCGCGGTGCCTTTTAACGGCTGTCTGCGGACGCGAAGGGGACCGAGAATGACGACGACGACGACGATGGTGATAATGATGACGAGAACAACAACAGTAATGATAATAAGTTCCTCTGTTTTAATCAAAATGTCCGGTTATGCAGCTGTAATTATTATGTTTAAGACAGTAGAACTGAAGTGATTTCTATACAACAGCGTCCTCTGTGAAGTTTGATATACATATCCTGATATTACAGCATCATAATAATAGTAATAATTGTAATAATTAATGATTACTTATATAGTTTAATCTAAATTTGCTGTGATAGAGCGGTGTAATTGTATTTAAGTGATAAATATCGAAGTGATTTATCTAGAACACCGCGTTTCCTGAAGCCTGACACACATTTTCCCATGTTACAGCGGGTTATTGATTCTTATTTTAAAAACTAACTTGTCGGCGCTGTTTTCCGCGGACCGTGTTCGCTGTGTGAAGACGGACCTTCTATACCTTCTCGTGTCACACTGCCTCAGCTTTGCTCTTATTCAAGGTGCAGAATTAAATATTAGGCATTGTGAAAGTGGAATTGACACTTTACAGTCACATATGCCTGTAAAATACAAGGGCGTGTCTTCCTTTTTCCTTGCTCTGCCATGGACAATTGTAGTTTGAGCATTTTCTGTCAGTTGCTGGTGGACAGCCTGATAGGGTCACATGGAGAGGGCATTTTACATCCAGCCTTTTGGATGTTTTTGGGCGTTCCTGGGGTTTAAAATGTATGTATTCAGCTAAAAAGCAAAGCAGTTATATTCAACCAAACATTATCCCCTTTCACATGTGTGTATTCTTTTTCTGTTTCTCTCTGTCTGTGTCTCTCTCTCTCTTTCTCTCCCACTTTCCCTCTCTCCTTGTACATGTATATTACTAAGCAGCAGATGAACACTGTGCTATGAAAACTGTCCCAGAATGGGGGGGATTGCACACTGTTGGATTACTAGCGCAGGAAAACCATGCCACCAATCCGGCGCTTACAGTGTCTCTGTAAAGCTCTCAGCCGTCGCTGGACGGCAAGTGGGAGGTGACAAACCCGTTTAGAGTCCTGCATGTGACCTGGGCTCCGCCTCCACAAACAACAGCTCCTTGTTCCTTCCTGGGTGCCAGTGAGGATTCTAAGATTGATTTGGCACCCGGAAAGAGCGCTCGGGGGCCTGGCTAGCTGGACACACGCGGACCCATCCACCTGGCCCCCGGCGTGCCCTCCTGAGCAAGGTGGGGTTGTGCAATGGAGCTTATGAAATTGGGATTTACTGATGTGTGCTGGGATCATGTCTGTGGGCACAGTGCTCATTAGGAAGTCCTGTAGGATTGACAGACAAGAGCATATGTATTCATTTTCCTGAAGAGCTGTATGTTCCATCCATTTCTAGGAATTCCAAAATGTTTCTTGAGAATTCCTGTGTGTAGGGCTGCCACACTGAGGGGGCGTGAGCTACCCAGCTCTGGAACGTAGCTGACCCTTGACCACAGTCACTTCCGTGGGGCTGTAAATCAAAGAGGTTGTTTTCTGTTTCCTCTCTCTCCCCTCTTTTTCTTTCTTTCTTTTTCTTTCTTTCTTTCTTTCTTTCTTTCTTTCTTTCTTTCTTTCTCTCTGTCTCTCTCTCTCCCCCCTCTCTCTCTCTCTCTCTCTCTCTGTTTGAACAGTCTCAGAGTAACCAGAGGGTGTATTTTTAGAGGGTTCTGGACTTTGGATAAAAATGTAAACACAGCATTTGACCAGCCCCGTCGGTGGGGAATCTCCCACAAACTCGGGTCCACCTGCCTGTGTTGGCCTGTTGTGTTTTACACCCGGTCTCCTTTGGCCTCCCACTGAAAGAGGAGAAATGGGAGGCCTGTTGACGGAGCAGTCATGGCCCGTGTGAAAGGATGGCACTGTCTTAGCCATGGGGGGATGGGGGCTTTGGCAGCGAGGAGTGACACTGTGTGTAGCTGGGGGGGTGCGGGGGTATGCGCGAGTGAGGCCGGAATGTAGATTTGCCCTTTGCGGCTTGGCTGAACTTTCTGCTGCGTCTCTGCTCACGAGACGTGATGCTTTTTACGTTGTCTGCTTCAGGGGTGCCGCATCCACTCTCTCTGTGGCTACCCAGCACCTCGAGGCCCACTAGGTCACGCATGGACTGCCTCTATCTGAGCTAGGGCTGGTAAAAGACTCAGTCAAGGCCTTACTCACCCCTGCCTCACCCACCTGGATTTCATTGGAAAACTCATCTCTGTATTTATAATCACACTGAAATATGTTGCGAAAGCTGAGGGATGCTGTGCCTGTGTGTGTGATTTCCCAGAATCCTCAGGCACATCCCTGTTGGTGGAAGGGTTTGGTGCTGCATTCCTGCATTTCCTAAAATGAATTCAGACAGTGACAACCCCTCCCCCCCCCCATCTTATCAGTTTTTGTCCAAATGAGGTTTGGAGTGAGGGCAGACGTTTTTATTCAGACCTGTGAGAGGGGAATTTGGTTTGATTGCACAGACTTGCTTTTTGTTGGAGAATGTAAGCACACATGCAGACTCCTGCTGTTGGGGTCCTTGCAGTTTTCTTGTGTGTCTGGAGGAGGCGTGTGCAAACAGACCGCCATGGGTCCTGTTCGGTGAGTGCCCCCCGGGGCTCTGATGTGACCTTCTGACGGTATTTATTTGCTGTAAACAGGCCTGCAACTAAGGTGGTGGGACTCGTAATGTGGGGAGCTGCTGAGCAGAAGGTGTATTACTGGATGGGAGGAGAAGAGTTAGGTCTTTTGCTTGCTGTTTCGTCAGGGGCCTCCACGGACTCGACCTGGGGGCCACTTCACCCTGCGGTGTCTACTTCCCCATGACTCCGAAGACGAATGTGAAAAATGGCAGTAATGTGGCCGAGCTGGGCGAGCAAGAGCAGGGCCTAGGCTCGTACCCACATCCCATTCGAGTCTTGGTGTACCGCAGTGTTTTACCACAGTACAGCGAATTAAGTGTCTCTGAAGCTATCACTCCTGCCAATATGGATTAAAACTGGGAAACTGCTTCATTATCTTTGATTTATTTAACACAAAAAAATTAAACAAAAGTACTCCAAGGGCTGAGAGGACAAGCCCAGAGGTCAAAAAGCTGCTTCTGGCCAGACACTGTTACTGATTAAGAGGCAGAGAGCTGCACTGTGAGTTAGCTGATGTGGCGACGAGCTAAATGATGAGCTTGGCCGCTGAAGCTTGAATCCTCCCTGGGAACGACAGTTGTACCATCGATGGTGGACTTCCCAGTGTGAATAAGTTATTATATGTTACAGTTGATTCATATGAAACGCTGCAATATTTATAAAGCGGTGAATGGTGAATATTGTGAGGTCACATGCAGCTCAGCTTGGCGACACCCTATTTTTTACACAGTGTCCAAAGAAACCCATTAGCACCACCTCCTTCTCTTACCCTGCACCTCCTGTTTTCTCGCCCATGCGCTTGGTTGCTGGGGCCGACGAGTGCACGACTTAAAGCGACAGCATTCTGGCCCAGTAACTCAGCAGCGTCTCATTGGCCAGATCCTGTCAGGAGACTGGAATGTCGGGCAGCTTCACAAAGCGAGACTGAGGGAGGATTGGGGTTCACGTGCCTGGATGTTGAGGGCTCGCGCAATGCTCCCAGATGAATTGCTGAATGCCAACTGAAGCACGCCTGCTGAATCTAAGAGAGAAGAACTACTGGGAACATCAATGATTCACGTTTGACCACGTTATTGTCCCCGATTCTTCCTTAAGACATGTCGCAGCCGGTGACATTTCTGGTGGCTGATCGCAATTGGTGAATGACAGGTGACATATTCCTAGTCGCGCACAGGCACAATGCGGATGAACCAGCTTGCTGTTTTTAGACGGTGGCTGTAATTATTCAGATTGTATTTATTAGTCATCACTCGTTTTTCTGGTGTCACCTCCTTAAAAAGGTTACTCTTATAACTGAGTGATGTGAATGTGAAAAATGCTGGTTATTTGGGCTGGTGATTTTTTTTTTTTGACAAAATTTCTGTATTAGATGGACCTCCTTGGATGTCCTCTTGAAATTTGGTGGGAAATGATTTCTGTGGCTCATTCAGGTTGGTGCATGGGAGCAGATCGTGAAAAGGGACAGACCCAGGGCAGTATTGTCTTTCAGGGCGGTGTTTACATTGCTGTGTGCTGGGATCCTGATGCGAGTATCAGGATCCAGGGAGAATGTGCTGCTGTTATCAGGAGTTTCCACTGCAGGATGGCTGCCTAACGAGGCTTCCAAACGAAATAATAGCACCTGTGTGTCCTTTTCTCCAGAGTAACTTAATCCCGCTCTGTGTACCCTGCACATTTCCTGGTACCTTGCCGGTGCCCCTTGCAAGGGTGGGCTCTGAAGCGGAATGGAGCTCTAGAACCAGCCTGTCAGCAGCCAATCCCCTTGCAGCAAGGGGTTGGTGTTCCCTTTCGCTGTTAACCTGTTGTTGACCAGATCCTGGTGCCCAGCTTGTCAAGTTGGGTAGGGAGGAGCAGAATGGAAATTGGGCCTCAGGGGGGGCGTCCTGGATGTGTAGTTGGCCTTGCCCCGGTGGCCCTCTGCCGTAAATGTGGTTGGTCTGCCTAAGTGCAGGTTGTGGCGATATGAGTCATCATGGGATGCACTTCGTCTTTGCTGGTTTCTCCCGACCCGTCATTTACTGCTGTGGATGACACTGGGATGCAGGAAGCAAAAATCCAGACCAAGATTTTGTGTTAGCCAACCAAATGAGTATAAGCAGGCACAGTCACAGTCACAGACTACTCAACTGGTTTACAAAAAACTTGGTCTGGATTTTTACTTTCTGGACCTGAAATTTTCACCTCTGTACTGGGATGACTAGAAATGTAACTCTGCAGTTTAACAGTCCGTGGCCCCAGGGGCGGTCATGCGGCGCGATTGCGATCTCTCTCTCTGTTTCATGTAAACACGGACAGCGGAACTGAAGCCAACAGCCCCTCTCTCTGTAATGCTGGAGTGGAGGACCAATGTCTGCTCCATGAAAGTGTATTGATCGGCGGCGTGAAGACGCACACCCATCCGCAGATCGATCAGGTTTTTACGCTCGCGAAACAGCAAGAATTCCCCTTTTAATTCACTTTTTCATTAATGGTCTGTCTGAGTGACTCAGGACCTCAATGTCATACTCCAGCGCTTGGGTAAAGTGTGGTCAGTAAAGCAGGAAAGACTCCTGGATAGTTTATGTTTTTATGTGATGGCACACTGATTGTGATGCACCTGACAACACAGGAAGTGATGCGGTGCTACTTCTCTCACCTGACAGGAAGCCATGTCAGTGATGCCAGCTTCAGAAATAGCTTTTCAAATTGCCTCTTTTTCTCTGTCATCTGTAGAGTCACCTTCTGGGTTTTCCGAAACATATGGCTTCGGAAACCGGATGTGATAAATTATCTGCAGGGCCCTAGGGCCTTCACCTGCCATCTGCCACCTTGGGCTTTGCTCAGATTTGTCATTTTTAAGAATTTGTCAATTCTTCAAATTTTTCAATAGGTGGGATTATCACATGCTGTCAGTCACTGTCTCCTTAACTTCCCATTGGTTCGAGCCGAGCATCGATTGACCGTAACCCCGCCTACAGCCCCCCACATCTGAGAGTCACACACCTGTGGATCTGGGTGTGCTCACTGGTCACACCCACCTTTTAAAATTACGCAGGTAGTATGGGTGCCAGGCAGCTGCTCTGGTACGATGTCATTGTCGAGGGCCTCGGGGCTCCTGTAGGGGGAACCTCAGCCCCCTCTGTCAGTGAGCAGAGCTGACTTACAGCTGGTAAGGAGTAATACACAGTAGACAAGTTGCTTCTCTGGGGGGAGGGGGGCATCGCTGGCTTTTACGTCAGACACCATCACCATGGAGACCAAATAGAATAAGTGGAATCGTGGGTAAGAGTGTCGCTCGCTGCAGGGTCTCCTGTTCTGTCTGGTGGTACACGGAGGGTGGGGGTGAATTTATGGTCTTTATGTACCCTGCTTGTCTCCTGTCATCAGAAATGTGTGGCTTTTCCCCTCTTTAAAGGGGAAGTTTGGGATATATTTATGGTGCTTTTTCAAAGCGCAATAAAATGTGCATTTCTCACGGTCTGGATTTGGTGGCGTCATACCTTTCTGAGTTTGGGTCTCACTGTCACTTGGTACCCATGTGGGTCCGTGGGAAATGGCGAGCTGATGGAATAGGGAACGTGTGTGGGGGTGGGCGTTTTTAAACTTTAATTTGTTAATTGAGTGCAAGCAAACAGTATTGGGGGGGGCTGGTGAGGCTGAGATCAGGGAAACTGATAAATGTTACTGCTCTTGGGGCACTGAAATAGAGCAGAGTCGGTTTCTGTGCAGGATGCTGAAGCCAAGAACCTTTTCTGGTAAATAAAAGGAGCTCAATGAAATGACCCTAGTCAGTTATATATGGTGTCAGTTTTGTGGTCAGTTCTAACGTTTAAATCCGATTGTGAGTCTTTATCTATGCTGCCTGTGTCTTAGTACACAACCGGAGTAGTTTTCCTTCTGGTTTGAAGAGCCGTTCCTTGGTCACCATTTAACTTGGTTTTCCTGACTGGTGTGGTCAGCTCTTTCTGGACAAAGCCAGACTTAACTGCAAAGGTGGACAGCTGTGGTTACCATGGTGCCAAGCTGTTAGGTACAGGCATGGGGGGGAGAATCTTTACATAAATCTCCACAAAGTGTTGAGTTTTCGTGTCCCTGTGGAAACGTGTTGCCTGCTGCAACAGGACAGGGCGGTGATGAGCTTCTGTGGACAAACCCATGTTCACAAACCCATGCTGAATCTTATTAGGGTCCTATTCTGTTCTTCATGTGCTATTACAGTGATGCAGATATCCACCACGCCTCCACGGACCCCTGTCAGGTACCGGCTGTTTTAAGCGTCCTGCACACCTTTCCGTGGGTGGGGGCTTTTAGAGAATCCAGGGGTAATTACATTCTGTTCCTCCTAATTATATTAAACTGAGCAACTCCTCTGGGGGGGCGGGGGATCAGCTCATAGTCTGGCGGTTGTGTCCCCAGGTTGGGTCCTGGCTTTACCCGATCGTGCCAGGTCTGACCTGACAGGCCACTGCCCTGGGAAGCTGCTGGTACGGCTCTGCTCTGGCTCCAACTTTCTCGTGCTGTCCCCTTTACTTAGCTTGTAATGTCTGCTGAGGGCTGGATGAGCCCCGTCTAGCCCACAGGGGGCGTCGGCTGGTCACTGCCCAGATGTGAAGATATTTATAGACCCACCTTGCTGTACCATTCCTGGCTGGGTGCCCAAATGCATCTCTAACACAGATGGACTGAGAGATGATTTTTCAGCGCTGGTGTACAAGCCCTGACCTGCAAACCATCTAGAAGACTCGCAGTTCGCCTGGGGCGGTAATTAAGAGTTGTTGTACCTGAACTACTCCCAGTGGGCAGTCCCAGAGCCGGGCGAGGTCTGTCTACTGCAGAGATCGCTACCTCTCCCCTGAGGTCTGTGACGAGTTTGGCTCCTTGCCGAGGTCACTAATTAACCGGAGCACCAGGAGTCTCAGGGCTCCCTCAACTGTGGCGGAGGCTTGGTAAAGTAAAAGACACCGTGGTACTTACAGATGTAGGTGCCAACATAGGCTTTTATTATATAAAGCTGAAGTAGAGCAATCAGGTCTTTTGCAGGCCTGACTTTTTCTGCCTGTTCCTGCCAGTTTGGCATGCAGCTCCATGCATCGCCTGTTAGGTTTCCCTACAAACAAACAAACAAGTGCTGAAACAGACATCGTCCCCATGTGACAGGAGGTTTTAGTAGCATTCTGGATTGGGTATATCCTGCAGGAAGGACGTGTTTTTATTAAACCCACCGATTGCTATGTGATGCTGACCCCTGGGGGGACTGATTAGGAGAGTGCCTTATAGAACCTTTGCCCCTCTAATTGTTGAATAACGTGAGACACCTACGTGTTGCACAAAGTCTGAATGCAAATGTGAAATTGAAGGAGTCAGCTTACATGCCTGTCTTTCTTGGCCTTTGGGGTACATCAGCAGAGACCGAGACTATGGTTTACTCTTGTGACTGGTAAACCTCAGAATTGATTGACAGGAGCGGAGGGAAAGTGGAATGAAAGAGCAACAGAGTGACGTCCACATGGAATTGGGTCTGAAATGCCGCAGCGACCATGTGTGCCAGGCGATGGCGACAGAAGTTGGTTCCAGTCTGGCACTGATTGGACTACGACTGGAGGAGCACGACTGGGTCAGTGGGGTGACAATAGTGAGGACTTCTGTAGAGATGTCCGCTATGGATACCAGCTTGTGTATTTGTGTGTGAGGTCAGTTTCCGCGTCGGACCATGGCAGCTGACTGTATCCTGCACATGGTTTGAGCGGAGGGTAGAGTAGGCCATAGCAAACAGAATGGCGAGGGGAAATCGATGTTGCTTAGCAACGGCTAGAAACAGTAGGTAACAAGACATTTCTGATTTTGTTTTTGCTTTTCTGGGAAATGTCGGCACGGGCAAGCACAACGTGCTCTGAAGAGGCTAACAATGTCGTCCTTTTGTTGCAAATTTATATAATCAGTCATGTGATGACTGCATTGTCTGGGCCGCGAGCTCAGGCTGTCGGTGTGATTAATCGGAGTCGGATGGAGCGTGGCTGTTTGGGAAATGGTGAAGCCCTTGGATACATCGGAAGGCTAGGATTTGTCTGTGGGGTCACAGTGCCCTCCTGGTCAGACATGTAACTAAAGGCAGACTTTTAAAATGTTATCATTTTGTGCCTTGTTTTATTCCACTGGAAGCATGTCTCTGAGGCCTCTACCGTAAAACTGGGTCTCGCAAAGTGTTAGGGTGGGTGTTAGGGGTGGATGGCACTGTACGGGTGTAACGTGTTCTCTGAGCGTCCCGTGGCAGACCGTGTGTCTCGTTTGAATGCTGCTGGCTTCATGTTTGAAATATTAATGAGGAAGGAGCTCAGCAGCTTGAGGTTGTGTGTAGAGAGTGAGCTGCTTGAGTGAACATGGGAAGAAAAAGGAAGGTTTACTTCTTAGCTGTGTGGCCCTGTTTGGTCCAGCCCATTTCATCTGGACAGTCTTTGTCTCACTGTTGGATTGACATACATATAAATATTATATTTGCGTCTGTCCATCACTTTTTTTCTCGCGGATCTGCATCCGGTGTCCAGCCTGTTGCCTGGTGACCCGTCTGACATCTGTTGGTGACTGTACTGCATTTCACATTCACCCCACGGGGATGGCACAGTACTGACCTCAACGTGTAAAACCCTGACGTCTGTTTCGAAGAATATAGAAGCAAGTTCTGGCCTGTGAAGTGGAGATCTTGAACCCCTGTGGCATGACATCCTGGGGTTTCCACATCCATTCAGCTCAACTCGACCCTCCGAAGGGAATTTTGGTGGAGGCTCAGACGTCTGGTTAGGCCGTAGGCGTGTTTAGGGGGAGCAATGCGTCCTCTACATCTAATAATGCCAGAGGGTATGACCCCTCAGGGGTCGCTGTGCGATGACTGTGATTTTGGTGTTCAGTTCTGCCCCAGTGGGTGTCTGTCATGCCCCCTCCGCTACACCCCCCGAAGTGGCTCAGTTTTCATATACATCTTTCTTATGTGGAACATTTCCTGGAAAGATTGGCTTGAATCATCTGTGAGCTCTTAAGTTCATGGACTTTGGTGTGAGAGAGGCCCTTTCCCTATGGCGTCCTCTCAGAAGGCAATAGTGACTCTTGGATGTTACCGTCATGACAGTCTCTGAACTTGTGTTAGATTCCTAACTGATGCTCTCGTGTTTATTCAGAGAGCTGAAAGGTGCAAATGGATCTGCCCCACAGGTGCCCCCCCCCAGCTGGCGGTTTGGCCGTTCGGGCTGCAAATGGGTCAGGTTCTGGTTTGGTGGTTTGCTAGGTAAATGTTTACCCTGCTGTGAGGTAACCTTGGTGTTAGCCCCTGCTGCACTCACTGGCCGGGTCCAGTAGGCGTGGCTGGAACATGACAGACAGGGGTGTCTTCCCCATGGTCACATGACTCATAACGTGTCAGTTGAGCGGAGTTGTGTACTATCTAGAGTGTGCTTTACTTCATGGACTGACTAGTTCTGTTGGAATTTGGAGGGGAATGATTAAAATTGCTGAAGAATTCTGTTTAAAGGTGACAAGCGTTCTTCCAAAAGCCAAAAAACTCTGTGCAATGCTCAGTATATTTCCACCAGTCCAAGCCGCTTCCAACATGATCTGCCTTTCACAGTGGGTTGGGCTTAGCCTTGCTTTCTGTTTACGCTCCCTCTTGTAGACCTGGTCGTCTGCTTCCCCCTGCTGGCCAAACATTTTAGCAGTCTTTTTAAAATAACATTAAATTTAAAACTCAAGAGAATGCAAGTACCATTCTTTGTGGTGATTGTGGGATGTTGCCTTTGGTGGCTGACATTTTGGGCATTATACCAGTGTGAGTATTTCTGAAGTTTCCCTTGTGTATATTTGGGTGATGTTCCTAGTCTCTACTCGCAGCGGATAGCAATGGCCTGTGAGTAAGAAGACTTACAGTTTGGTAACATCTAGTCTTGCACGTCTTGTTAAATATTTATATGAATATAAACGTGTGTTATTATTATTATTGATGACTATTTTTCTATGGATTACTCTATTGATTAATTTTCCTCCAGAAAATCAATCTGATGGTTTAATTCAAGTTGATTTTATTTTGACAACAACAAACTGCATGTCATTGCAACGCTTCAGATAATGGACGCTGGCTTTTCGGCACTATAGGGACGTTACTTAGTCTAGTAATACTTTACTCATAAAATATTATGCCCTCCATAATAACGGAAATTTTAATAAGCAGAATAGACGGCGCTTACAGTGATTTTGCCTACTCTAGCGGCCCATCAGAATAGTATCTACGTGTTTTCTCTTGCATAACGCTAGTGTTGCTGTGGCATGGAAATTTAGGCTCGGCATGGGCACCAGCCCTGGTGAGAAAGGGCTAACGGTGTCCTGTGCGAGTGGTTTAAGTTCTCACTAAGGTGATGGTATCAACCTGACCATAACAACAGCAAATTTGCCATATTGTACAGAACTCATGCCGACCACAAAGATTTCAGTTAAGCAATATTATTTGTATTATTATTATTTTATTATTATTATTATTATTATTATTATCATTATTTAACAATTTAAGCAGATATAGGAAATGGTTGGATTTGTAGTAGATCACAGATGGGATTATCAGAATGTTTGCTTGTATGTGCTGTATAAGTACAGAAGTCTGGTCTAATTTCTGTTGGCAATTTTGCAGCTCTATATTTGTGACAATACCAATTGTGTCCTGCAGAGGGCAGCAGAGCACACCACCACCTCACACGGTCTCAGACAGCGTAAGCACTGGTCAGACTGCTGTCCTTTGTGTTTCCTGTCATTGTCCCTGCCTCCATCTGACTGCGTGGTGCCACGTGCTGACAGGGGTCACGAGTTTGGAGTACTTCCCTCCCTTCCCTCTCTCTCTCTCTCTCTCTCTCTCTGTCCCTCCCTCTTTCCTTTTCCTTGGAGCAATGGGGAGTTGGATTTTGTGCTTTTATCATACAGATACGCTTCACCATTTCATCTGAAGATTATGGTGCTGTTAAGCCTGGACATTTTGTGGATTTATTGGGCTTATCTGGAGGACTGTGCCAGTGCAGCGTTGATTAAACACAATCTACTCTCACACAGTTTATTAATTTACTGCCTTTGGGGAAAATATATCGGAATGGTTTGTGTGTGTATGTGTGTGTGAGTGTGTGGGTGAGAAACTTGTGTTAGATTGACTTGGGGGAGGGGGGGCGGGATTAGAGTTATGATGACAGGGGTGGGAGACCAATGCACCCGTGCAACTTCACATTTTATGTTGCAAGCGTGCATCTTAAACCCGGGTGACCTATATGGCGAACTGCATACTAAGTCACTCCTCGATACATTTGCTGAGGGATTAAGGGTGACGTTGGTCACTGGGCCAGCAGGCTGGTGCCTTTCCTGCCTGGCAATTGGTGCATGCCGGCATGCTGTCCATGTGTATGTGGGCCCTCTGGAAGATTATGCGCCTGTGGCATCACTGAGCACTCAACTGCCCCGATGTCACTGGCTGCATATTTCTCTGTGATGTCATTGGTAGATTGCTAGACTTCCATTGCAATGCCATCGAGCATTCCTCTTCTGTTCATTGTTTAAATGGTGTGTAGACGATTTAAGAAGAAAAGAAGTCCATAAATACCTGCTGCCTTAATGCGACGTTAGTATATTAGTTTTCAAATTTACATTGGTAAAATATTTAAGTGAAATGATTGTATAATAATGAATGCTCTGTTTTTCCTGTTCAATACAAGTTTCCCTATGAATCACTCACTTTAAAAAGAAAAATATATCGTTCAGATAAAGTCCGATCGTTTAGAGAGTTATTCCTTAAGGTCACTTCATTATCTGATGAGCTTCCGGTTATGAAACTGGTTGTAAAATGGATCAGTGGGATGTTAAATGTGGGACATTTGCTCAGTACAGTAATTCCAGAATCTTCCTCATTGGTCATATGAGTCTGTTTCGTCTGATGACTCTGTACCTTGTGCTGTTGCTTTTCTGGTCGCTAGGTGGTGCTCCTGCAGAACTGCTGTACAGACTGTGCTTTTAAGCAGGCTGACCTCTCAGTACAAGTCTCAACATGTTCCCTTCCTGTGTAGCGCGCACACTGTCCTGGCCGCACCCACCTTGAACTTCCTATTTGCTGCCAGAGGCTGCTCCCATTACTGGAGAGAGAGAGACACACAGGGGACCGGGTCCACCTCTCCTATGTAATAAACTGAATCGTTTTGGCCCCCTGTCCACTCACTAATTACAGCCTAAGCCTCACAGGTTTCTTACAAAGACTCTTTCTCCTGCCTGACAGGTGTGCCCCCCCAGCCCCCCTTGTCATTCTGCACAGATGGCAGGAAACGTGCGCTCTCCAGTTCTCCTCATTGCCCAATGGCCCAACCTCAGGTTCACACTGGCAGACTTTGTCCTGCTGGCGCCCTACAGCTGCCAGTGGTGACTACCCCCCCCCCCCCCCCACCACCCTGCTGCTGACTCCCCGACGCTCTCTGTGTAAACGGGCGCCCTTCCAGGTGGCCTGGGCTGCCCCCCCGCAATGCTTTGCCATCCTGCCACCCGTGCGTTTATAAGGCCCCTCGGTTACCAGGAATTAGTGTGCGACTCGCTGTCTGCTCTCCCCCCCCCACAGAGGAATCTGGAGCCGTATGCGCCTCAGGCTGCCAGCCACACTCACACCTTTGATGTTCAGCAACACTGTTTGGGGTTTTTCTCAGCCACATCTCAGACGCTGGAAACCGCTAGCGTGTTCGCCTGGTCTGGACATGAGTGTGCGCACCCCCCCCCCCGGTGGCCTGGCACACGTGCTGTATGCACCCCCCACCCTGTAGC
>JAODUD010000043.1:2169861-2180752 GCA_026784285.1 Stomatorhinus walkeri | reverse complement strand
TTTGGAGACCCGCAGAGTTATGGGAGAATGATAATGTGCGTTTGGAGACCCGCAGAGTTATGGGAGCATGATAATGTGCGTTTGGAGACCCGCAGAGTTATGGGAGAATGATAATGTGCGTTTGGAGACCCGCAGAGTTATGGGAGCATGATAATGTGCGTTTGGAGACCCGCAGCGTTATGGGAGCATGATAATGTGCGTTTGGAGACCCGCAGAGTTATGGGAGCATGAGTCCGTTTATGTCCAGCTGGCTTTGGGTCTTCACATGCCGACACTCCTTTGGAGTGAGAAACCTCTCTGTTTACTGTCTGTTGGGGAGGGTTTCAACACCCAGCTCACCTATTCAGCTTCCAACAGATGAGCGTTTCATTGGAAATTACAGTGATGGCGGACATGGGAATGAGGAGCCAGAACAGAAGGAATTACAGGCATTGGTAAGAAGAGGGGCAGCTGCAGGTGGCAGGTGCTGAGGCCTTATTCCTGGTCTTGCAGAGAGGCAGAGCCTGAGGCTGAGATTGGGTCGCTGTTTGATCTGATGGCCACAGAAGTTGTGGGCTTCCATTGAGCAAGGGGTGTCCTCTCTGTCTTGGCTTGCATACCTAGGTGCAGACTCCACACTCACAAGGGGCATTTTTCACCATTTGTGCTGGATGAACACTTATAGGCAAGTGAATGAAGTGTTTGTTGGTGCAGTGGTTAGTACTGTTGCCTCACAGCTCTGGGACTAGGGTTCGAGTCTTTTCCGTGGCTTCCTATGTCGTCTTGGGGTTTCCTTCGGTCACTCCCGATTTTCTCTATGTTCCGAGAGCATGCTGAAGGTTCAAGGTTGCTTTATTGTCATTTCAACAGTATACATGGTACAGTACACAGTGAAATGAGATGACGTTCCCCAGGACCATGGTGCTACATAAAAGGACTGGGACAGTACAAAAAAACATGGGTTGCACGTATGCCACATAAGACGAGACAACTGTGTAAAGTGCACGTGTGCAGATATGTGCAAAACAGTGAGTAAGCAAGTGCAACAAGGACAACAGACAATACATAAATGAACAGCAGCTGATTTATAGCAGCAGAAACAAAAACAAGTTATAGTGCAGCAAAAAAGAAAAGTTGAAGTGCAGATCACAGAGTAGCAGTGCAAATGACTGTGAGTATGTGTGTATGTCAGTCCAGTTCCTGAGTATTAGAATTAGTATTAGTATTTTTGCCCCACCCTGCGCTATTCCCTGTACCCATAAGCTCCAGACCTCCACAGTCTTCATTTGGATGGATGGATGTTTTCTCTTTTTTCTTGCTGTAGTTCCAAGTTAGACGACTAGAGGGAGACAGAGCATTGGCGGTAAAACGCATGGTGCAGCCTTGTCAGTGGCATTTGAGGTAGCAGACAGAGATAAGATAAAATATAAACTTGTCAGAAGATTACTTCATGTGGTGTATGATCAGGCCGAATTTATCTGTGACAGTTTCTTCCCTTAGCTGTGTGTCGTCATGCTGGTCTGATCAAGTGACCCAGCCAGGGGAATATGATAGGATTTGCTGAAATTGTTACACAGTAATAGTGGGATTGAAGCTTTGAAATTCAGTATCACACCATTTGCTTGTTTAACTTTTAACCATTAACCTTTAAGCTTTTCTTGAGTGTATTTAACTACTTCTTAGTGTTGCTATAGGTACAAACTAGCTGTGTTTGTTTTATTGATTCCAGCATTATTATTTGAAAGCATTTCAAAGTCGTGATAGCATGTTGCTCAAGAACCTTGCTGGTGTTTTGATGAGGCATTATTTTCAGTGACTGACACATACTTTCATGCGTAGGGTTTTGTTTACAGGCGTGTTCCACGCATTTTAAACAGCTAATGACATTTTAAACGTAAACACGTAGAGCGGCATGCCGCTTCACTACCCTAGCGACGCATGAGTAACATCAGGTGGCATCTTAAGATTTTTAGATGTCTCTAATTCAGAATTTTAAACACCGGGAGAACCGGTTTGAAGTCAGCTGAGATTTGTGCCCAGGAATGCGGTTGTAAAAGTGCTGTGTGACAGTGTCGCCGAGGGCTGCCACTTCCCACAGTCATCTGCATAGTCTTTACCTGAATCATCAGCACCTCTGCCAAAATAATGGAATGCAGGCCTGTTTGTGTCCGGATCTTATTCTAAGAGGATCCATGGAGCGTCAATAAAATACGAACCCTTTAACCTCTGTGAAGAGTCAGCCATATGATACAGCTGATTCATGCCTTTCTGTGACTCACGAAACATTATTTCACTGGTCAGTAGGTGGCACAGCAATTAAGCAGGGATGTTGTTCTCATGGAGGGACTGATTCAAACACCAGGAACCTGTTGTAACTTTAAAGCATTTCATGTGAATTGTGTCAATAAACGTAATTTTTCTGAGAGAAATAAAAATTCAAGGACAAGTTTTATTTATCACATGTACTGTTATTCTGGTCTAACTTGCAAATGTCATTACATGCAATATGCGTTACAGGCAGTGTGCATTGTAGGCAGTATGCATTACAGGCAGTGTGTGTTGCAGGCAGAGTGCGCATCACATGCAGTGTGTGTTGCAGGCAGTGAGTAAAGGGTAACATATCAGGGCAGGTCGGCTTCCAGTGCCCTGGAGCCCTAGTGCTTTTGCAGTGATTGCGGTCTGGTCTGGCTTGATGGGGGCACTCACTGATATGGTCTCAGCTGAATGACAGGTGAACAGCTTGTGGTCTCTAACTCCACTGGCTCATGTAGCAGCTGCGTTTCCTTATGTACTGAGTCCCGGGAGGTTATTGGGCACTCGGAGGACATAATGACCCATATCATGCTGCTGCGGTTCCATTTCCATACTCAGGTCCGAAAGATTGGTGTCGTGTGCTCTGATTACACAGCGGTCCTCATTACACTGCGTGACACACCCTGCAATTATATCAGCCTTGACTGCAGGCATGTGGCTCCCAGTGCCGAGAAATCAGTGCCCCAAGCTGGGAAACTGTCGCATAACTTAACAGGAATGGGATGTGAATGCTGTGTCATTTGGGCTGGTTTGTTTATCTAGGTAGTTTCTACAGAGAGCAGGGCGCACTGTCCTGCAGGTACAGTAACCCACTGCTGGCCCGGAACACCCTAACGGCAGTGAGCCCAATCAGCCGCAGATCTGACTGCCTGGCCAGCGTGCCCTAATCCAACATGGCGTTCGCTATCCCGAGGACGAAATTCTGGAAGCGCGTAAGGATCGTTCCTTTGTGTGTGAGCATGCTGAGTGTTTGCAGCATACTGCATGCAGAAATTTACAGAAAGGAGGAGGTGCCTCGAAGGCCCCCCACTGGTCAGGTCCTGTAACTGCAGGCAGGGCTCAGACTCTGAGGCTGAGGACAAGCAGCCCCAAGCTGTATTCTTCATCAAGTCGGTGCAGCACTATAGGCATGACGTGCTTTCTTTGGAGGAGGGGTGGCTGAGGGCCCGTGAGAGAGACCCCCCCCCCACCACAGCAAGCATGGGTTTAATGAGGAAGGGGGGAGAGGACTTCTCAGCCATCTGAGGTGAAGAGTTTGAGTTGTGTTATGCAACTGTGGCCTACTTCAGCTCATCTGAGGAAAACGGGTCAGTGGCAAGAGGCATGTTCAACCCTGGAGAGAGCGGCCATGTTGAGACCCGAAGGTGAGGGCGAGGGCGGCCATGTTGAGACCTGGACGGGAGGGGGAGGGCGAGGGCGGCCACGTTGAGATCCGGAGGGGAGGGCGAGGGGCGGCCATGTTTGAAGCCAGGAGGGGAGGGCGAGGGGCGGCCATGTTTGAAACCAGGAGGGGAGGGCGAGGGCGGCCATGTTGAGACCTGGAGAGGAGTGTGAGGGCGGCCATCTTGAAACCTGTCAGCTGAGGGGGCCACCGGCCACGGGACCTCAGGCCTCAGACGGGAGTGGATCCACTCCCCATGGAGATCTTCCACCAGGTGTGGAACAGGGCAGCGGTCCTGTTTACCACCACTCGCACTGTGTGTCTGTGTCTGTGCGGGGCCCCCTGCTGGCCACAAACAATCACTACACTATGACGGGCAGTGGCCCCAAAGTGACTCTTTAAGTGGGACCCCAGAAACAGCTGAGTGAGTGAGCAGGGGCAGCACTGTCCTTCCCCACAGCACAAAGCACCTCACGGCTTCAGCAGCACTGACATACCCAGCATGCACTTCTTGGTCAGACCGGGGCTGCAGGGGTCCGTGAGCCCCAGAATACCGAAGTCCTGTTAAAAAACCTCCTTGCGCAACCGGGCCTCTCCTTCTTGTGGGACCCCTGGCAGTCGTTACATAATCCTCCTTTCAAGCTTTTCATAAGAGCTCTTAACGGAAATCCCATTGCCCATCGCGGAGAGGCCAGCGTCTCCAAAATGAATCTTGCCCTTTTCAGTGCTAAGTAGGCCATGTCACCCAGGAGATAATGGAGCCTCCCGGTGGCGTAAAGGACGGGAGGTTCTCTCCAGTGTGTGGGCTTCCATTCCGCCTCCGATAATCCATAACGTTCTGCTTTTCATCCTGACCTACTTTCAAGGAATTGAGCAATTGAGCCATTTTTGTCCCACCTGATGGTCCCTTGGACAGAATCGTTCACCTCAAATAAATCAACTGCATCGACTATAGATTTGAAATTGTTGTATTTAAATAGTTCACCAATTCTGAAATGAAGTTGATTGACTGTGGGAGAACAGCAGTTTATCTAATACTTGTACGTTTCCCTCTGAGGAACCATTCAGGTCTGCTGGCTTTTGGGTGACTTTTGTCCCAATGTGCCAAGCGGCTGAAATGAGGAATGCAGTGATCCCGTTTATGTGACAGCTCTAGCCGCATTGTAAGCGACCAGCGTGGCGTATTTTAATTCCTATGTTCGGTATTCCCGCAGCGTACTTGAACTGGAGCCGATTGGTAAACAATGTGCAGTACCGCCAGCGGCCAGCAGAGGTCTGTACAACCCAACCACAAGTATACTAATCTACTTGTTACGTATCATGTGTATGTAGGAATATACTGTATATGGTTTGGTATATGTAGAAAATAGTATGTTCCCTGTGACCCAGGACAGGATAAGCAGATAGAAGATAGATGAATGAATGGTTAGATATTACCAAAGCAATTCAAATGTGGTAATTATTCTTTTTGCGGTTTGTAATGTGATTTTGATATTACAGTAATTGCTTTAGATAGTTTGCTAATAAATGAGGAAAACACAAGTGATTTCTGCTCCTTTGATTGATGGTTGTGGTCAGGAAAGCCACACCCTGTGTTGGATACGCTACACCATGTGTCTGTGTGACCTCCTCGCCCCCCTTCCTCACACACACGTCGGCGTCCCCCCCCCACGTGCTCATGTCAGACTCAGCCCCGTCCCCGGTGCAGGGGGCCTGTTTACCCTCAGTTGAGTGAGCGGGGGCTGGAGTGCCTGGGGTTTCTGTACGGGGGGCGGGGTCCTCGCTGGTTTCCGCGAGCGGGTCTCCGTCCACGGGGTCTCCTGAGGCAGATGAAAGGCGGGGGCTTTCCCACACTATTTCTAAAGCCTGCGATGGACGCTGGGCGGCTGCGTCGGCCGTAACAAGGCGCGGATTCAGAGTCCCTGTCTGTCCACTGGAACAAACTGTCGCCTTGCCAGCACACAGAATAATTGGGCTTTATACGCCCGGGGGCCGTGGGGACAGCATTTCCATTGTGTGGCCCAGCAGGTTGGGGCTTCTGGAGCCAGTGTGATGTGATGCGGTTACATCGCTCTCAGGTCTTGTGTTTCTGCCCCCCCCCCCCCGGGAACGGAACGGCCCAGCCACGAAGTACCAAGAGGAGTCCCGGGATGTGCAGCCCTGCTCTTGGAGTGCATCACCTCACCGACACCAGCAGAGGAGGAGTGGGTGTGGGTGTGTGCAATGTGTGTGTGTGGATTAGGTTTATATACATTGTGGGGACCAAATATCTAAAAACTCAAAATGCCAAAAAGTCTCGTATTTAGTTTGGTTACTTATGGTTAAGGTTAGGGCTGGGTGGGGGTTAAGGTCGTCATGTTGGGATTAGGGTTTTCCCCTAGAAATGAATGGAGAGTCCCCACAAAGATAAAATTACAAAGTCTGGTCGCTATCAGCACCCCCCCCTTTTGTCTGAAATTTAGACTTTCACAGATGTGACCTTCTCAGCTCTGTGACCTTGACTGGAGATTAGCGTGTGAGATCCAAAGCACAGCGGTTCCGGTGTGGGGGGGTGGCTCTCCTGGAGGCAGGTGCTGCCTCTTAGGCCGTCCAGGTGACAGAGGGAAACTGAAGCGCTTTGTGGAGCAGATTCTACTGCTTAAACAGGAGAAAATAATGGGGCCCGAAGCAGAGACTCATGCTGCTGATGTCTGAGGCACATCTGAAACCTCACCTGCTGGATTTCTAATGCCAGGAGGTTAATGGCTTATGAATGCAGTATTGTGTCATTAAATAATTATCACGTTTTACTGTTACACCTGTTGTACCTCTGTATGACAAAATTTAAATGTGAAGATTTAAAATGGAATGTTTCTGAGGGTAATCTGATTATTTTTCAATTTTGTGAAAAGCTTTACAGAGAAGCAATAAATGAGCAGCCCGAGATGTCATGGGTCTTCATGCGAGGTCGTCTTTCTCTCTCTTTCTCTTTCTCTTTCTCTTTATTGTCTTATCTTCCTGTCTTTGCTTGTTTGAGCCCCTCGTCGCAGAAACGCGTGTGAACGTTCACGGTTCCATTTTGCATGTTGGAATGTAAAACATATCAAAACAAAATGCTTTAAGTCTTTGAAAAGGCATTACTGGCATGAGCACATTTTCTGTATGTCAGGTCCACCAAAGTGAAAGCAAAAGAAATAATTCTTCCTGAACATCTCTGAGATTACTGTGCGTTTCTTAGAATTGGGGGCCATCGGGTGCTGGGTCAGGACAGTGGCCTCACAGCTCTGGGATCTGGGTTCAGGTCCCCTCCAGTGTTCTCTGTGTGTAGTTTGCATGGTCTCCCCTTGTCATGGGAAACCCCCCACCCCCAGGTCCAAAAACATGCCAAGGTTTATTGCAGTTACCAAACTGCCCATAGTTGTGCCTGTGTGAGTGAATGGTGTGTGAGTGTGCCCTGTGATGGGTTGGTGCCCCATCCTGGGTTGTTCCCTGCCTTGTGCCCTGTGATGGGTTGGTGCCCCACCCTGGGTTGTTCCCTGCCTTGTGCCCTGTGACAGGTTGGCGCCCCATCCTGGGTTGTTACCTGCCTTGTGCCCTGTGATGGGTTGGTGCCCCATCCTGGGTTGTTTCCTGCCCTGTGACCATAGATTCTGGAACCCCAGGACCCTGCACAGGACAAATGGGAATAGAAAATGGACGGATTGATGGATGGATGAGTGGATGTTTCCAAGTTCAGAACATTTGCTAGGAATTTCAGAGCAGAGCATTGGAGTCCAGTGAGGTTGCGATGAGGTTCCGGTGAGGTTGTGGTGAGGTTGCGGTGCAGCATGCACAGCATAAACAAGGAGTTAAAATACTACTGCACAGTCTGCCCATGTTGCTAGTCTATCGTGAAAACATTGTTCACATTTGCCGTTTCACATGGAGGTTTCACAGTGCTGCAAGCATATTGGTATTACTGTTACAGTGTCACTACTGCAATTATCCATAATGTTGTACACACTTTCCCTTGACTGATAAACTTAGTATTTAGTCACCAGCCCTCTGACTAACGCTGATGTGAAGGTTTGGTTGGCGAATCGGGTGCCGCTTGTCATGACGATGTTCTTGCAACTGGTGGGACAGTGAAGTTTGATGCCTGATTGTCGGCCTCATTCAGGCAGTGCTGATATTCCAGGCTTCTAAAGTTCGCTCCGTGCACATGTGCTGGAAGTCCCATCCCTGGGCCCCCCGTCTCTGTCCCGTTCTATCAATGAGTGCAGCTCTCTAACCAATGAGCATGATCCAGCGGGGAGGTAAATAAGCTGTGCGCTCTGCCATGCATTTTCCCAGGATCAAAAGGCTGCATTGTGTGCATTTAGAGCAGTTTCCCAGTCTGCTCCTTGGGGACCCAGAGACAGTTCACATTTTGCTCCCTCCCAGCTCACCGCCTGGCAGGGAACTCGGAGGGAGCAAAAACATGGACTGAATATGCATCCCTGGGGACCGGATTGGGACCAATGTAGAGGCTTGTTTTCTCCCTGCCCGGTTTTCCCATACAGCTCCTGTTGGGTTCTGTTTTGTCTGTGTACTTTATTCTCTGTTGTGGACTGTTGATCGTGTTCTGTGCATGGGGGGGGCAGCTGGCAGAGGTGACCTGTGTTTCTGGACGGGCATGAAACTGAGCCGTGTTAGGTACAAAGGGACTTTAGAGGACTTTCTGTGGGAAACTGAAAGGTCCCTTCAGCGGCGATGGGCATGGTGATATTTAAGACACGCTTAATTATCGAGGGCATATTTCCGGAAGATTCAGGGCTGTTCTGAACATAGAGGCAGGTGTGGCAGGAGAACCTCTCTTATTAAACTCACATCCACACTGTTTTCAGTCCAGCCGAAGAGACTTCAGCCCTCAAAAAGTTTGGTAGTCAGGATGCTGGACACGTGTGAGCCACACAGGGATGCAGAGTCATCCATTCAGATCTCTTAGAATGATTTATTTTATCGTTTTAAACGAGCCAGTTTTTCTGAAAAGGCAGGTGATTGGACAGCTGGGTGGGCACGCTAGAACCTGGGCAAATTCTCTGCTGGGTGACCTTTCCACTGTGACGGCTGCAGTAGACTTGGTGAGTTAGGGTTGGCAGGCCAGTAAAAGTGACATCTTGGCTTTGTCGGGGGGTGCGAGGGCGGGGCGTTTCTCGGAGCTTTATGGCTGGCCGGGATGAGCCCCTGTCTAATTCCCGTTGCCAGGACCCGCATTAAATGGACCTCACCCCCTGATTTATCTGGAAGTGTCCTGCCTTGGTCACACGCTGTCCCATAACTCCTCAGCTGGGAGTGCAGGGGGAGAGCAGGGCTGTTATGAGGAAGGTGATGTAAACTGCTCGGCACCCGCACAGCCCCCCCACCCACGTTCACCCTTGGCTGATCCACTCAGCTGGTGCGATATTCGCCCCGTCTGGTGATCTCCGGTTAACTAACCGAAAACGGGTTTTCTCTGCATTTCTGAATGCCTTTTTGTCCTTTGGGTAACAGGAAGATGATCTTTTAACAAAGAGCTGAGGCAGGCAGTAAACCCTGCTTGAAGCACGCAGCCAAGATCAGGTCTGAGATCAGGTCAGCAAGGCGTCGGCTGTGGGGGACCCTGCAAGCAGCACGTGTTGCATTTGCCTTGGGTAGGGGTGCGTATGCGCGTGAGCACCACTGACTGGAGGGTTTGAAGCTTTCTGTGGAAATCACAGTCCTGCTGTAGAGGGTCAGCTGTTATGTGACCACCAAGGCTTGTCATTTTCATTCAAAGCAAACAAGTTCTTCCCTTTGAATGTCCTCTAGTATGTATTCAGTAACTCCAGCTGTCCACAATACGCTATTGGCTTATAAATAAGGCCAAAGGTTTCGATTTCCACCCGGATTCTCCCTCCAAAAAGGTTATTGTGTCACACTGGCATAGCGTGTCCCGCTCTGCAGACTGCTGGAGGAGTTACGCAAGTCCCTGGAGCTGCAGCCCCACGCCCCGATCGGACCGGCCCATTCTCACAATGCTGCCTTGCGCCGTCTTTCTTCCCGGTTTCTAGTCCACAAAGATCCAGTATTTTTCTCAAGGGCTCTCCCTGGGTTGCCTTTCCCGGTGCCCGTGGAGAGCGGTGCCTTAACACAAGGCCGTAATCCTTCGTCAAATCAGCCTACAGGACTTGCGTGTCTCTCTGAAAATGGGGGGGGGGGGCGTGGTCTGTGAAATATAAAACCCAAGTTCAAATGTGTTAGCACTGGCTTGGCGCAAAAAGCATCGTGTGAAACATCACAGAATAAAAGATTTGCCCACTGCAATTTGATTCCTGTACGGGCAAGTCGAGCCTGGCCTTTGGACCGAATGTGGCTCGTCCCAGAACATTCCGGTCCTTACGGGGTGCACGGTCCGGGGGCTATTTCATTCCCTCTCTTGGCCTCTTGCCATTTAACTTGATATTTTTTATTGTATAATCACTTTTGAGTCGGTATGATTTATTGCTAATCTGAACTGGAAACCTGTCCTTATTAATGGTGAATGATTGACGCAGATTAATATCGGTAAAATTTTGTGATGCTGTGGCTTGATGTCATAATGAAATCTCTGGAAATTTTAGGAGGGGAACTTGGCCGCAGAGTTTGTCTCACGCTGCTCCTTCCTGCTGCAGGAGATGGTGCCTCCTTCAAGGCGATTTGGATCTTTGGGAGTGCAGGGGAACCCCCCCACCAGGAAAAAGAAACGGCTTTTCCCGAGACCTGCCACTGAGGGTGAGACATCACAACGCCAATGTCTGCGCATAGCAGGTGTGCACGGCAGGCCAGTACACCCAGTACACCCTCGTCACCTCACACCACACGCTAGTCTCCCACCAGGCTCATACCACACACACCGGTTTCTCTCCAGTTTCATATTACGCACATTGGCCTCACACCACTTTCACGCCACACCCACTGGTGTCAAACTGTCTCAGACCGGATTCATACCTTGTACGCACATCTCACACAGTGCACACCCATCTCAGACTGGTTTTACGTCAAACGCCGACCTGTCTTTAACGGCGCCATTTCTGTGATCACCGAAAACGAAAGCATGGACTGAAAAACCCTACAACATTCCGGCATGTATCGCAGTGCAGCATTGCTGTGAAGTCTTGCATAAGAATAACATTTGGTTTGAATCCACTGGAATCCGGCCAGCCATCCAGTGGAATGGGCCGGCACGATGTCCACGCCTCAGCGTGGCATGTGGCTCAGCGG
>JAODUD010000043.1:2128012-2141498 GCA_026784285.1 Stomatorhinus walkeri | reverse complement strand
CCCCCCCCCCCCCCCCCCCCCCCCCCCCCCCCCCCCCCCCCCCCCCCCCCCCCCCCCCCCCCCCCCCCCCCCCGGGATCGTGTCCAAGAAAGACACTCAATTGCTGTAGTCCACAGGCTCCTCGCCCTCTTCACTAAGCAGACACGTGCGGATCAGCGCTTCCGTGACACCGTAGGGGTCGCAGTTAGCAGAAGGACGGCGGTCTTCGAAGTACCCCTTTTTGTCTTGCCCCACTGAGCGCGGGATGCGAATGCTGGCGCCGCGGTTGGCCACGCCGGCAGAGAACTCGTGGATGTTTGAGGTCTCGTGACGCCCGGTCAGACGCCTCGCGTTGTCCAGCCCCCCCTTGGGGTCATAGGCACGGATGTGGTAGTCGTGCCTCTTGCCGAGCTTTTCGATAGCATCTTCAATGAACCTGTCGGGGGGGGAAAACCGAGAAGTCAGACATCGAGCCGTGGAACCTGAGGCGGTACGACGAGACGCCGCATAACGGGCGCTCACTTCAATCCATCATCCTCACGCATCGCCTTCGTGCTGAAGTTTGTGTGGCAGCCGGCGCCATTCCAGTTCCCAGGTATAGGCTTGGGGTCAAGAGACGCCACCACGCCGAAGTCCTCACAGACCCGGTGCAGGATGAAGCGGGCCACCCACAGATGGTCCCCCATGTTGATGCCTTCACATGGGCCAACCTGGAACTCCCACTGAGAGAAACAGAAATGCACAACCATGAAACCCCTTGGTCTAGGGGTAGGAAACACGTTCACTGACTGGGGCATGGTCACACATTTCATTCAATATCAAACTTAATTCATGGCAAATAAATTATTTGTTATATATTTGTTTTGGCGTTAAACTCAATCTTAGTGTACTTTGTAAAATATGTCAGATTTATGTGAAGTCTGTAAATTGACATCAAAGTATAGATGCAAAAACATTATAAAAGTACATAGTAAGCAATGCTGGCAGTTTGTTTTGAGTTTGTTTGTTTTGATCCCAGATATCTGATCACCAAAGTCTTGGCTACATGAAGATGACTAAATGATGTAGTTGCAATATTCAGGAAAACCTAACAAGTCTATTTCTGGCTCCTTTCATTGAATATGTAGCAACTTTCATGTGTATGAATGAGCCATTGACACCTGGCCACACCCCCCCCCCCTTATTGCGTTGATGGGGGTGTATCTGGATTGCGTTTCACTGCTGCATTGTTCATCAATTTACCATACGAATGCAATTTGAATAAGTGCTAATGCGGCTATTTAGAATGTGAATATCGATCTTCAGGTGAGAGCGGCACTACACCCCCCCCCCGACGCAGGTAAGACAAAGTGAGGTGACAGTTTACATTTTTGCCTATTTAACATAATTTTAAAAACTAATACTTCCGGCAATGGATGTTTTGAAAAGAAGACAGATTATAGATTTAGTCAGTGTTTTTTTTCATGTTTCTACAATAAGATTCAACCCTAACCCTGAACTGAAATACCCCAGAGGGTTAAATTGACAAACATAGCTTCAAAACACCAAGAGCCCAGCGTGCACTTAAGACCGAACACTGACCTGGGCAGGCATGACCTCAGCGTTGCTGCCGCAGATCTGCACGCCAGCATAGAGGCAGGCTCTGTAGTGAGCCTCCACTATGTCTCTGCCATAGGCCTTGTCTGCTCCCACACCACAGTAATATGGACCTGCAGGGATGATTTCAGTTTCACTATTCAGGGGACGTTTCTGCGAGTGCCGAACCTGTCCTCAAAGTGGACTTCTGCAGTTCTCCTACCCTGAGGACCGGGGAAGCCATTGGAGGGCCAGCCAAAGGGGTGCCCGTCCGTCCCTAGGATGGTGTATTCCTGCTCCATGCCAAACCAAGGGTGCTGGTCCTCTACCATGCTCATGACCTTTTTGCAAGACTTGCGCAGGTTGGTTTCTGGGGGGGGGGGGGGGAGTCGGGTCAGTTAATTAGTTAATTGCTGCAACATTTCTTAGGGAGAGAGATTGAGCCATGGGAACCACTCACCTGCTGGCTTGTAGTTGTACTTCAGGACCTCACACAGAACCAGCTTGTTTGGGTCTTTGCGAAAGGGATCCCTGAACATGGATACTGGAATCAGGTACATGTCACTGTTAGAGCCTTCAGACTGGTAAGTGCTGGAGCCATCGAAGTTCCACTCAGGCAGCTCTGTTAAGGTAATCATGGGTTAGACATGGATGCTACACCCAAAGACAGTATTTTGAATCACTGCAACTGTATAACCCCCCCCCCCCAGTAGAGAATCAGTACTTGGAATAAACCTACTACCTTCAATGCTCTTGGGTTCTGAATCCAAAGTCCTGGTTTTGCAGCGAAGCCCTTCTCCTGTTCCGTCAATCCAGATGTACATGACTTGAACTTGGTCTCCCTGGGGGAGGTCCATGTACTTCTGCTTCACAGCTTTGTTAAGTTTGGCGCTGGCAGAGGTGGCCATCTTAATTATATACTATAACACACCTAAAGAAACACCAGGAAGGCACGTATTAAACAAAACAAAACTCCCACAAGTTATGACTGTCGAAAGCGGCAGGGCGACGTGGGCTTATAGCCCAACGGACACGTAACGAGAAACATCACTTTTGTTTAAAACAAAAGCAATGCGCTTCTCCACGTGCCTAATCCCATCAGCACGAGACTCAAAAACCGCTTCCGCGTGACTACCGGCAACTGCCCGAGCGCTAACACCATTGGTTTCACGATGACAGCAGTAACCATACCGACAACAAGCTAGAGCAACCGTGAAGGCAGGCGTTAAAAAGGCAAACACCGCCGTGACCTAGCCGGGTGCATTAGTCTTTCGCCGTATCGCAATAATCAGGAATGTTGCAACATGCGACTGCTACATTTAAATACGAGACCTCGGGAGTCCCGTGTCCTGGACACACAGATATCAACAGATGATGTACAAAAATAATATTAATAAAACCTGCTTCGCCCCACATTAAATCAAAAATCATATAAAATAATCCCTTGTATAACAAAGCCAAGACAATGATGTATTACTATTTACAGCCAGATATCGAACTAAAACTATCGTTCATAAACAGAAAAAGACAAACTCATTACCTGGACACAAGTAGAAATTTAAATAGAAGAAGAGAGACTGGCGAATCCAGTGATAGTTTCTTAGATGTCTGGTCTGTTTTTCTCTCATCCTCTAGCCCCGAATTCACCACATCGCTCTTATTTATAAGGTCCATGAGTAGATCTCGGCGAATCTGATTGGTCAGGGCGAAACATGATCTGTTCGTGTTCAGGCAATGGAAAGCACATGCAGCAGAGCCATTGGATAAGCAGACATACCGGTGATGGCGCCCTCTACAGTTTTCACAAAACACTGCGAGTCTCATGCGGCTTTGTCTGATCAGGGTTTGTCGATAGTTTTCAATTTAGAGCTTAAGAACGTACACATAGAAATCTGAAATGTAATTCACCGCTACGCATAATGAAGGACATTAGAACAAAACATTAAGTTGTGAAATACAATAAACAACGCACAATTAAAATATTTCCAAAAGAACAGTGGCTTGCGGTGCCTCAGATGCCGCCTAGTGGTTATATAATGGAATTCCAGGATAGCTAGATATCAGATCAAAAAATACAACCATGCCTAAGACGTTAAATTGCTTCTGCATTTTACCTTAAGTGTAATTTCGCGAATAGACAGAGGTATAGACATCTTTTTTGTTTGTCACTGCAGCAAGTCTTACGTACGTTTTCGGAGGTGAGAAACCTTTTTCATTCTTGGTCCTCAAGTGATTCTTTGGATTAACCCATGGCCCAACTATTCTACATTGGAGTAAACAAATTAAACCAAGATTAACTTCAGAGTACGTTATGCCTTGTTACAAACAACAATTTAAAATATGGACTTCTGATAAAAACAGAACCCGTAAACTGATCTGAAATGGAGCTGGGCTCCCTGTCTGGGGCTTTAGTGCATTTCGGCGTTTCTGAGTCACGAAGGGCAAGGTATGAGTCCAAGATTTGTCAGAAGCCATCATTACACGCTAAAAGGCCTCGTGGCAATCTGCCAAACACGCATCAGACAGGGAAAATAAACACGCTGAAAATGAGGTTCTTATACTTAAAAAACGGACTACAACAATCTTCCAGGTGATACTACGACATTTATCTAACGTGCGTAATTCCAGGCTGCGACCTATGTGACATTTCATGGCCGTACGTTATTTATCTTCGAATCTAAGGCATTCAGTCTTTGTTTCCGTTTGATTTTAAGAAGTCGGGTTTTATTCAAATGGAATCTATTAATCAATTAAACTATACGGTACGATTTTCGTAGGATATTAAAATCCACAGTTAAGATGGCCATTATTTCTCGTTATAATATAGCAAATCCGGAAGGAAGCGAAACATGGTTCATGTTCACGATTACGTCACTGTCCCTGCGCTCGCTGCACGCGACATTTAGCCTCAACCTTTAGCGCCCTCTACAGTCCACCATCGTTACCGCAGCGCACTCTGGCGCGAAGTTGCGCCGTCTTCTTATGAAGTACTGCGGTGATAATTGAGCACGCCCCCTCCCCCGGTGGAACGAAATCCCTAGCAAATATAATCTATAATTTAGTCACACATTCGATTATATTTTAAAACTGTGAAGAGTGGCCGTACTAGTTGTCTGTATGCCAGTTTACCTCAGTTTGCTGGTCGCCATAGACCGCAATGAAGTGTTTTTACAAAACCTGTTTATATACATTAACGTATTTTTTCAATTCAGATATTTGGAGATGTCGCTGATCAACATTTACATATTTATATTTTGATCTGAAAATGTACGCCTATTGATATTTTCTAATTACATCATGAAATATTCCGTAGGGTCAATTTTTGGGAGGTTATTTTAACGATATACACGTAACCAAATGAAAACCGGTCTAAAGGAAAATTGGTTATTTCGTCTTGTTGGAAAAGAAGGCTTTCTATTAGCACATTTAAGTAGGCCTATAATACATAGCAGATATATCTCGGTAATACTGTATTCTTTAGTGCCCCGGTTTGTATAATAGCTTCTTATCGGGGACGCGCCGAAAGCCCACGTTATTGGCTTTGCTCAGGCAGGATTGTGCCATTGTTAATTTCTCTGGATGTATTTCCGAGGTTCCCATCTTATCAGGCGTGCTGCTGATCAGCTGACTGGTCCTTTAATCAGCAGTAATATGTTTGTTGAAAGATGAACGATTGTATTTCACAATCGTATTTACCTTAACTAACTCATGCTTTTCCAGGTCCAAGTAATATGCAAGCGTTAGGAAAACTTGCTGTAAGTACCAAGTCTGCAATTAAACCAAATTCTGCCTGCAGTGCCTCCTATTATAATGCCATTTGCCCTGGGGTGTGTATATTTTAATTGCAATAAAGAGGATAACGGGAAAAAAGACACGTCGAAAGAACACAAATATGCACACGGTGAGTATTCTGACTGTAGAAAGCAAATGTAAACATGAAACAAAGCGAAATTATGTACATTTCAGACTTTTTTTTAGCCCCCAAAAACTACGAATGGTCACCGTAATTTGCACCAACTACTCGATATAACAGAATATTTACGTTCCATGACATTATAAGCAGATTTTCCCTCACACAGCTCACTAAGCTCCGTTGTCTTCTTGGGTTTCTGGGTTTATTCACATTAAGATGCAAAGTCGGCGAAATAGTGCCACCAGCTGGTCAATGGCTATTAACGCAGGTGAGGAGGCTGAGGAACACCTTCGCCTTCTGTTTGTCCTCCTGTGACCATGGGAAGGTGGTTTAGGTTGTGACGGCATGAATGAAAATGTTGTAGAGGGAGTGGTTGATTCCCTCTTGGCTGTTCCTGTAAGGTCTATCCAGACAATGACAAGTTGCACTGAAGACAACAACAAATATCACATCGGATGGTGTCTATCCATTTTTCATTTTTTGTGTGGACGGGATACACCACTAGGTGGAGGTGCAGAGAAAAATGTATAAATCAGAAATGCATTGAAAAACTCTGTCCTACGTATTTGATCTGCTTTTGCGGTGAGCTGCGTCTTTGCGCTGTTTTTCTGGCAGTTTGGCCGACATGAAACGTTTATGCAGAATTCAGTGCTTGCAGTAAAAGGCCATGCACAGTTTAGGTCTGATGTTCAGAATAAAAACCAGAGACTGACATGTGCACATCACATATATACTGTACTGGTATTACTGGTGTAACTGCTGTGATGTGAGCTTAGAGCACATTGAGGAGTATATATATGCTGCTTGTCTCCTGCATTGTGAGACAGGCAGGCTGAGCAGGGGGTACAGTCCAGAGCCAGTCTTTAATCAGTTTAATCATCAGTCATGAACAAATAGGTTCTGTCCTTCACATAACACTTGTGCATGAAAATCAGCATTCATACTGGGGTGAGAGAGGAGTGTATCTGTTCACACCTGAAATGAATGCAGGTGAGAATGGTACCTGTCTGGTAGGGAGTCTCCATCTTGGCAAAAAGTGATATAGAAATTAAGTGTCACCCCACCGTAATGGTACAGAAACTCCAGTGTATTTCTTACAGACGGCCGAGATGATGCGGCTGCAGTCTGTACAGTCCCCGGGGAGAAAATCCACATGGTCCACATCCCTGTCAACTGAGTCCCAAAAACATATGTGGAAAAATGGTGCATTTCTCTTAAGGATCTCCCACTGGAGGGATGCAGGTCACTGTGTCGCACTGCACATGTGAGCAGTGCAGAGGCTGAAAAATGTGACGTGGAAACAAAGCGATTCCTTTGAATGTTTGCCGGTGGCGATAGGCAGGGCCACTTTCGCTGGCGATATGAGATCGTAAGGTTAGGGTCATGTCATTCTCTGGCGTTAAACCCGCAGAGGGTTGATTCAAAAGCACAGGGAGGATTAATTTTCACAGTCCTTATAGGGTTTTTAAATGCACTATAACCTATGATGTTGGCCCTTAAATTTTATTATTCTCGATTATAGGCCATGTTTTCCAGCTTCCTGTGCACTATAACACCGGGTTCATACACCCCATAGAGCAGGTATATCGGGCCGGGATCTTTGCACGAGATGCGGCATCCAGCAGCGCGTTTCAAGCTGTCGTTACGATTTTAAAGAGCTGGTGTATGCAAGCCATTAAAAAGTTGGCTGGCCATAAAAAACTGCTGCCCTCAGCTAAGGGCTTCTGCATTAGCTGACCTCGGATTTGGAACATAAAGACGGCACCTTCCACTTTAAAGATGGTATAACCTTCTGGTTGCTTCCACCACTGGTGCAACGTTAGTGACTTGTGACCTGTTCGAAGCCAGAGAAACTGCTTTTATCACTATCCCTTTCAAAATGATTAGTTTAGTTTTGAATGTTGTTTCGAAACAATTATGCACCATTTAGGATTTCAGCGTGTTTGAATGTTAGCGTTTTCACCGCAGGCGGGGGTTCTCTGTTGTTTTAAGCACCGGTCCACAGGGGAAACGCGGCGGTAAGTGATCCGGACGTCTAATTTGAGGGCTGCCGCTCCCAGAAGTGACGCTGGTGTCGTACCCTTGAGCAGAGCACTTGACCTAAATTGCCCCAGTAAAATATCCATTTGTTTAAATCAAAGTCAAAGTTCAAGTTATTGTGATTCGCAGCTCAATGAGACACGCATTCGCTCACACAATAGAATGTGATTCTGGCTGACCGGGGTTGTGCTACAACAGATAAAGTAGAATATCTTTTTTATTATTGTACATTTGTACATTTTTTACCCATGCTACATTTTACATGAAATGAAAATTAAAAGGACAGATGCACAAATTTGTATAGACATAAAACGGTATTTAAAAGTGCAGAATTGCTTAAATGGGTGAAATCATAATGTAAGTAACGTTCAGGTGCAAAATGCCACCCAGTGACGTGGTTCCAGCTTTCATCTAGTCTGTGAACCCCCCCCCCCCCCCGCCCTTTTTGTTTTGCTCTCAGTGAAACGCACACTGTCCGCGGGACACGTGGTCACATGGGGCTGCTCTGGCTTAAGATCCGCCTGAGCTCTGACTTGTGGTTTCATATTTCGGTTCTCTTAGCTTGGACGCTGCGCCTTTATGACCTCAAAGTAGCAATTTAGGCTTATTTTCCCGCTGTTTCTCAGACTCTTTCCCGTGTCACATTGTCGCAGAGCAGCTGGATGCGGTAGCAGGTACTGTGCTGGTGTATCTCTGGGCGAGCAGGTCCCATATCAGGAGAATGACGCAGGGCATGATGGTGGCTTTCTTGCATGTTCCCTGGGTGCTGATTGAGCTATGAAAGTGGATGGTGCTGAAATGAAACGGACACACGTGGTCTGAATGACTGGGACGTACAGTCGGAATCTAGGCCGCTTTCTGCTGCCTGATTCCAAGAAGGACGATGGAGGTTGGAGGGAGAGACACTTCTGCTGGCTGGCGGGACACGTGGCTTCATGAAGGGTCAGCTGCAGTCGGGTACTCGTGGACACCCCCCCCCCCCCCGAGTCCCTGGGATTCAGTAGACGTGTTATGTGTTTCAAGAGGCTGGTCCCAGCATGCCGTCAGCTCCCCCATAAGAACGGTCCTGCAGATTCCTAGAGATTTTAATTTCCTGTGCTCATGCTCACCAGCCTGCAGAGCAGGTTGAAAGAAGGACCGCCATCGCCAGGGTGATGCGGATGCATGTTAACATGAGTCTATAGCGTGGCTGGTCGGCCGGATGCCAATCCAGAAATTAAAAAAGGTTTTAGATAGATGGATGGAAAATTTAATCGGATACGGTAACATAAACCTGCCGAATCAGTAACAGGTTGATCGATGATGATGGTCCTTTGTGTTGTTTCTTAATTAGTCGCAGGGTAAGTCTGAGACTGGCTTGACGGCCCAGATTATAGGAGTTTGGAGGTCCAGAACTGGAATCCTTGATGGCATGGAATGACCCCAAAGACCCTCAAACTCTGGCCATTGGTGTCCCAGTGTGACCCCCCCCCTGTCAGCTGTGTGGGCCCCATCACACAATCTGTTGGCTGTCAGAAGTGACCTCTTCATTTGGACTTGTCTGCCTCTAGAAAAACAGAAGACCCAGCTTTACTAGCAATACTATTTCTAAATCTCGGATCTGGCTGTATTGTGAGCTCTCCTGCCCAAAGTTTTATGTGTTGGTCTGTGTCCAGCCAAAGCAGAACGTTGTATGCTCATCTGCAGTTCTGCCTTGTCACCACCAGAGGGCGATCACAGCATGACAATTGTATTGAGGATTGAAGCGATCAGGAAAGATTAGCTGGATTTCTCACAAATAAACGTACTTGTTTCAAAACGACTGAGCTATTTCACATTTTCCCTTCTAGTGATTACCCACGATCATTCCAAGACAAATCTTTATGCTGCTAGTATTGTTTTTGAGGCGTCAGTTTTCCTTCTGTTTTATCGCAGTGCTGATTATTTTTGCTTATTCCTTTGTACAGTGTCTTTACCCTGTGAAATGCCCCCGGAAGCTGAAAGCAATTAAGAACCCAGCCTGAGTGCAGTAAGCTGCTTGAGCTTTTTATATAATTTTCCCCCCCTTAAAAAAGAGAGAGAGAGGGAGATAATTACCTCCGCCCTGGTTACAAGCTGCTTACAAAAGTGAACTTTCTGCCATTAATTATGTGTCCATAAATTGGTTTGGTTTTCACAATAAGAACGGTGTCAAATTAGTATGCGGAACAATGCTTTACATATCAGAAAATTAATCTACATAGCAATTTGAAATAAGTGCAGTTTCCACCATCAAATAACTGGGACAGGCCAGCTGAGAATCCTCTCTCATTGTTAGACTACCCCTTTGTTAAAAATATAGGAAAGTAATTAAAAAGAGACTTGGTGTGTTCCTGTTCTCACAGAAACTCTGTGTGGCTCCTTTTCTTTCCTGAAGTCACATGTCCGCTCTAGTTCATGTATGGCTGACAACGGTATGCCTTTTTTCACTGGTGTCTCGGTGAATTAAACGTATGAATGAGGAAAAAATACATTTGGAGATTATAGCTAAAGTATTTTATTAATGCTTTGTGACAGAAATGCTGTTTATCCGAGTCATTGTTCCTGGGAAGATCAGTATATGTGATACTGTGTTACAGTTATTAGATATGACAGTCAGCAGAGTATAAAACCTTGATTTTTTCCCCCCGAACTGCCTGAAGTTCTGTTTTTATTATGTGACAGAGTGTTAGTCTGGTTAGTTAGAGAATCCAGAGTTATGTTCAATTTTTTCATGTGACGTCTTTGCATAGCATATGACATTAACCCTTTACCCGCCTGCGTTGCCGCTGTTGGATCGCAACTGTGATGTTTCTGCACAGTTTGACAGCCTGACAGACACCGAAACAGGAGAACAAAATGTTTTCAAAGTGCCCTGGTGACTAGAGGGAATCATCAGGTCACCAAACGGCAGCCTTGAGAACCATATTCTTCAAATTAAATGTACACGGCCATTTAAGCAATCTTTTTGAGTGGACGGGCCCCATCACAGCCAGACCTGTGTTCTCTCTGCATTCTTGTCATGAGTTTGGGAGTCATTTTATAGTTCATCTCTGGGCTGCAATGTTTCCTGCGTTTATCTCTAACCCTATTTCATTTATTCGCCTGGCAGGGACTATTTTTTTCAGAGCGATTTATAGCGTTTACTAAATGCCGCGTGCTGTGAAACCCGTTAAAAGCGCTATATATTTTTTTAAATCAAGGATGAAGCGCAGGGCCCCAGCACCGTGCTTGTAAAAGCTGTGCTCGGTCTGTCCCCCGCCCCCCCTGTGCATGTGTTTCTGTGTCCCACCAAAGTGATGCCAAGGAGAGCCCTGTCACTGTCCCAGTGAAGATGCCAGAGCTGCAGGTGTTAATGAAGGGCTGATAGGGGCACAGTGACCGGTGGAGTCCTGTGCACCCCCTGCCCCCCCCCATTCTGCAGTCATCTGTCAGACTCAGAGCAAATAAAACACAGCCCCTTCCGACAAGGCCACCGCGCCCATTAGACGGACAGCTTCAGACGCTCCATAAAGCTGTCTGACTTGGGCCTCTGAGGGCGGGCTGTGGCCTCAGTGTGTGTGTGCATTCCCATGCAGTAGGGGGCGCCCTCTTGGCCAGTTCTTCTCATCCTTTCTCCTCTGGTAACTGCAGGTCTATCGTCTACTCTTGAGCTGCTTATCGTTCATCAGCCCCCACCTCCCACCCCAAGGAAAGGTTAAATATCCACGGCCTGGCGATTTCGGAACTCACTGGGCAGCAGTTTTCTGAACCCAAGGAATCCGAGTTGAGGGTTTTGTTCTCCTTTAACTGGATGTGTTCTGGCAGCTATGGGGCCCCTTCAACCCCAGGGCTTGGTAGTCAGTGGCTCCCCGCTCTGATAGTCCTGGGGGGCTGGTACTGAGGGATCCGAAGTGTGGAACAGCATAGAGTAAAGAGTACAGCTAAAGGCATCTGCGTATAGGGTTTACAGCCTGCTGCCAACTCTCCGCATTTCAGTGTAATCCAACATTTATTGTGTTTGGCACAATAAAAATGAGGTAAAAAAACCTTCCACCTCTGTGTCATCATAGGGTCGGTCACATGGTCTCAGCAGAGACTTAAATAAGGTTTAATAGTGTGGTGTTAGTGATGATACTGCCTTTAATACTGACTTTTAGCTTTACTTTAGCATTACATGTGGGCCTAGGATACTGAAATTACATCTTGGGGTTGTTCGGTAATTTTGGTTCTTGCTTTCACATCAAAAGGCAAAAATAATTGATAGCGGATGCGTAGTTGGGAATGACTGAATTTAGCATTGCGGTGAGGGCAGATTACGGGCAAACATTAAAGTTTAACACTGCTTTAGAACAAAAGCTATCGGCGCGAGAGTGGCAGGGCTCTCCTCCTCCAAATCACGCCACCGCATTCCTGAAATTCCTCTAGTTTACATCTCCGGGTTCTCAGCCACGTTCCCGGGACATCCAGTCCAGTCCCTGCTCCACGCTCCTCCTCAGTGCCTGAGACTGTTTCAGCTGTCTGTGGGCCGTCAGTCTTAATCAGCGTCTCACGGAGGGAGCGGGATTGAAAACGCAGAGTGCCAGCATGCTATGCTCGCTCGAAACGGTTCAAAAATCCCGAAAAAGCCCGCTGAAGCTGGCGTGCATCTGTAATTAATGCGGTAAATCCCCTAATTGGCCTGTTTGTCTGTGGATGCGTCTCGCTGCTAAGCGGGGGCCTCTAACAGATGGTTGGAGCTGTCTGAGGCGCTGCCTTGGAGCAGAAGCACACGAGTCAAGTCAGATGGTCCTTCTGGAGGCGACGACCAGCCGCGGCGCCCCGCAGAACGTGGCCCCGGGAGGGGAAGTTAAGAATAGAGGCCTGCCTGTCACATCGTATCGTAAATGAGGGAGCGGTGGCGAGGGAGGGGTACGGACAATTACCACGCTGGGGCCAAAAAAAAAAATCAGCCTACACTTTGAAGTGGAATCCAAAATGTTCCCCCACAAAGTGAGTGTATGTGGAGATTCGGAGCAGCGTCGGTGGCTGTCAGGGTGCATATATGCGGCTGTCCTGGGGTCCCCAGGCCCTTGGTTGACGTCTGTTCTTTGGGCGGCCTACCTCACTTAATGTGGAGGTCCCCAGATCAAAGTCACTGGCACAATCCATTACGCAGATGGGGATGTATTTTTGGGGGCTCGACACTGTCGCGTTACCGTCAAGCTTAACCTGAAATAGATCATCTGTCACAGAAGGCCAGACCAGTCACCACACGCACAGGACTCTGGGAACAGGAACAGCGACAGCGCGTTAGCGGGGGGGGGGGGGCGGGGATGCTTTTTTATCTCCCCGTGTCACAGAAATCACTTTAATTATATGCCTTCGATTTCTCAGGGCTGCTTCTAATGAGATCGTCAATCTGAAATCTGACCCTTTTAACACAAAGTACTGGTGCCCCAAAATGCAGAAGGCTGGACTTAATAACAGTATATAAAAACATAAAGATAGGTAAACGAGCGGTCGTAGATAGCCACAGTGTTAATTAATCATTTAGATGAAATATGCAGCCGATTATAATCTCCCCGTAGCTCGAACTGCCAACTCGAACAGCGGAGGCGGAGTAAAAAGTGCGGTGTGCGGGTTATGCTCCGCCCACAGGGGGGCGGGGCAAATCGTGTGGAGTCCCAGGCCAGTCTGCTCTTTGTGTTGGCCGCAGTGAGGTGGGAGTCTGTCCAAACATATGTAGGCCACATTGTTGGGAGGTGAGCTGCAGGAGTGAAGAGCACCGAGATGGCGGCCGCACGCCGGGGAGGGGGGGGGGGGGTGCCGGCGAACAGACAAAATGGCCTCGCTCCAGAGGGGAGCCACGGGGAGAGGCTGAATGGAGCCCCAGGCACTGGGCCTCTCGTTACCACGGCTACCTGCCTATGGGATGCCTTCTCCAGGTTTGATGAAATTGGCACGACGCTCTGAGCAGAGAGCTTGCCGGCTGGGGGGGGGGGGGGGGGGGGGGGGGGGGGG
>JAODUD010000043.1:2062458-2073172 GCA_026784285.1 Stomatorhinus walkeri | reverse complement strand
GTATGTTTATATTCCCCCCCCCCCCCCCCATCATGGTGGTCTATACTGTTCTCCTTTGAATACTCTCTAGGACGTTTGGGCATTTGTCGGTATTTAAGGACAGTGTGTGCGTCTGCTCCAGCTCATTGCGTGAAATGGGGGTGGACAGCGGCCAGGTTAACGAGGTCATCCCTTCACGCTAATTAGCTCCAAAGTGTAATTCGGCGAGATTCCTTTGCCGTGAAGTGCCGTCTGCCTGCAGCCCGCCGTTAATGCCGGGGCCGGAGCCTGGCCGTGCCGCTTTTATTGAAGTTTCCTCCCCTGCAAGTCGCCATGAATCGACCTCTGTTTGTGGGACGTGGGGGCCCTTTCGGCCCGGCCGCTTTCTACTCCCCTCTGCTGTTCTGCCAGGTCCTCGGAGGAGTGATAGACCAGGGGTTCCACACCCTGGCGTTTCTGTGGGTTCATCCAGAGTTCGAATGGCCACGGAGAACAAAGTGGCTTGGAGCTCTTCCTGACTGCTGGGGCCTGATACATGGCCGCCGCTGGCAGCCGTGAGCTGGGGGGGCTTTCGGAAGGGGGCTTCCCTGCTTTGTTTGTTTCTCCGCTGCTTTCCAAATGGAGGAAGTTCTTCCAAAGGAGGCCATTTTACCTAACAAGTCATTTTTATTCGGAAGGAGATCTGGATTTACTTTTGTACTTTTGTGCCCCCCCCCCCCACCATTACTAGCAAGGAGGTACGTTTTTATTTAATTTTGTCTCTGCCGCTCATTTTCAGCATCCATGCACTTGAATCTGGAAGATAAAGACTCTGCAGGGGAACTTCTTTGACTTGCGAATTGGGGGGGGGGTTGCTCTCTTTCACGAGACAACTGCATGCCTGCCATTGTTGGGGGTCTGATGGTAATTCTTTCAGTACGTAGCATGTTGCATTGTCCTGGAGTCCTTTATCATGTATGCTGTGAGCTCTTGGAGTCGAAGCCACCTCCCTGCGAGCAGCACCCCGGGAAAAGGAAGATTGACATTTAAATGGATAAATTAATGAAGTATTGTGATTCAGTTTCCCTTTTGCAGTGCGAGAAATAATGTCGTGAAGTTTTGATGTAAGCGAATGAAGCCTGGAACCCATGCCGGTCCCACTCGCGGGCTCCACTTGTTTACTGAATTTCTCTCTCTGGGTTGAACTTTGCAGATGCAGCCCCCGTAATCCTCTGCTTTTTCTCTTATCTTTTGTCCTGGTCCACTGCTGTGGACAAGGTCCTGGGGCCTCTGGACGGTTTCAGTCATGCTTTTGCTTTCAGTTTAATCTGCATACTGCTGCCTAAGACTTGTTTCTCCTCTCTGCACATGCGATATTTATAAACGCACCCCCCCCCCCCCCCGTCTGTGAGTTATTTCCATCTATTTTTGGCGCTTCAAGTTTTACTTTGGGGACAGAGAATTCATGTGCTGTTTTTGAGTGGATCATTCATGATTTATATTCGCTCTTCATTTGGGCCTTTGCGTGCGCAGCCTCGTATGTCTGTGATTCCATAACGGCGCGTTCTTCTGCCTTCCTGCTGTATCTGTACCGGCTGCGTGAGGCTGGCGCTGAAAAACGGTTTAAAAATAACGATCCCTGTATAAAGCTCCGTCGGCCTGTGAGGAGACCTCCACTCGTCTCCGTAATTCAGTCCCTCCGCATTTAATTCGAGGATGTGTATTTTTGCTCTGTGCAGCCGGTGCTGAAATTACTCTCCACCGCGAGGGAGCGAAGGACTCCGCGCGCCCGGTGACATTTGCTGGGATTGTGCTGAGCACGGCGTCCCGCTTTTTTGTCAGTTCTTTTTATATTTCAAAGGGCCGGGCCGTTTCTGCACTTTTACATAGTCACCGCCGCGTCCCGAGTGCATTGCAAAGCGGCGCCCATTAAGCCAGCCGCCGTCCTGCTCGCCAGGCTAACCCGGGGCCTCGCCGCGGCCGGTCGGGTCTCACTACGCGCCGCTCGAGGGCTCGCGGCTGGCCGTCCACCTCGGAGGAGTTTGAGGGGCCCACCCCATCCTCATTTTCAGTATTCTTCAGAAAGGTTTTTTTTTTTTTTCCCCTCCCCCTTACACCCGTGTCAGTAATTAAACCGGGAGGACTGATTAGTTTTTGATCAGAAGGAATTTATTTTATTTTGCCCCCTATGTCCCACATTAATCGCCGGCGTACCTGGTGGTGTGCGACCACCCCCCATCCCCCCCCCCAGCCATGCCTGTGTTATCTCAGGCCATCTCTGGGCCGACTGACAGCTGGGGAGGTGTGGAGGGCTGACCCCGGGACAGGGGGGGCCTGAACTTCTGACCCTCCTTGTGTATTTTTCCAGAGGCTGGCCCGGCTGTAGGGGGCGCTCTGTAAACATGCAGGAAGAGCCACTTATTTAAGCTGAGTGCTTTTTCTCTCCAGGCTCGGGTTATTTCTTTCCTCTGTATCACACTGTACGGCTGTTGTATTCCAAACCCGTCTCCCCAGAGGAATGCCGAATTCCACGGCGTCTGGACTGGGATACTGAAAGCGAGGGGAATAAAGGAAGGGAAGTGGCATATGTTTGTTTTTTTCCTCCAGTTTGTTGTCTGTCCCAAGTCCCCGGCGTTGGGCTGTGCGACCGCAAGACCCCGTGAGTTTCCGTGGACCCATTAGAGAGTGGGGCAGCTGGCACGTACAGGTTCGGCTTGTCAAAGGAGACCGGAGACGGGCCGATCGTCCCCAGGTGTCGGGTTTGGGAGCGGGAACGGCGAGGGCTGGCGCGCGCGGCGGATCGCTGAGGCTGCCCACGGCTGGGGGCTCGCGATGCCAGCCTGGGCCAAGCTGATAGCTGTACTACGCTGTTATCTGTTTCCTCTGTCAAAATTATATTACATTCCTGAAAGTTTGGCCTTAACCATAAAATATACATTTCAGCATTTTTTTTTCCTTAAAGGGGGAAAATATCTTTGAATTTTTTTTTTATCTTATCAGTGCAATTTAATTTTTATATATAGTGCCCTTAAGATAAACCTTCCAGGTTGAACAAATTTAAAAGCATCGTAGAAGGATGTTATTCATTGCTAAAAGTTAGCGTGGTAAAATCAGCAGGGAGGCAATGAACGTGAGAAAGCAGAAAGTCCAGCTGGCTGTCTGATGAAGACCAGTATTAAGGCTGGTAATGATGGTGACCCTGGCGGGGGGGGCTTTCTGACGGAGAGATAACAGTGGGCGGCGATGGCGTGTGACAGAGGGGAGGCTGCAAACGCAAAGACAGAGCAGCCCAGAACGTCGCTTTGACCTGATAGATTGAGATGTGGCTGTCTGCTCTGCTGTGATTCTCCCTGGCCTGCTTGCCGGCCCGCCGTGTCACGCTCCGTTTTGCACACGAGGGGGGGGGGGGGCGGCGCTGCTCGTCTTGACTGCAGTCTCCCGCCGGTCGCACCGCATTACGAAATGGCGCGGGGGCCAGCCGGCCACAGTGAGTCCAAAAATACACCCGGACGAATCCGTCCCCCCGGAGGCCAAGTCTGGCTAGTGACCACACTCCTGACAGCACAGAGAAACCTTGACATGCTCCTCTTCCCAAGACCCATTGTCATTCACATGTTTAAATTGGGTTTTATCAATCAAAATTGGTTCCAGGTGCTATTACGCTAAGCAAAAACATTACGGACAGACGCTCAAACAGTCAGTCAAGCACGTGAATCTCACCAGAGATTTGCTACTCCGCTGCAGGAATACATCAGAGACCAACACGGTGTTTTTTCCTCTCTGTGACGTGGGGCGGTCCTTATCAGATGTGAAGAACTCCAGCGGTAGTTCTGTGGAGCGCTAAGCTTGCGTGGCTCTCTGCGTGCTGCTCTCCGGATGAAAACCCGGACCTGGGGTGGAGCCGGTTCCTACCTGCGGAAAAGCCCTCTGCAAACTCGGACTGCAGTGGGCTGGGCGATGGCAGCTTCCAGGGAAAGCACAATGGGCCGTTTGATTAGCATGTTCCTGCCGGACGTCGCCTCATTCCTTTCGGCCTCTTTCGTTCCGTTTTCGCTGTTGTTTTTTTAAATCAAAATTATTCTCTTTCTGCCTTAATCCCTTGATGGCACACAGGGACAGGGGAATCTCCACAGATTTAACAAACAATCTTTCTAACTTTTTTTCTTTGATTTCGACCTTTACTGTGAACTATAATAGCATCTTTGTAATCACTTGTATACTGTAAAAATCTAAGAAAAGTCCTAGATTTGAGTGTCTGGATTTCTGTACTATATATGATTACTTGTACATTTTCCTATTATCAATATTTGATGTGCCCAGAATATTATGTATCATATAGGTCGCCTGTATTGACTGGATGCTTTTTTATTGAGATTTGTTTTGTATTTTGAGTCGTAAGCCGTGTTTTATTTATCTCCTTTGGAGGTCAGAAACGGGCTGAATTGTTATTTTTTCTGAAGGGACAATTAGGTGCCGTTTGACAAAAATCCGCAGACTGCTGGAGCTTTTTCTAATTAGCGGCCGCTTTCAGAAGATGGAGCTGTTACACATTGTTTTCATATTCAGCACTCGAACAATGGGGAGTTGGGGGGTGGGGGGCAGGCTTTTGATTTTTCTCTTGTATTAATATGACTATTTATAGTAGCGGAGTGTCACGGAAATTGCTTTTGTGAACGAAACAAAAGTAGAAAGGGTTGGGGTTAGGGGACTTGCCGTGTGTGTGTGTGTGTGTGTGTGTGTGTGTGAGTGAGAGAGAGATGTCTTTTTAAGTTCTTCTTCCTGGGGGCTCCCTTCGGTGGAGATTCAGGGGGAGATCAGACAGCCACGAGGACACAGCGTCCGCTCTGCCGTCTGCCGCTTTGGGTGGCAGCGAGGCAACTGATGTTAAACCTTGCAAGATCAGGATTGCAGAGACTCAGATTTGGTTGGGATTGTGTGGCTTTTGTGTAAAATTAGTTTGTCCTTACTTGAGATGGAGGGCCGCAGCAGTTATGTTTGTGACCCGCTCCTGCTAGGGTCGTGTCATTAATTTGCCCTTCATGTGTGGCTTTAAGTTTTGTTTTAAAATTTTATTTGTTCCAATCTTGCGTATTTGATACAGATGAAGACAATCAGTCTTTTAAGTTTTTTTCCTGAGTGAAGAGCACAAGATTTTGAAAAAAAGAATCTTCGAGAAATGAAGGGCAGCTGTGGGGTCTGCTGAACATAAAGGGGGTGTTCATGGTGGGGAGGGGGGGTGTGTTTGAGCGATCCTGTTTTTATGTGCAGACCTGCCGATCTGCGTGACGGGGCGTTTGTTTTTCTTGGGGCAGTCGAGGGGGGGGGGGTTTACAGACATCACCACAGCCATTCTGGTGAAAGAAACCAAAGATCTTTTTTTTTTTGCGAAGAAAATGTGTTTTTTAAGAGCAAGATTTAGGCTTCAATCATGTAAATGTAATATTTTTGTTTTTATAGCGTCGGAAGCGAGTTACATGGTGGAAAAACAGATTTGGTGGGATTCATACTGTTAGAGTGATTACACAATTTTTTAGAGCTGAATGCATTTTTAGGGTCATTAATTCGCTCAGACACTTGGCATGTATCTATTTTTATGAGACATGGGTCCATTGATATCCTATTACCCCTCAGAGTCCTATTACCCTCTCAAACAAACACGCACATCAGCCATCCTGAGGACTACAATCGTCTTCTCGGTTACCAGCGCTGCCAACCTTCGAGTGGATTAGAGTGAAATATTTGGGGCCGTCAGGAGTGTCTGAAGGCTTTGGCCACTGAGGGATGGTGCTCGCTCGTTTGGAGTTCACTGTTATTCTCTTTACTACCTCTGTGTTCGTAAGCATAAAATACCACTATGTCAGTGGCAAACTGATTACAGATATATCATTTTTTTTTTTTATGAACAGATTCAAGTGGGAAAAAAAACATCCCTGCAGATAACGAATCACTCCTAATATGATCCGAGATGCTATTGGCAGAAATATGAGAGGCTTCTTGTGCAAAAGCATTAACTAGCAGCCGGAAGAGTCCTGTTTCACGGAGCGTCGATCGGCAAAGCGTCCGTGCTGCCCGTCTGTGTGTCCGTGCGAACTCCACCGGGGTTGGGCCAGCCTGCTCTGCAGACGTCACATGCCGAGAGTCGTGTCTCGCTTGTGATTTCACGTTCGGCATCGCGCTCCCTGCTCGTCAAAAACAAATGCCTGGTCTGCAGAGCCTCCAATAGCATTTCCCATCAGCCGGTGATTGACTGCGGCGCGCTCTGTGAATGAAGCGAGCCTGTGTGGCGGTGACGGTTCGCAAGGGAGGGACACGACCACAGCGCTCCTCTGTGTGTCAGAGAGAGTTTCCTCCCGCTCTAGAAATGTAATTATGAATCCATATATTGGCAGTCAAACAGACACGCTCCAGTACACCTGTAATGCATTTTGTGTTCCCTTATTACCAAGCTTAAAATCCGAACCCACTCTCAATTAGGGCTACTTATAAATTATGCAAATGATCACTGGCATAATTGAGACGTGTTAATCATATTTTAAGAGCCTAATTAAAGAAATGTATAACTGCTGTGCAGTTTGGTAATTAGCTGTGATAACAGGTTTGCAGTGAATTGATTGTTGAGTGTCGGCAGCATTTCCCGTAGCTGGGAAACTCAAAGGGTCGCAAAGGACCAGAATTTAAAAGTAACGGATATGTTATTTCACGGTTTTGTTTAGATTTTGTGTAGTTTATGTGCAGTATACTGGCCCGCCCTGTTGTGCGAAGTGCACATTTGTGTGTGCGTTTCCTCTTCTGGCAGACCTGGCCAGGTCCCGTCTGATAACAGCGACCTGACATCCAGAAGAGGGCCCAGCGCATGGGTCGCACATCACAGACGCAGCTGTGTTGGAAGAGGGCAGGGAGGATGTTGGGGTTTTCTGGGGAAGAAGAGAGATTGAAGGGAACCTCAGACTGAAGCAGCAAGTGGCTGCCAGTGTGTCCCTGTCTGTATTCCTGTCCATGTGTCTCTGTCCCTGTCTGTATTCCTGTCCATGTGTCTCTGTCCCTGTCTGTGTGTCTCTGTCCCTGTCTGTATTCCTGTCCATGTCTCTCTGTCCCTGTCCGTGTGTCTCTGTCCTTGTCTGTATTCCTGTCCGTGTGTCTCTGGCCCTGTCTGTATTCCTGTCCATGTCTCTCTGTCCCTGTCCGTGTGTAAATGGTAAATGGACTGCATTTATATAGCGCTTTACAATGATGCCTCTCATTCACCCATTCACACACACACTCACACACCGGTAGCAGAGGCTGCCATGCAAGGCACCAACCTGCCTACCGGGAGCAATTTGGGGTTCAGTGTCTTGCTCAAGGACACTTTGATGGGGTCAGATGTGTGTCTCTGTCCCTGTCTGTATTCCTGTCCGTGTGTCTCTGTCCCTGTCTGTATTCCTGTCCATGTGTCTCTGTCCCTGTCTGTATTCCTGTCCATGTGTCTCTGTCCCTGTCCGTGTGTCTCTGTCCTTGTCTGTATACCTGTCCATGTGTCTCTGTCCTTGTCTGTATACCTGTCCATGTGTCTCTGTCCCTGTCTGCATTCCTGTCCGTGTGTCTCTGTCCCTGTCTGTGTGTCTCTGTCCCATGTGTCCATGATCTTGTGTCGGAGCTATTTAATGTTTCTAGTGATATGAGGACAGCAAGGTGGCTCGCCAACAGCCAGCAGCATCTCGGAAGCTGGTGGTCCAAAGTCCTATGGTGGTCTACGTTCACGGGTCTGTCCACCTCTCATCCTGCTCTAAAGACACAATCTGTTCCACCCCAACTCTCTGTACGCCTTCCACACAAACAACGTCTCACTCTAAAACTGCTTCTCTTAGTCGTATCACATGCACTGTGCTCAAATCAATTACAGCTAAACAGCCTGTCAGTTATTTTATTAGCAATTGCTTCAGAAAGGAAATTTGTCTGTGAATGGAGTTTGTTCATCTCTGTGACGGTGTGAGATGTCAGCCTGTTGTGTTATTGCTTTATTTGTCATAGTTGTCTGTACTCTGAGTAGTGCTGGGTAATATGGCCTTGCACCCTCCTATGTTTTTCTGTGCTTTTAGATTGTTTTGCCGGTGCTAAATTCGCCAAAAATGTATTGCAATTCACAGATTTGTAATACATGTTAACCTAGTACAGCAGGCAGCTCTTCCGGCTGTGGTTGCCATATCAACACTACAGGAGTTCATTTTGTCTAATTCCGGGGCCAGTATCTCATTTCCTGCTCAGTCCCTCTGCCCATGCGGCCCTTCCCCGTGGTGGCAAGGGGCCGGGGCCCCTGAGCGGGCAGGCGGAGTGATGTGAGAGTCCCTTTCCGGCGCGACTTAGTAAAAATGACACAAATTAATATACACTACTTAAAGCAGAGCAAGACGGATGGGCCGCCTTCCTGCCGGCTTAGTCTGACTGTCAGTCGCTGCTGCTCGTCGCCCAGAATCAACACTAATCAACATTTATTCCTCTTTGCCCTGGGCTCACCGGAACGTTCCCCCCCCCCGTCCATCTTGCTACGCCTTTCGCCCCCCATTTAGCCTCCCCATATATCACGCCGGCCGTGCCGAGGCCTCCTTAAAGGGGACCCCCCCCACCCCGATCCGGCCACTTGACACATTTCCCTTCATTTACATCAGCTGTGGTGAGCCGTGTTAGTGTCTGTGTCTCAGCATGCGTGCTGTGGTTGTAAATATATGTGAGTGCCCCCTCCCTGTCATTATGTGCGCATGGATACAGATGTGGGTCTTGTGCTGTTAGTGTGCGCATGTTAATGTGTGTATTAGCGTACCTATGTGTTAGCATGTGTGCGCATTAATGTGTGTACGTATTGCTGTGTCTTTGTGTTAGCATGTGTGCGTGTTAGCTTGTGTGCGTATTAGTGTGCCTGTGTGTGTTAGCATGTGTGCATATTGGTGTGCCTGTATGTGTTTGTGTGTTCATCTTAGTGTGTGTATTAGCATATCTGTATGTGTTAGCATGTGTGCATGTTAGTGTATGTGTACGTATTAGCATGCATGCGTGTGTTGGTGTGTGTGCAGGATAATGTGGTGTATTAGCGTGCCTGCATGTTTTGGCATGTGTGCATATTAGCGTGTTTGTGTGCATTAGTGTCTGCGTGTTATACATTCAAACACAGTGCACATGCTATGTGACCGCTGTTAGCATGCTGTGGGCTGCCTGAGGATCTCCTGTATGTTACGGTGGGGGGGTCGGGGCTGCCTGGGTGCTGCAGGTCAGCCTGTCAACCTTCACACTGTCTGTGTCCCTCGCCCGCCCAGTGTTATTGTTCACCGTCTACCTGCCGAACGTCGGCTGCTTTTCTTCTTAGAATTTCGGAATTATACATAATTTTACTGACTGTAAGACTGAATGAGACCTGAGTCATAAACATTGTAGTTTATAATGACATACAGACGTGCAAACTGCCTCCTTCTCAAGGTCTTACAGGGCAGCAGAGTTTCCATCGACAACGACAACGCGGTTACCGCCATCGCCCGTGGAGACCGCTGCGACCTGAGACCTTTAAAGGCAGAATAGCAACTGCTGTTGTGGCAACGAGCTTCTGGAATCACACGCTGGGGAGCTGGGAAGCTGGGGGGGCTCAGGCCAGCCTGGGGGCGGCGCACGTCAATAATTGAAAGTAATGCATCGCAATGAGGTGTGTCTCATCGAGCCTTATGCTAATTTATGCTAATGTGGCTCGCCTCTGCACTCCCCTCTGGTGCTGGAGACACAGGAAGCGGCAGAGCAGGTTAGGGCCCACGCAACCTTCTGTCAATGGCCATTTTCTGTGGAGCTCTCCACCGGAGCTGACCTGATATCCCCCACCAGCTGCCCAGACGGCCATCGCGATACGGCCGTCTCTGTTTACATTACGAAGGAATTCAAAATGGCTGCCCGGCGTAAGTGCTGCAGGAACAGCCCGTGCGTGTCTGTGCCGCGTGTCACCGCCGCGTGTCAGTGCCGTGTGTCATACTGCTTACAGTCCTCGTAGTGACATTAATGGTGCGTCTCCTCATAAGAAAGGATGTTTTTTGGGTCATGTGTCTCCTGAAAGCTCCCTGCACGTGGCGGCGTCAGGCGTAACGGATTTCTGGGGAGAGATGCCTGCGCTCCATTGCTGCCGTCGCTGCTGACAAACTCGCGACGAAAGAGGCTTGTCTCTGAGGAGAGGGGGATTCCGGGAGAGTGACTTTCTGGGACTGTGGGATTCTGGTCTGAGAGGCACCCACGTCTTTACAGCTCGATACATGGTGTGCTGTTCCACAGTGGGGGAATTTCGCAGCCATAAGTCCCAAATGCATTCTCGTCACTGTCCTGGTGACAGAAGGTCCTGGTGACCATCTGACTGGTGCTGCCCACTGGAATCAGCTCTTGGCACGTGGCATGTGGCCCGGTCTGCAGGGGGCGCTGTGTCCCGCAGCTGCACGTGGAGTGTGGTTTCAGGTGAAGACTCTGCATCTTTAAATAGACTGCCTCTGCACAGGGGGGGGGGTTTAAAAAAACCATGTAGACCTTCTGCTGTGGAAGGAAATAAACGTGCTGGAGAGGAAGGGAAGTACGCGGCTGGAGCACAGCCCGGAACCGGCATGGCTGACGTCACGGGGAGCGTTTAGCAGCGTTGTGGCCCGGCATGGTGCTCCACGTGGGTCATCGGCTGCTTGGCTCTTTGGAAGCTGTATGCAACCCCCCCCTCCCCCGAGCCTCCAACAGGTGGTGAGACGAGAGGCTGGTACACTGCATGGTC
>JAODUD010000043.1:2025427-2035682 GCA_026784285.1 Stomatorhinus walkeri | reverse complement strand
CCCCCCCCCCCCCCTTTTAAAAAGACTGATGGCAGCGGCACCACAGCCAAGTAAAATAAACACTGGCAAATGCAAAACAGGGGCTGCAGTGTGTAATGGACTTGTTGTATGAACTCAGGGATACTTGATGATTCCAAGTGACAGTCTAGACATGCGTGTGCGTGCATGAGTGTCTGTCTGTGTGTGTGTGTGCATGCGTGTCTGTCTGTGTGTCTGCATGTGTGTCTGTCTGTGTGTGTGTGTGCATGCGTGTGTGTCTGCATGTGTGTCTGTCTGTGTGTGTGTGCACACGTGTGTGCATGCGTGTCTGTGTGTGTGCATGTGCATGCACGACTGTGTGTCTCTGTGTGTGTGCTGGTTCCAGAGGTGACCCAGACCTCCAGAGTATCTGTACCTTTAGAATTTGTACTCCCTTTCCAATAATTCTTTGTGTTCCAAAGAGTAAACAAAACTCTTCTCCGCGTTCTTTGGTATTTTTATCCTGTGCGCTCTAGAACAGAGCAGGTTCTTGTTGAGTTCTTTGCGTCTCCGTGTTAAACATTGTCCTAGTAGTTTAAGAGATGGTAATAGGGTTAGGGTTATGAGTGCTGCAGGAGCAGAGCGTGAAAATGTACAGATGATAAAGGGCTTCGCTCTCCTTTTAATTTTATGTTTTGAACTATGAGCTTGTTTTTGTGCTTCATTGACTCTGGTATTTATGAGGTAGTTATAACGTTAGAAAAAGTTTTATACTCTTTTCTGAAGGTTCTGTCAGATCTGCTCGGGGTCTTCGTAAATCACGAACGTTGGATAGCTGCAGTTGGGAGAATGAGCAGTTTATGCAGGCACGGTTTTATCTGCACTCATCCCCCCCCGACCCCACCTCCGTCAGCCAATCACAGGACGCACATAGATGAAACAGGATGTTTGTAGAATGCCTCCCCCACACACACAATGCCTGTTGCATGACCTCATGACCCCACTCCGCTCACCAGCAGTCATGACATTTGCATTCCAGATACAGTGATGTGAGGGTGAGGGCGTTGCCAGGGATATGAGGGGTCTGCTCCGCCCCTACCCACACCCCTGCCGAGCTGACAGCAGGAGCCTCTCTCATCCCAGCGGGCAGTTATGCTGAGGCCAGCTCACAGACCAGGGCAGGCCTCCTCACCTCCCCAAAGTCTCAGGCCTAATGAGGTGGAACCTTTCATCCACTTTGATTAGGAGCTACTGCTCACTGGAGGGTGACTAACAGAGAAAACCACAAGATAAGATTTCTCTCTTAATTTGCTTTTGGCACTGTTTTTAATTGCTGATATGTGTAATTGAAGCTGGTGTGCCTTAATGTGTTCACTGTTGTTGTGGGACTAGATTTTTCTTTTTTTAATGAAAGCAAACACGTCGAAAAAGTTCAAGAGTGTGTGCTTAGCATCTTAAATTCCTTTTGTTTGTACTTGTGAAATGCATGTAAAATACGTACCTGGCGTGTTACCTTTGAAATGAGTCTGAGGGAGACCCCTAGTGGACATGCTGTAGAACAGCTTGTTTCCAGAAAGACAAGCCACATCTCTGGGGGTACCAAGGTTTTCTGGGAGCCAGCCATGCTGTAGGGGGTGGGAGGAGCCCAGGATGACCTAGTGCTGTCAGTCTGGCATATAGGTCAGTTGGGTTCCTGAGGAACCCTGGTGGCTGTGGTGTTTCCACAAACCGTTTCCTGGACCTGGGAGTGAGCAGATCCAGGTTCAAGTGAGACATTGCCTCGTACAGTGTGAAAAGCAGGTCTTGGTGAAAGGCCAGCTCAGGTTTGTGATATTTTTTTGGAAACTGAAAAAAAAAATTGCACAAATGCATTACTGAGCAGTAGGCTTTTAAATGTTACTTCCTAGCCATTGAAATAGTATACCTTCATAGACAAATTTTAGATATACTTGTGGGATATACTTTTGCTGGCATTGCTGCTTGAATCATCCAGCCCTTTGTTGCATTTCCTTCAGGTACAGAGATGGAGCATAAACGCTCGTTTTGCTGCGTTAATAAGCCCAGCTCATTAGTTACATTGAAACAGCATTGTTTGTATAACTGCTTGGAAGAATGTTTCTGTGGGGGCTGCATGTGTATAATAACTCATTTGACAGCGTCATCTCGTTAACAACGGCCCCCTTTAACGCAAGACCCCCCCCCGTGCCCCCCTCCCCGAGGGACACTCTGCAGAGCCATGCACGGCCAAAAGGCAAAGATTAACGGACCGAAACCCTGCCAAGCGGATCCCGCATTTTCTGCAGCATGACGGACTCATTTTTGTTAGTGTCTTCTGGTGACTTTGGCTGATTTGAAAAGGTTTTTTTGGTTGGATCTGGCAGTGGCGCAAATTTAGGAGGAACACGGACATTTCTGGGGAGCAACTGCTCGACTAAGGCAGTGAGCTGATGTTTCTAATTGATGAAATGACGGTTTAATTATCTTCTGGCTTGCCAAAACGGCATGTAGCTCCAGCTCTTTTATGGCAATGAAATGAGGAGTGGAAGCACTGGTGATGCATCATGGCAGAGATGGAGATTTAGGAGGTCTGTCCATGTGCCGGTTAATTTGGGAAACTCGCTGGGAGGCCAGCCTATACACTCTGTGACGTGTCAGTGCCTCACACTTAACTCCCAACAGGTCACACTGTTTGTTTGTTTGCTGGTGTGTGTTGGGGGTCGCCTCTGAACTTAGTGACCTCTGTGTGACCTTTGACCCTGGCTGTCTTTCCAGTGCTGAGTATCCGTGGAGCACAGGAGGAGGAGCCTCCGGACGCCCAGCTGATGCGCCTGGACAATATGCTTCTGGCCGAGGGCGTGTCTGGGCCGGAGAAAGGGGGCGGGTCTGCTGCCGCCGCAGCCGCTGCCGCCGCCGCTGGGGGTGCTGGCTCGGACAACTCTGCTGAGCACTCGGACTACCGGGCCAAACTCTCCCAGATTCGGCAGATCTATCACACCGAGCTGGAGAAATACGAGCAGGTAAGAGCCTGCGTGGGCTCCATGGTGCCCCCTAGCTCGTAGCCTTGTCACAGTCATGGTCCCCTCTGTCGGTCCTCTCATGGTCAGTCACAGTCCCAGCTCTTGGTCCTTTCATAGTCAGTCAATTGATAACCAGATTTTGTCTGATATCGCCGGTGCCGGCGGTGAGACTTGCCAGCGCTTATTAGCAGAATAATGTCACATCATTTTGTATTCTGAGTGAAACGAAAGATTGATCTGCTACCCGTATTTAATAAGAATAATGTAAAGGTCATATAAGTAAAATATAAATAAAATGTCCTGTTTTGATTGCCATTGATCCCCCAGTAACTAATACTAACAAAATAACTAACAAAAATGACTTATTTATCCTATGTATCCTATGTGTGGTGGGGCACTTTTGTTTGAAATTGTGTGAAGCTTAACCTATGAGCTTTTTGCAACGTTAATGCTTATTTAGAATAACAGTCCCAGTTCCTGTTCTGCAGTGTGAAAGCGACACACGAAAGTAGCCAGGAATCTGTCGAGACAGCCCATGAACTTGGAACCAGGGAACAAGTTGTGGAACTTCAGTGTAAAAATGCCTATGGAGACTATTTTCAAGGTTCCAGTCCTTGTGCGTGGCTGTGTTGCGGCTCCGGCTCTCCCTCGTTGTTCCACCCCTCATCTTCAGGGCCCGCAGTGCCTGTGCCCCGCAGTGCCTGTGCCCCGCAGTGCCTGTGCCCCGCAGTGCCTGTGCCCCGCAGTGCCTGTGCTGTGGTCTGCCTCCATCCAGTGCTGATGCGTGCAGCGGCGTCTCACCACTCCCACTCCTGTCAGCCTCACCTTATCCTTTATTAATTTGTCTTATCTATTCCAGGGCTGTCAGATTATTGAGTTTCACCCTTTCATTGAAGTACAGCGGAGGTCCTCGTGTTATTAAGGGGGAGAGATCAAAATCAGCACCTTTGGGGTGTGTCATTTGGAAATGGCTTGGGAGATGATTATTGAGAATGCGTCGACTGAGAAGTGTTGTTATTTTTGAGAGGCACATATATTTATTCAGGACTGCCCCGCTAGCGTTTTTGTGCCTGTCTGTCACGGAGCTTTCTGCTCTCCCACAAACAGGGTTGGGGGGGTGCAAGTAAGCACCGTGTGGACAAAGTCAGGATTGCCACCACGATGAACAAAAAATGTCAATCACACGACAACTGTACCATCTCATGACACTGATTTTATATAGTGAGCACTGTATCCCATGATGACTATAGAGAGAGGGACAGAGTCAGTATATAGGAGGAGTATACCGGTGCTTTTTCTGGTACATTCCCCCTTACTTCCGCTTACCAGCAACGTGTCACTGGCAGCTATATGGAAACATCACTGGGTTATGCTGGCTGTCACTGTATATACAGGGTAAACAGTCGATCTCAGCCCTGACAAGGATGGGTGTCAGGTTCCAGCTGCTGTTGGAGTGACATGTCACATTGAAGCGGGCGGCCCAGAGGAACACAGAAAGTAGATGGATGTATTTGCATCAGAGAGATGGCCTTTTTCTGATGGTCGGGTGGATCCACGGCACAGCATGTCACACACTGATAGTGCTGTAAACGCCTATACCGGCTAGGAATAGGGCTGAACCTGGCCCTGCCTGTTTTAGTCTCTCCCTCATAATCGGGAGCCGAAGCCAGGACTAGGACCTTGACTGCAAGATGCTGACACAGTATATAAAACCCAACAGTGACAGGGGCATCCCGGTTAAAATTATTAGTAGCTGCAATGCTGACAAATCCCTCAGCATAGCATCCAAATACTGAAGGAGAAAGGCAGCACTATGCAGTGGGTGGCTTGCTGGGTAGCAGTATTTTGGTCTTTTACTACCTTAAAACTTTTAATTATTCTCCTCTTTGTGCTCCTGCCTTTTCCCACACTTGCTTCAAATTATATATCATTGGCTGTGTTTCTGTCAATCTGTGACATTCCTGTTGTTAGTTTAGCATTCACTTGTTGCCAAGTTCTTTGTTGAGTTTGGTGTTAGCTGGGAGCGATGCTGTACTGAGCTCGGGCGTGCCTTTAATAGGGTGTGCGAGGGCCACAGTAAACAAGCAGAAGTGTGGCCCATGTTCACAGTGAAGTGAAGCAGAAGGAACATTAGAAATGTTAAAATCTGATAATGAAATAAAAAACCGCAGCCCTTCATATCTACTGTTTAGGCAGATTTTGGGTGTCAGGCAATGTGGCTGTTTTATGTTGTAGCTGTACAGGCCTGTTGGCACATGCAGGTAAATATCCTTGAAAATGTCCCGATGTTGGGGGCCCACCCAGAGGGTGTGTGTGACCCCCCCCCCCAGTCCTCTTGTTATGGTTTGTGTAAGCCTAGTTCTCACACCACAGAACTGGTTTTCCTTAGAGTATGAGGTCGTGCCAACTGCTTCACAATCGTGCATGCACACACTCAGCAAGAGGGAGATGACTAATTGTCACACGTTCCCACCTCAAACTTGCGAACAGAGCTAGAGTGTGTGGCAGAAGCTGGCTCCCGAAAGCCTTGAACGTGGATGCCGGTTCCTGTCGCCGGTGGACAGCCCCGGTCGTGCAGTCTATTTACTTGCCGTGTTCGTTGCGTGACGACGACACTTCTCCAGGTTCCAGGCAGAACCTGTGTGCCAGGCGCATGTGTCTGAGGGCATGAAATGTGATCCACCAAGGACCAGTATAAAGGTACTGCTTACAGTGTTCGAATGTAAACAAGGTTTGTGACCTCTGCATACCAGCTCTTCCACTAGTGTCCAAACACACATGGGACATTCTCATGCCATGTTCTCCGTGGTGTCTGACCTCATGAGATTCTCCAGAAATCAGCCCGCATGACAATATCATCAGGATTGTGCTATAAGTACAAATACATAAGCAGAGCTTGGAGATGCTGTCCAGTGCTTTGGTGCAGTGTCCGGCGTATTGATTTGCTGAAAAGTGAGTGAGTCATCGCCCTCTTTGCTCCACTACAGGCATGTAACGAGTTCACCACCCACGTGATGAACCTGCTGCGGGAGCAGTCGCGCACGCGGCCCATCTCGCCCAAGGAGATCGAGCGCATGGTGAGCATCATCCACCGCAAGTTCAGCTCCATCCAGATGCAGCTGAAGCAGAGCACCTGCGAGGCCGTCATGATCCTGCGCTCACGCTTCTTGGACGCCAGGTCTGTCAGTCTGTCCAGTCTCTGCCTGTCTGATCTCGTCCCCCCAAAAGCCCTGTGAAAACTCCCCATCTGCCTCCTGTTAGATGCATACTAACATATAAACCATCCTAAAGCAGTGTTACATAATGAACTTGCTAATTTAAGTGATTGTTTTAAAAAAAATCTAATTATTTGCTCTGCATTCTATAATTGCTTTCCTTTTTGGAGAATAATCCGAAAAGTCGCTTTATTTTGTATGTTCTTATCAGAAAATGGCTATGAAGGGAGGGCTGAGGGGGTCGAGAGGAACTTCAGCTTGGGTGGTGTTGTACTGCTCACTGTATTTCAACATACAAGGTCTCCGGGTTCGAATAGATGGCTGTTTCATATTCATCCTGGTCTCTACATGTGTTATGTTTTCTAACCTTTACCCACCATCGTAGGAGGAAGAGACGGAACTTCAACAAGCAGGCGACAGAGATCCTCAATGAGTACTTCTACTCGCACCTCAGCAACCCCTACCCCAGCGAGGAGGCCAAAGAGGAGCTGGCCAAAAAATGCTCCATCACAGTGTCGCAGGTACGTCATGCGGGCCCTCTCCTTTGCAGCGAATGGGAATCACCATTGTGCTACAAGTATATCCTCCTCAACCCGAATCCCCAAGAGCAACAGCACACTGCCGGGAGCACGTGCCCTGATGTCAGACAGATTTGGAATGTTATACCAAAATATACCAAATATTGCACATAGCTGTACAGCTTCTCAAATAAGGGGAAATAATGGATACATTTTAAAGGAATTAGGGGCGTTTAGTATGAATAGGTTTGGGGTTTCTGAGCTTGTAGGCAGAACTCACAGAAATAGTGGTTTCTGTCATCGTCAGATGTTTTAAAACTATTGATATTCCTTTCAGCAAATCAGCTTTACTAATTTTAAGAAGCATAATGGTAACTTCCAAATATCGTTATCACAGCAGGAAGTGGTTTATGTTTGAGGTACAGCCCTTAAAAATCAGGTTTACATGACGGCGATTGCCCACCTGCACCAGCATCCTGTTGGGTTCTTCTCTTCTTTCTGTGCTAAATCAAGAAGTCCATCAATAACCTTGGCTAATCTGGAACGTGAGCGATGGCAGCTTGTCCGTCTCTCTGTTGATGATCATGCCAGGTTCCAATCCATCATGAGACCCCCCCACATTGGTCTGATCGACAGGGACCTTGTGCTCAGTTTCACGCCATCAACTGTCACCTGCCTTGAATTCTAACCCAAACCCTGGCTCCGTCTGGCCCAGCCGTTGCCACCAGATTAGATTTGTATCGAGCCTGAGAATCCATTATGGTCCTAGAGACTGTCCTCTCTCTCTATCATTTATTGTAGTGCATGTCAAGGTCACTTATGGCTGTTTTTGAAAAACACAACAAGTAATCAGACCCTTATAAATATCTAGAAACATGTCTAAAAATGCTTAATTGGAATCCTGTGGTAAGGTTCGTTGACTAAGTGCATGCGCGCACACACAGACACACGCACATGCTTGACCTACGCAGGCGGCCCCCACTCAGCAGGTGGGTGAAAGGTTGGTCTCCTCCAGCTGTACCGGACGAGGCGTTGGGATGCCCTTGAGTGCAGCCTCACTGACAGTGCTGCTGGAGCGTCTGGGCCGTGTGGGGGCAGCCGGCAGCACAGGCTGCTTCCTGAACCCCCTGCCGTGCCCACAGGGGAGATTGCCATCGAGTCACAGTTCCCAGCACTAACTGGGAAAAAGGCTGAAACTGACCCTGAAGAAAGTCTCTCTCGGTGTTGCCCCAAAAGGTCAGAGGTTTGATGATCATCAACCTGGATGAATGGAGATTCCATCCCACCTCTACTGTATAACCCTTTATCCAAGTTGTTGAAATGAGGAAACGGAACCTGGTCCTGGCTGAAGGAAAAAGCGTAACGGAAACACTGGCTAATAAGAGCTGTACTGGTTTCTCTCCTTCCTAACGAACGAACCCCCTTCCTTAGGTATCAAACTGGTTTGGAAACAAGAGAATTCGATACAAGAAAAACATTGGAAAATTCCAGGAAGAGGCTAACATGTATGCTGCCAAGACTGCCGTCAATGCAGCCAACGCGTCCGCCCACGGCAGCCAAGCCAACTCCCCATCCACTCCAAATTCGGCAGGTGAGCCATGGCATCCAGCACACCCTATTTAATGCGTACCCATTCCTAGGGATCCCTGAGCCCAAGAGCGGCAAATGAGTCTGTCAGACATACTGCACACCGCAGATATAAGCATTTGTAAATGGACATCTTTGAAACCTACATTTTGTTCGGAGTGTCCTCATACGGCTGTTAGAAATAAATAGTTCACACCTGGTTTGATCAAGCAAATAGGTCACTGTAGGCTAGCACAGAGAACCACAGCTGTTTACGCTGTACGCAGTGCAGAATCGGGCGAGTAAAGCACCACTGCAGATTGACCACACCTTAAGACGACACCACTGCTGAAGAGGGCAAGCGGAGCCAAAAGCTGGAGTCACAGCTGGAGACGCCAAGTATTAAGATGTGCCAACATGATATGTGTCTTGTCCTAATAGAGGAGACACAGCATTTGGGTTTAACATTAGCTAACCTGGGCCCCATTTCAAGTGACGAGTCTCCTAGTCCTTTCCTTTAAGAACTAGCCTCCTCCTTTTCCTCACTAACTTGCCTCTCTACAGAGCCGCCCTCCCGTCTTGCTGTTGCGTGATTTGCTTTCTGTCCCCCACAGCCGCATGTATGCCATCATTTTAGTAATGTCTGCCATGCCATTTTCCCCATCTGCTAGGGAAATTTGAGCACTTCCTGGACTTCTGTATGTCATTAAGTTGATAAGGCAGCTGGGTCTTTTGTCATGTGGTCATAAGCTGTATTTGATTATCGAACCCCTTGTTTTTTAAATTAAGTTTAGCTGTGGTCCTTTTTAACATCTGGGGGTTTCTGCCATTTAAAAAAAAGCCATGTGGGAGATTCTTTAGGTCTCCTCGCAATTCAATTAGGACTTCCTCCACTATTCATCGGCAGCCACAAAAATCGATTCTTTTCGAAGCTGTCAAGCCATCCGCGGCTTGATGGCGGTCTGCAGCGGCTCTGAAAATACAGCCCTGTCCACACCGCCTCGTCAGCTTGGTGTCATCATCAACTAAATACGTGGGCTGCTAAACTGAGCGATTTTATACAGGGGAGATCAGATGCTGATGGAAGCGTCAGCCCTGCATTTTTTGTGCCATCATTCCATCGGGGAAACAGAGTATAGGGGGAGAACATTTTGATAAACAGTTGTACGTCTACTGCAGGTCCGTCACATGACTTTGGGTATGAGTCATAGTTAGGCCCTACTGTCGTCACTATTGACATCGTGTCCTAGCTACCTCCACCTGCTCTCTGCAGTGACATCCCAGCGGGAAAGCTCTCTCCACACCTGCCCCCCCCCCTGGCTGTGCTCTTCTCTCCTCTTCTCTCTGGCCAGCGTGCACTAACCCACCCCCCCCCACCCCCCCCCAATGGGCTTGCATGGCGGCCCCCGGGCCACGCAACTGTACCTCCTCCTCCTTCTCTGTGATTCAGGTGCTCACTCTCTCCTTCCAGGTTCTGCCGGCTCTTTTAACATGTCAAATTCCGGCGATTTGTTCATGAGCGTGCAGTCACTCAATGGGGACTCCTACCAAGGGGCCCAGGTTGGAGCCAACGTGCAGTCACAGGTATGGAGCTGCTCTCACAAGCAGGACCCACGCACGGTGTGGCCCACCCCTACCCTGCCCTGAGGGCCCACTGCCCTGAGGGCTTCTGGTACCAGGGCAAATATTTTACTTGAATGTTGGCAATGTTGGGACTTTTCATTTGTCCCCACCTTTGACCTCCACACCAGCTGCACCCTAAAAGTACAGCATTGATCTGGCTTTCCAGGTGGAGTTAGATAAGCTAGGGACAGATTATACAATGCTCTGTGAGTGTTATCAGCAAATGGCTCCATATTGTGCAGTAAACTGTGAGTAGCGGCTACGGCCGCAACACTTTCAATCTTCTTCACTGTTCTGGTTTGGCTTCTGTTTTTTTGGGTTACTTATGTATAGTATTTTTTTGGGGGGGGGGGGGGGG
>JAODUD010000043.1:2008637-2025291 GCA_026784285.1 Stomatorhinus walkeri | reverse complement strand
TCTGCATTATTTACAGTTCCATTCAGTTGGTCTGATTTCATAGAAATGTATTGTAGAGCTCTGTGTTGCACAGAGGTATTTTGCTTGCACTGTTTTCCCATCCTAAACAGCACTGGATGTTGTACCAGTTTTGATTTTAAACAACATTAAGGCTGTCTGAGCCAGCACTCTGTTATTCCATCGTCACCTTGGGAATAAATGACCACAGACAGTTTTGGAAGCGGCTCAACGTGTGTCTGTGTTTCTGACTTGTATGTCACGGTCTCTGATCCGCTGCTGGTGTTTGACCTTGCCGACATGGTGCAGCAAGCTACCTCTCTGTGTTGTTCCTCAGAGAGGCACGTTATTTCCCTCATAGCGATGTTTGTTTACGTTCCCCCTCAGTCTGATTTAACTGATGCTGTGGGGTGTTTCATGAATATGCAAACGACTGGTCTGCAGGTCAGCTTCGAGTTCCACTGGACTGATCCTTTGGCAGTTCAAATGTCCTTGCATCTGTTTTTGAAGAACTAAATTTTAATGTCTCTCATGCATGCTAAAGAGCTTTTCTGGGACCGTGTGATTACAGCAGAGCATTCGTGCGTCATTTTACATGGTGGCTTCCAGTTTGCCTTCCGTAACGCTGAAGTAGGATGGCACTGGTGCCTGGATGTTTCTGTGCTGATCGCTGGGTGACCTTTCCAGCCTGTGCAGCAGCCTTCTGGTCTTTATATGCTACAGAGTGTTGCCTGACTGGCCTTTGTCTATGTTTTCTTGTGTTTCAGGTGGATACCCTTCGCCATGTTATCAGTCAGACAGGCGGATACAGTGACGGACTTGCAGCGAGCCAGATGTACAGTCCACAGGGCATCAACGTGAGAAAAATAGCTTCTTTTTTAAAATACTCCCTTCCCCTACCAATTATTTCAAAGCCATAGGGCTCGGAATGCCACTTAGTAGGACGCGTCTTGGCTTCACGGTCACCTAGCTGATTGTCCATGTATCGGTCACGCCGCTGGCAGAGCACTGTCCACAAGAGGTGCAGTGCTGGGCAGGCGCCACGCAGGCAGCTGGCGTCTTAGCCTGTCAGGGCCCATCAGCGTTTGCGTTGGCACCTGCGGCCACTTGCGCCCCGCCGTGAGGATCCATAAAACAGGTGACACCTAGGACAGCCACTGGTTCGGGATGTCACCGAGTGCTGGGCCTGGGTTCTCCATCGGAGGAAAGTGCCTTTCCGAACAGACTGTTCTGAATCGAGCTCTGGGCCCGCCTAAAAATAAATCTGCTAGCCAGTGAAAAGCAACGGTGCTCCCTGCGTGGCTTTTTGGGGGATGCCGGCGGCTGAGGCTGCCATGGAAATCTGCAGCGACAGGCTGTGTCGTATGAAGGAAAATCGATAAGACAGTCACAAGAGAAGCCGAGTGTAGATTCGGGACAGCGATCCAAGCACATTGGTCAGATCACACATTCGCCATCGTAATGGCGCTGACAGCAAGCCGCAATGCGAGGATGTGTTCCCGGAGCCTGTCCTCTGCTTGCGTCCGCCTGGTAATGAAAAGAAACCCACCCAGTTGAAGCCTATGCAGTGGGACGTCTTCCGAGGCAGTGCTGTCCCTCAGAGGTCATAGGATGGCGCTCCGCAGAGCCGTCCGGCTGCAGACCACACTGAACGCAAACATGCGCTGAGCCCTTATTTCAACAAGCAACTGCTATACAGTCATCTCTGCACATAAAAAAAATAAAAAATGGTGCATTTATATAATTTAAAACATTACATTTCAATTACTATTAAACAAATTGATTTATGATTAAAATATTTTATTTAAAAATAATTAATATGCTAACCATGGCTGATAATTACAAAATGTGTTAGGGTCCCCATTAGAATTGTGAATATGAAATGTTCATTTTGAAATTCGGCTTCTTGGATATGTTTTAATTAGCGCTTGTGTGTTGGCAACATGCTCTCATACGCCCCGCTGCAGCAGCCTGGGACTGGGGCGGCTTATCTCAAAGCGACGACAGCCTTAAAATGGCCAGAATGAAAATGTACCCTTTAGGGTGGTCCTTAGCTATGAGTCAAATTTAAAAATGGCAGTTTTTCCATACAATCACCTTTTAATCTTGCGATGCATTTTAAGAATGTGTTCCTGGCAAAATGTTGCTCAACAACGTTAAGCAGTGGTGGCTTAATGGTTAGGGATGAGCACCTGTAATTGAGAGATTGCAGGTTCGAATCTCCGACCTGCGAGGTACCTCCTTCTGCTATATCACGACATCACATATTCAGAAGACGCATTTCGTTGTTGCGCACTGTGTGCGTCAACACTGATTGCTAAATTATTCTAACTCTAAAGACTGTAACTGTAAATATACTACAGTTCAACTAAACTTACTGGAGTTAGACACCATAATCAATCTGGCTAGCCAGTTGGTGGTAATGTCTCATTCACGCATATAAGCAATTTGGTAACCTGGAGGAAACCTCACAATTGCACTGGGAGAATATGTGAATTCCACACATGGATCCCTGGCAGGGACTTGAACCCTGGTCCCTGTGATGTGAGGCAAAAGTGCAAACCACTGGACCACCGTGTCACTTATTACTACTTCCTTTCTTTCCATTTGGTAAATCTAACTTTTTTTTTTTACTTAAAAAAAAAAAACCCCCCAGAATCGTTTTGATTTTCTTTTGATAACTGGGGATGTGAATGAGCACTACTATAATGGGCAGACTGTGGTGTTACTGTCGTGTTTACGCGACATTTGAGGGGGTGGGAAGGGGGGGGTCACAGACTGGCAGAGTGCCTGTTCTTATAATTCCTCTCACCCTGTTGCTGGTAATGACCAAGCAAACACACAAAGCATTTATGTGGAGAACTGTTCATTCTCTGTCTAAGAACAATAATTATGGCCTCGAAATAGACGCAGTGTGTCACAAACGCTGAAGATTTCAAAAAGTTTTCCCCCCTCTTTTTCCACTCTTTTTTTGATTACAGACTGCCTCCATCTTAAATAACAGGCTTTGAAATAAGAGCCTGCCACAGACCATTTTCAGCCCTTTCTGATGGCATGGAAATTGCTATTAATGTCTCAAATGCTCTTTAGCAGGCCTGTCGCAGGGATTTGAAATGCCTTCCATGTCCCCCATTATATATTCATTCCAATCTCCAATGTGATAATTTGCTATAATTGATTCTTCCATTGCCTGTCTTGAGTTTTTTTCCCAGAGAGCACTGGATACATTCTCAATATTATAATTTGTGTTTATTGTCTCTCATGTAAATCACTTTCTGACAGCACTGCTAAATGCCTTTTTAATTCAGCTTGCTTCGCCTTGCACGTTCAAAGAGGTGCGGAACATCTCTTTTTGGTTTTGATCTCAAAATGGGCGATGTTTAATTATTTAGTCTGAAAATAGTGGCATGGATTTTACCTTACACGCAACGCTGACGCGCTACTTCACTCCACAGGCAAACGGTGGCTGGCAGGACGCCACAACCCCCTCATCAGTGACTTCGCCCACAGAGGGCCCTGGGAGCGTCCACTCTGACACCTCCAACTGATCCATCCCTCTGCCACACAACCCCACCACAGCAACTACAGAGCCTGCCTTTTCCAGCAACGCCATTCAGAATGGAGGTCAACTGCCTGTTATTATACAAAAAGGTTTTATGTTTCCCCTTAGAAGGGAATCCTTAAAAAAAAATAATTAAAAAGGCAACTGACAGCACTGATATCTTTGGTCTCTGGGTAGATACACCTGGTACTCTGAAATATCTGGAAATCAAAATATGAGTTTTTCACCAAATCTAACATTTGTACAGAGATTCGGGTTAACTCCCTGTAATTACTAGTCATAAAATAAGTACTTACAACTATTTAAAAAAGCCTTCGTGATTTGTAAAAGCAAACCCCTGTTTCTATTGCTTCACACTACCTCTCAGCAAAAAATAACATAAAAATGTACAAAAACCACAGACTTTCATTTCTCAAAACAAGACGACCACCATTGTTCTTCCAGATGGTTAGACTCTAAAGGACATCCTGTATTTATCTTAGGCCACATTCTTCAGCCCCAGCTGTTCTTTCTGTCAAAGTCTTTACTTTGTTCATTCCGAAAAGAAACAAACAAGGAAAGCGGGGTGTCAATTTGCCGTTAGGCTGGAGAGCAAACGGACTGGAAGTGATGATCCATTTTGCACGAGCTTACCACTGATGGTGTGACACAAAGACTCACAGAAGTTCACAATAACAATGGTGGAACAGCTGACTAATGTAAAACTCCAAGGGAACGAGTCCTATGTCTCTCCCAGCCCTTAAATGTCATAAAAACTCATAGTAGCTTCAGCATACAGTGTAATTAGTATGTCTGGTGATGGTTTTTTCATTCAATTCATGACTCATGTTCTACTGTCTTGTGTAGTCGGCTTAAGGTTAACATGCATATGTTTCGAGGAGGTTATAGCCCAGGGCCACTAAAACAATCGATGCAACAGGCCATCAAATAGATGCTTCCCTGCAAACTCATTCCTTTTGTTATTGTTAAGCAGGTTCAGCCTCCAATTATTACAACTGAGTGGGTTCCCAAGACTGGAAAGCCCACAGTTAGTTAAATAAACCAGCAACGGAGTAGGCTGTACCTATCCTCTGCAGTCACAGAAAAATATTCTGACACATACTCACACACTACACATAAGATGTATCATCGTAACCAAATGCTGCTGTTAACCAAAACACTTAAGTGTAGTGAGTGCATAAGTGAATGAGTCGGACTTTGACCTGTATTAAAAAAAAGATACAAAAATACAGAATTATGATCATTTAAGTACAAAGTGTGTTTATTGTGTCATTGATTAAAATTAACCCTGTATTCCCCCACCACACCGTTGGTGCTAAATATGTATATAATAAATCAGATACATCCCCTAGATGATTAAACATGGTTTTGTCCAAAAATTCAATTGAATACCAATTAAAGTATATTTATATATGACAAGGGTCTCAGTAACTGAGTTTGTTTTTCAGTGCTTTAAATCACATCTTGGCAGAATCTACTTATAATGTGGAAGTCATTAAGATAATATGATTTAGACATTTCTACAGTTAATTCCAGTTCTGCCCATTCAGGTAATACCAGGACTGTGCCATTAAACACGCCTCTTATCAGATTATTTTTTTAAAGGAAAAGAAGACCCAGAAGCAGAAGAAGTAGATTAGGTCAACCAGCATAAACACCATTGTCTAACTGTAGCAAACGTAGTATGCAAATGTAGTATGCAATAGACATTGCTGTTATTTACATCCGCTACGCCAAGAAATCCAAAATGTGAAATTTGTCATTTTAGTTCTTCTTCATTGCCCCTTTGATTTTACTGCGTTTTATGTTTACCAACATTTACACATGTTCCTATGTGGTGCCCTGTCTCTATGACCATCCTGCATCGGCCCAAAAAAGTCCGTCTGTCACCAGCCTAACTGGCAGCTTTGAGTTCCTGCAAACTCACTCTTCCTGTCTTCTTAATGCTGACAAACATTTATGAATGTTCTGGTTATTTTCAGAACCAAAAAGCAGTCGCAATTTCATTAGCATTTTTAGAAGACAAAAAGCATTCATGCTTACAGCACAGAAAATCAGAATATGCGTAGGTGTTTTTTTTGTTGCGAGTCCTTACGCTATGGGCGACAACGCATCTCATCTTTAATGTTCTGTTTTTGCTTTGTTACACAGCACAGGAGTTTCCATTTCCCTTGTACTCATATGTGAACCTGCACAAGAAGCTCTATATAAATGTAGATGTGCACCTTGGTTTAGGGTTTGTTTTGCTGGGACAGTTTCCATTTTCATACAAAATGCAGCTAAATATTTCACAGGAGTTTAGAGATTAGGGATGGGGAGAGACACATTAGGGACAAGATTCACTGGGGATTTTCTTTATATGTGAAATGCGAACAAATGTATCTATGATTACAGTGGATACTGTCTTGTTAAGGTGATGTGAACATTTTATTTCTGCAATTAATTTCTAACAGCCAAATCTCCATCAGAAAAAACCCCACACAAAACAGTCTGAGAAAGGGCAGTGACATCTGGCGTTACAGGTGGCATGCTGAAATACAGCTATTGAGAGCTAAAATGAGAAGAGCGCTCAACTGCTGCTGATGATTGACAGTTCTAAAAATGTATATATTTTTATACGCCATTTAGATTTGAATGCATCCTGTAAAATTATACACTCGGAGAAAAAGTCCTCCGGAAACACTTGTACCATTGAATCTTTTATCTCTTAATAGCTGTATTTACAATTAGAATGTTTTAATTGTTCGGCGAAGTTGCAGCATTGTTAGCCGCAGTCATTGTTTTGGAATGGCAGGCTCCGTTTTCATCTCATGGGTTTCGAAGGATCTGTATTTGTGGAAGCCATTAGACCCTGCTTTAACATTATGTTGCTCAGTTATCTACCCTTGCCTTGCCCCACCCAACCCAACCCAGCCCAGCCCAGCCCTGCCCCCAGGAGGATGAAAGGGTAAATTCTATTTCAGCGACTCAGTCTGCTCAGAGACCCTGAGGCACGGCCCCTCATTCTTGAATGTTCTTTTCACATTGCCTGTCCAGTACCACGGTATTATTAAGAGCCTCATGTAATGACGCTTTCAGGTTTTGCAAAAAAAAAACAAAAAAAAAAAAACAAAAAAAGCTAAATACAAAAAAACACAAAACAGAAAACCTATTAAAAAAAAGCTGAGCAATTTGTAAAACATCAAATGTTTTCTTTGTTGCATGTCTTTCGTTCTTTAATAAAATACTGCAGTGTTTTTGAATGTTTCTTCCTTTTTGTTGTTTTTTTTTATTAAAAGATTTCAGAGTGTGAAATCACTGAGCCTGCCTCTGGCCCAGTTCCAACCTTTAACCTCTGCATATGTAAAAAGGTATACAAATGGATACACAGTGTCTTTTTAATTCCAACCTAAAACTTGTGTTCTGTGGAGAAGACAAAAAAAACTAACAAGGTGTAGGTTTTACGGTCTATTAATTTGTACTGGTAATGCATATTCCAAATAAATAGTTTCTTTTGTTCCACACTGGTGTTTTATCACTGAATTGAATTAATTTCTTGCATTTTTATGAGCAGTGCTTGATTGAAGCTGCACAACACATTACAGAAGCTGCTTTTGACACAGTGTGCTGTGCATATTAATTCTCCAGTTAGCACTGTTTTAATGAACCTTAAACAAGCATGACACAAACCCACAGCCCTGTACTTTGGCTTGGAAAATTTTGGAAATTTGCGGGGTGGGGGAGCAAATCATGTGACATGTTAGCATACAGTGACTTATATCCAGTAGCAGCGGAGAGGCATTCTCCAGCAAAAGATAATAGATTAACTAAGCACATACACACAAAGGTTTTGCTAAACTATGGCCTCAAGTAAGACATGGGTTTTCAGAAGGGGGTGTGTGGAGCCTGGTCACATGGTCTGGTAGGGTCTCCAGGCAGGCAAGATGGACCTTTTACCACATGACAAAAAACCCACTGTGTACGACCACAGTCACATGCGGTTCACTCACACTCTGCAGATTCCCTTCATTACACGCATCTGATATCATCTCATCCTGGATTCTTTCAAATGCTACACAAAGCTGACATATTTACGTCATGTCTTACGGAGGTCTTTGCTCTCCCAGTTGATCGGGAAAGAATAACATTACAGTGTTAATGCTAGGTTGGCCCCCCATCCTGGGTTGTTCCCTGCCTTGTGTCTGTAGCCTCCGGGATAGGCTCTGGGCCCCCTGTGACCCTGAGTAGGATAAATAGTTACAGAAAATGAATTGATGGATAGATAGATGGATGGATGTATGTACAGCCCCCCCCCCTCTTGTCCTAAAGAGGACCTCTGTCTACTGTGGCCATCTGTGGTATAGATGCTCAAACATGCATAAACACTGAGAGAGCCTGACAGCTTTGCCGAATGATCGTCCCGATTTTTGGGCCAAGGGCAGGAAGCATAGAACAGAGTGCTTGACAACCGCCACCTCTCACCTCACTCAGCACGCCAGCAATGTCGACGTGTTGCGTTTTAGCTTCTGGTGCTACGGCACTGAGTGTTGAGCAGGAAGGGGAGGTGGTGGGGGGTGGTTCGCACCCTTCTCAGAGTGAGGAGGCCGGGGGCATTGGGACACCGGTCCCTCCCAGGCACGATTTATGAGCAGACGCAATAGAATGTGGGGAAGGGCTCTTACTTATCTCCCTCAGCAGATAAATCGGGGGGTGGGGATTTCTGATTTTCTTCTACCAACTGAGCTCACTTCAGAACTCTGAAGGGGAAGGGAATGTGGGGCGGGGAAAAAAAAGCGTCGGCATTAGGAATGCTTTCTGAATGTTTTAAGGATAGAAATCACAGGGCATGACAAAGCCTGTGGGAGTGACAACGTGATCAAATACAATTACGTGGGAAAGCCGTCTTGTTGCTATCAAAGGCATTTACTTCAGCTCTGACACATGAAAGAGGCAAACTGCTGGATGTGTGCTTCTAATGTATTTTAATCATTATAGTCATTCTTCTTCCTACTTAATGTGACTACATGGGGTCTGTGGCTCTTCTCCCCAGGTAACCTGTTCATTTCCCCCATTTCCTCTGGAGCAGGGTGCTCTTCCCCACATTCCTGTTTGCTTGCATTTCAGCACACGGTCGACCCCCCGCCCCCCCCCAACCGCCCCACATAATTCCTCGTTGCACAGCCCACGTTACTTAGCCGCTTAGGAATGCAGCCCGGTTTCTGATCGACAAACTGCCGGCGTACCCAAAAGGTGGTGTGTGCCGTGTTCTGGTCTACCCTGCACCTAGCACGATGTGGCAGGGCACGGACGAGGGGTCCCTCTGAGACCGATCTGACATTTCCGCGGCTCCCCTAACATGCTATTTGGCAGTCGGCCCTTCGCGAGAGATGGCCCACGAAACAAAGTCTTCTGTGGTATCCGCTGGTTCAGGAGCTTCGCAGGAAAAGGTCAGCCAGTGTGGGAGAGGCGTGCAGAAAACGGATTAAGTGAGATGGGTAATAAACATCACCGCTTTAGACTGAATTTGATGGTCACTATTTAAACTCCCAGTGGTCATATTTTTCATTCCCTGCAATCAAGATTGTTTGAAAGCAAATCCTGTACACGACCTGCGCAAGAGTGGGGTGGACATGCCCAGTTTTTTTCTATTTGAACAAAAGAAAAAAAAATGACCTTTGTTTTAGCCTTAAGAAGTGACTGAAAAGAGCAGTGTGCTTTAGAGCAGTGTGCTTTAGAGCACGTCGGGGAGTCCTCGCCCCTTCCATACGTGAGCTGAATAATTACCACACAAGTGGAGAACATCCAGACCCAAGCCGCTTTAATTCTAGCTACCGGATCCCCAGCCGGGCCTCATGCTTATTATTCCAGCACACATCTGACCTTTCGCTTCGCAGGGAGCCGCCTCAGTATCTGCAGCTTCCAGGCCGTGCTGAGGCTGTGCTTGTATCTGCCCCTCACAGGAGATCGCGAAATCCCCATGCCGTCAGGACCAAAACGACACTTTCTAAAGCTGGCCCAGTTATCAGCTACCCACACGCTCCGTCTAATACCAGTCAAATATCATTCTGCTCCCAGCTGTTCCATTCAAATAAATGTGCATCTGTTTTTCACCCAGCGCTGGGGTTGTGGGACATGTGGGGCTGCAGTCTCAGGTGGAAATGCTCTCATTTATATGCATATGTGAAGCAAAAATCAGCTTAAACACAGAGCTTCATTCTGGGCCTACCGCAGTATTATCCTAAGCTAACTGGGGGCATTTACATAGACAATAACTTCTGGCTTAAAACAACAGAGCCAACATGATGTTTATTGCCTCCAGCCTGGACAAGGCTGGTTTCCCTCCTGAGGCAAGAGAGCAGAGCAAAGTGGAGGTAGAGGGGCTTAATGGTGGCGCAGACCGGATATCGTAAATGCCCCAGACACCCATGTGACGCAAGCCAAGGCCACCGCGTGATAGCTGAATGAGACGTGGCTCATGTCAGGGTTTCTCCAACAATCCAATATCTGGAGGAACAATGAGCAGCAGGAATAGACAAGCAGTGCCTCGGAGCAGCGACACCTTCTAGATCATGGCTTCCTGTACGCTTTAATGTTTTGTTGTTTCTTGGTTGAATCCGGAGGAAAATGACAACTATTACGACAAGTACTGAGTGAAACGGGTGGGGGGGGGGGGGCACCAAAGGGCCGAGGCCTCGCAAATGTATAACAGCATTCTGCAGCTGATCCATGCTCAAGGGAGCGGCTCTTGGGCTATAATTACACCCATTGCGGGATGGAGTTAATTGCAGCAGTTGCTGATGTCTCTGGAGTCCTCTGGACCTGGAAGTGGACCAAGCCGGCAGCAGCGTCGAGTCCAGCGGGAGAGGCACCGCAGAGGCAGTGACAGCAGCTGGGCGGGGTCGGCCCAGGGGGGCAGGGCCATGCCCCCGGGCTGAGCGTATGAGACTGACGCAGTGAGCAAGGAGGACAATGGAGATTTACATTTGGGTAAGAGCCTCACAGTGATGCTGCTTCCCACAGCAGGACATCAAGCACTATTCTTAGCAGGCCTATGTAAAAAGACTTGTTTAAAAACTCACTTGCAAAGATTCATTTTGCTTTGCAGACACGATTAAATGTCTATGCACCACGAATCTGTAAATACTTCTGAAATTCAGGAAATGTTCACTTCACGTGTGGGTGTGTGCGCGCAATGCGTACAATGTGTTTACCACGTTTGCCTAAAGCTTTTTTCTTGTCTTTTTAATGAGCCAGATATGGACCCCCCCACACAGACACATGCACCAATGCAAATAACCTTGGACAGAAAAAACAGGGCCCCGAGATGGTTTCGCTGAAAGTGAGTAGCACGTTCCTGCCTTATCTCTGTGGAACACAAATCCTAAAAATCGCTGGAAATGTGTACATGTCGAAACAAAAACATGCGCTGTTTCATGGATTACCTACAACCATTACCGGCAAAAACGACAAAGCATACCGGAAGCACATATCCATGTGGTTAATTTTAGCTTTGTTGCTTCCTTGTTGATGCCATCGTAACCCTTTCCCCCAAGTTGTGGAGTGTGTCCACGTATTCAGGGAAGGAAGTGAGATCGGACCTCAGTGTTATACACAAGCAGATCTGAAGGCCCATAAGGGGGTGAGTCAGTTACCTGGAAGAGGTCAAATAACACATATGGAATCAGTGGGGACCTCTTGTAAAATTTATAGCAGGGCATGCTCCTTATCCATTTGTACTTTCATCCATTCCATGCCCTTACAGGGGGTGTACTGCAAGGTTCACCTGTGTGTGTCGATGGACCACACACACACACACACACTCTCCTGTTTGTGTGTGCTTGTGCGTATCCTGGTGCACCCGCTCCCGGGCCAGAGTCCTACATAACGGCACTGCTTGTCAGGCCAGGATTCCATGCTAACCCCTACGCCAAGTGCCCCAAACCACAAGTACAGAAATTCTCTCTGCTCTAACCAGCTTTATTTGGGGAGCGCTTGGCCTGATTAAAACTGAAAGAAACATCTCCCCTAGAAAACGCGCCCCCAGTCCGATTTGACAGCCCTCCAGATGGAGCTGTGTTTACCCAGCGCCTCTCCCCACAGTAGAGTGCCTGCAAAGATGCTAAGACGCGAATGGAGCTAACAAGGGCATCACGCACAGCTTGTGGCATAGAGCACAGGCAGCCATAATCACCCGCGCAGCACACTTCCTGACCTATCTTTCGGAAAATTTGTCCGATGATCCTAGCAGTGTTATCTGTGATCTAATTCACTTAAGTCAGGAGACAACCATGCACAATTCCAGCAGCCTTATTTCTAACACACAGACGATTATGCACAATTCTGACAAAGAAATACAAACTATATGTGCCTGCAATTATGTATTAATTCAGTACTGTGAATCATAATTGCCAATTAATATAATTTACTATGAATCCTGCGATGTGAGCAACAGTCACACCCAGTTCCTACGTAGGTGTCAAAAGGTAAAGCAAACTTCTGAGACATGGTGGCAACAGAAGTGTCAGATGACACATTTGCAGAGTCCACCTGATATGGCCTGTGCCCCGCCAACGCACATCTTGTGGAAAATATTACAGTGGGGTGACTTTGTTCTCAGCTACATTGCCAAAACAGTTTCCCCTGGAAACATATTGCTGAAAACAACAGTAAAAGGAGCCTTTCTTTCCTGCATCTAAACAATCTGCCAAGACACCTCTCTGTAGGCTGGGGCAACACTGTCTTTGTTTCACAGATAGATCTGCCAGTCATAAGTGACAGAGCCTATATCTTATATATTGAAAGTTTCAACAGATAACCACAGTTTACAGTTGATGTGATAGAAAAATCACGGTTAAAATGCTGCAAAGGGATGTCTGATGCAGGGACAACAGACAGGATCATTGTCAGTGGTACAGGAAGCAGCTGTGTTGGACCACAGCTCTGTCATGATATTACTACAGAAACGGTCTGAGTAATGCCCTATGTACCCTGCAGTTAAAAAAATATTTTTTCCCCCACAGTATTTTCTGTAACTTTTTCTTAAAAAAACCAACCTTGTTCTCTATCTCTTTTGACTCCTCAATATCACCACAAAGACCTCTCACCCTAAATGTCGTCGCCACTTACTGGTTCTTCAACTCCAAAAGATGAATTCGGTAGTGAAACAGTGGTGACCTCTTATGGCCAGGGAGGGTAGATGTTACTGTGATTCAGGCTCTTCACTATTCACAGGGCATGCATGTATACATACACACACACACACACACACACACACACACACACACACACACACACAGATTATTAGCAGTAATTCATGGTTTTCCCAAATCTTAATTCAGAAAAGGATAAATGGTTACAGGAATTCACCTCCTTCATCTCAGAGATCAAAATATTTTCAAATCCAGGCACTGACTATAGTAATAAACTGATGCAACTCAGTTTAAAATGCAAAGATTAAGATGTTTTGAAACAACTTAAAATGACTATGTCACAGTTAACTTTGATCTCACATTTCTGACATTTGATAGCTCAAGGCTTGTTGAGAAACTGCACATTGATTTCTCCTTCTGAAAATGACTGCTCACCGCAAGGTCCACTTAAAACTAGCTGAAATCTATGCAGATTAGGCATTTTGCTTATACCAATTGGTAAATGTTTATGTTTTGCATGAAAAAAACTGTCTGCTATGCCGCTTATTGGGATAACGAGGAATTAGTCGGCACATTATGGATAACGTTTAAAAGTCTGTTTCTGACTCTGGTTTCTTGGGAATGACTGTGCTACATCTCTTCACTTTCTTGTGTCAAATATTAACTATGCACAGCCAGTAGGTGGCAGTGGAGGTCCCCCACCCTGGTATATACCGATAGGTCTGGGTGGTATATCAATAAAATATTGTAAGCAATGTGATATAGCATAAACAGTTGTTTTCGTGCACAATTCACAGTTATGCATTACTTTTACAAACATTCCATCAAGGTACGAGTCTGTCGTTGTTGTAATTTATCAACATATATGCCATTAGTATAACAATTTTTGTCAAAACCCCCTGTCAGATTTTACAGTTTTCTACTTAAGAATTTTAGAGTATTGTGATAAATACTGATATTACGAAAATCTCTGAAAATATTGTAGTATTGCCCAGTCCTATATACCGATGACACTTTGTCAGAAGTCTTAGACACAACAAGAGTCTGACAACAATATAATAGATCCAATGTTTCCCTTACCATTACATTAGATGGGCGCTCCGCCCACCCCAATGCCAGCGGACAGAACGCGCGTCGGAAAATATGTCGCAACAACCACCTGAAAAGCTGCCAAAAATAGGCGTTTTTTTGACTGCTGTCATTAAAAGAAATACATGAACACCATGAATCTCCCCAAAGCTGTAAACCTAGGGGAAACACTGAAATCGGAATCGAATTAAGACCCAATGACAGGATAATTTCAATTAGAAATAACTGACTGAATCAGAATTGTCATATGTGAAAATTTGCAGTACAATGGGTGGTACCAGGGCTTTGAAGGTTCCAGGTCTCAACATCAACAACAGTGGAAGGAAAGTTAGCTACAGGACAGGAAACCTATGCCTGAAAGGCAACAGTGAAAGGAAAGCTAGCCTCAGGACAGCAAACATATGCCTGAAAGGCGACAGTGAAAGAAAAGCTAGCTACAGAACAGCAAACCTATGCCTGAAAGGCAACAGTGAAAGGAAAGCTAGCTACAGAACAGCAAACCTATGCCTGAAAGGCAACAGTGAAAGGAAAGCTAGCTACAGGACAGCAAACCTATGCCTGAAAGGCGACAGTGAAAGGAAAGCTAGGTGTACAGGACAGCAAACCTATGCCTGAAAGGCGACAGTGAAAGGAAAGCTAGCTACAGGACAGCAAACCTATGCCTGAAAGGCGACAGTGAAAGGAAAGCTAGCCGCAGGACAGCAAACCTATGCCTGAAAGGCATAGCTTAAACCACACTGCTGTCAGAGAGCTGATTAACATGCGATGAGCAGGAAAAACTGGCTGGTCATATTTTGCTAATCACAGCTGGGTTACTGAATCAACTAATTACAGCTTCTGCATGGGCTTCAGCTAATCGGGAATAAGGCCTCTAATTATGGTGTTTTACATATTAACACAGAGGAAACCAACCTTAGGATTATTGCTGATATCTAGCTATTAATTTAAATGAATTAATTGCTATTTTTTGCAGACCATGGAGGGGACATTCTGTTCAATCACCCAATTCTAATTGTGGGGGTAAATCCCCTTATTTCACAGAGCTTTGTTCAAATTCTAAAATGTTGATACAGAATATCCCATATCTATGGAAACCCATTTTCGGCTCCGTGGGAAAAAAATATATATTCAACTTAGATCTCGAAATTTAGACTTTAATGAGAAAACTCTCTAAATTTAAACTTAGTTATCTCATTATTTTGAGATATCTTGAAATTTCGACTTAGTATCTTGGAATTTCGATTTTCTCAAAATAATGAGCAAACTATCTTCAAATTTTGACTTTCAAAATAATGAGGAACTCGTCATGATCCACCCGTCTGAGCCTCATGTGTGCCACGCCCCCTCCTCATTACCTCGTGTTTGATCTTGATCTTGATTCGATTGAGTCGATCCTGATTGTGGCCACCTGTTGTCGAGTGATTCCTGCATGTATTTTGTCGGCGTCTGTGTTCGTCTCCCTAGATGAGTTCTTAACGTTACCCTGATGTTACCTAATGTTACCTTGCTATTGCCCATCGTGATCTGCTCCCACTCGATGTCCGTCGAAGTTTACGTCCTGTCCTGCCTTCCTGCCGGAATAAACCCCATTGCTACCCCGTGTACCAGCCTGCCTGGTCTGTCCGCCTGCCCGACGCCGTCGACTCGCCCGTCAGACGTGACACTTGCAGTCACATGTGCATGCGTTAAACAGCTTTCCCGGAAAAGACTGATTTGGAGTACTGAGTTTAAGTTATATATTTAAGTTTGATGTATAATTGTGGGATACCAAGCACTGTTAGATGTCACTCTGGATCAGAGCATCTACTAAATCCTGTAAATGTAAATTGTGCTGAGCACTCGCTGAGCAAATGAATTATTGAATAAAGTTGTGTCCAATACTTCAGTGGTTGGGTGACATCTATTTTTCCTGCGGTTAATTACAGTATTTACTAAGTATTTGAACAAAATGAATATGAATGAATATGGAATTCCAGATTGTATGTACAATAAACATGTTAGGCCATATTTGCTTAGCTTAGTGACTCAAACTGATGCTGTAATATAAGAATAATATATCCATCCATCTTCTACCACTTTTCCATGTTGGGTCACGGGGGCAGCAGTCTAAAGCAGGGAAACACAGACTTCCCTCTCCCCGGCCACTTCATCCAGCTCCGCTAGGGGGATCCAGAGGCGTTCCGGGCCAGCCGAGAGACATAGTCTCTCCAACGTGTCCTGGGTCTAGCACCTGACCAGGGAGGTATCCGGGAGGCATCCTGACCAGAGTAGAGCAGTCCCTCCCGAATGACAGAGCTTCTCATTCTCTCTGTGTAATATAACTCAGTCGAAATTTCAAGCTAGTTCTCGTTATTTCAAGAACTCTCGAAATTTCAACTTAATATATCAAAATATCTCAAAATAAAGTCGAAATTTTGACTTCTCGTTATTTTGAGATATTAAGTCGAAATTGAGGGTTCTTGAAATAATGAGAACTCACAAAAATTTTTTAGATCTTATTTCGAGATATAACAACTAAGTCGAAATTTCAAGATCTCGAAATAATGACATAACGTCTCAAAATTCAACCTAGTACTCGTTTTTGAGACCTTCAAAATTTCAACTTAAAATCTCCAAATAATGAGATTAGAACTAGAACTAATCTCAAAATAACTAAATCGAAATTTCAAGATCTCAAAATAACGAGATAACATCTCGAAATTCAACCTAGTACTTGTTATTTCGAGAATTTAATGTCGAAATAACGAGATAACTATCTTAAAATTACAACTTCTTGAAATGAGAACCAAGTTGAAATTTTGAGATCTCAAAATAAGATTTTATTTTTATTTAGATCTCGTTATTTCAAGATATTGTTGAAATTTCAAGATCTCAAAAT
>JAODUD010000043.1:1990974-2003740 GCA_026784285.1 Stomatorhinus walkeri | reverse complement strand
GTCTGCCTGGGGGGGGGTCTGCCTGGGTGGTGTGACTGACATTTGCCGGGAAGCAAGACTGGCCTCGGAGGGGCTGCGGCCCAGACAGACAACGGGGAATTTTCTGGGTCACAATCTAAAAACTCCACCACATCACCCTAGTTCCCCCCTCATAAACAATGATCTCTGAACAGTACCCAGCATAGCAGAAAAATAGAGTCTGCTCTATAACCTTGGTCCTACTGATGGGAGATCAGTGGGGGACAGTGGTTGGCAGCAAGAGTATGAGCCAGGTTGTCCTTTCTGTTCCCACACATGTTCAATACCATTCTGTGTCCCCTTCCTCTGTGTTACAGCCCAGAAGCACATAAGCTATTAGCCATAGCTTTATCGACCATGTGGATTTGGATATATGCTTTACACTTGACGGTTCATGGATGAATGACAGAATGGGCTTTGGCGGCCACGTGTGGCATGAGAAGTCCAGTCACTCCTGAAAGGTCCCTCATGCACAAAAACCATGTGTCAGTTGACCAACAGAAGACCTCAACTTGGGCTCTGCATCAGGAGTCACCATAATCTTTGCACCCCCTCCTGTGAAGTGACAGTTGGACCCAGCTCAGGGTATCAAACGTGTCCTGGGTGACTGTTTACCTTGGACATCCAAGACGGTTACATTACAACAAAGGAATCAGTCATGCGGGACCCAGATGTCAACCGCTGGCATGACTGTAGCCTTTCGGACAGCTGACTCACTGGGTGAGTATCTAACGCTTAACAAAAGCAAACAATGTGCAAATAGCTCTGAGTGTACAAGCATGCAATTCCTGATTCATGACTATCAGGGAAGAGTCTGACACCTATGTGACCCCTTGGAGAGCAATGAAAAGTTAACAAGGGATCAGTTTATAGTGGTGATTTTCTAGGACAATGGAGGAATAATTAAATGCATCTTTAGGACATACATTTTTATGGCCTTAGCACAGGACATCTAGGTAATTTTTTGCTCCATTTAAATTTGTCAAATTGCAACAAATGCTTCTTCATTTGCTTTGATGTTGATCCACCTTAAAAACCCATATCTCCACCTTAAAACCACTGCTGTGCTAATGTGTGAGAGCAGTCATTTTAGAGGGGTGGGAGCAGTATGTAGGTCAGCTGCAGTATCTCCACACTGTAGACTGGCAGCGGCTACTCCAAATTCCCCTCTGTCAGCATGGAGCCCTCTTCTTCCATTAATGACCATGACATTATTTGGCTGGACAGTGGCATGTCTGGCTGAATTACCTTCAGAACTACTACATATTCATAAATTGACTAAATATAGTCAGGAAGCCGTGACCTGGGCAAATGGGGGTGGAGGCAGTGGCCAATCACCTCGGCTGACGTCTGAACCACGGTGAAATGCCAGAGACACCCTGTCCATGGGCTGTAACAGAAAGGCAAACACTCCCCTCCCCTAAAAATGGAGTGATATGGTGGGTCAAATAAGAACAATGAAACTTGTCTTTGAGAACCCCCACCCCACCCTCAACAAGGCCAGACTGGGCATTTCAAACCCTCCTCCCCCCAGCCACAAAGATGAGCAGCATTGCTGTTCCCAAGCATTCGTACATTACATTCACGAGTTGGAGCTGTTTCCAGGTGTGGGGGGCTGGGCGGTATCTGCCTGCAAAAGCAGCCTCCTTTATTTATTAAACACACTTCCTTCAGCAGCCACTCTCAGCACTGCAACCTTGCTGCCCCCATCCATTAATGTGATTGGCATCCATTTAAAATTCTTTGTACATCTTTATGAAATTTTATTAAACTCATAAAATGGATTATCTTTTATAAGAAGCGATGTATGCAAAATGTCTTGCTTCTTGGAAATCAGCCAGAGCAGAATATTACCTCGGTTCTCTCTGAATATTAATAGGCTGAGAGTAGTTCGACCCCGTTGTCTCCTCCTCTCTGGCACTGTGGGTGTGTGCATATACGCCCGGATCCACTACAATCACACAGCCTGCATGCCACAGCACCGGTATGGACGTACCTGTACCCAACGTGGTGTCAGAGCACCGCAGAATCATTTGAATTCAGCTTAATTTAGGATGTGTCTGTGGTCCGAAGGATACAACTTTCAGCAAAAACAAATTAGCAAAACAAGGCCATGGAGGAGTGCACCGAAAGAAATGTTAGAACACCGTGCTACAGGTGGGTAAAAGGTGTGACACCAGGAAGGAACAGCGATGCTGACAGGTAGATGGCCGGCAGAGCAGGAGGAAGATGCTGACCGCAGGCCACCGGACGCACCTATTTGCAGCGAACATGGCTACCTGACGTGATGCAAAGCGACGGGGTGCTTCCCACACGCATTCCAGCCTCACCTTTGGGCATGTCTGCTAACGCTCACTCTAGAAGCACATCCTCCAGCTTCTGCTGCTGTTTTTGGGATTTGACCTGTAGCTCTGCACTTCCCACATGACTCTCTATATAACATGTTGCTTTCCTTAATAAATATCTTGCTCTTAGCCAGGTTATTTACATATTGAAAGGGACAGGATATCTTATCTTAACAAGCAAACAAAGAGTCGCCTTCATGAATCTTGAAGGCCAACTACTACACACCCCAGCACCCGCACCCCCAACATCAGTCTTACCCCCATCTGTCATGCCCCATTGCATTGGCACCGCCCCCCACCCCCGCCAGTGTGGGAATAGCTGTCACTTAGGTCCTATTAACACGTCCCCAGCCAGCGTACTGCACACACATGGAGGAGAGGCGGTGACACCGAATAACACACCAACATGTGGCCTCGTGCACACTGCTGCTGCACTGACATTTTTTATTTATTCAGAGCCATCTTCTCTCCAGCCATAGTATACGCCCAAGTGCTGCATGACTGTGTTATCAAATACACGCATATAACTGGGAACAGTACACTTCTTTAAGTCACGATGTATGCATTAATAATTTAATGAAATATAACAAATCCTTTAATCCAAACTCAGGCCAGAGACCCCACCCAGCTATCAGCATAAATATCTGCGTTAGCATAGAGACCCAACCTGCCCTCGAACACTACCCAGTTAATTGGAATACTTGTTTTAAGGGGATGTATTAATCACACCAAAACCCAGCGAGAGTACTGTACTGTATATGAGAACAGGAAAAAAGAGAGCAGCCAACAGAGAGGCCTGCTGACTGCCCAAGGCAAGTTCTGGAGTCCTGCCAGGACCTCCCTGAAACCCAAACCCTCACATAAACGGAACAAAATGACTTTCAATAACCAGTGTGTTAAACAGCTTCATCCTTCAAAGGTGGCACTAAAGCAATGAGGGAGATCGATGTCTCCGGTGACATCTGGCATTCCAGCTGTCTCTAAGCTCCCCGTTTAATTACCGCTGCCGCCAACGAGCGTGGGGGCAAATTTGCTGCATTGTCCAAACCTCTTAACAAACCCAAACGCTATGCGGCTAATACATAGTGACATGGATGATTTGGCTGATCCTGGCTATAAAAACCGCTGGATGAATCCGCTTGTGTAAAAAGTGAGAGGGGGTCTTAAAAAGGCTGTTAATGACCGTTCAACCTCCATAGAGACTTTCCACTAACATAGAGGAGATGCGTCATTTACACGTTATGCAACCTAGCCTTGAAGGCAGGTCAACAAACATCCATCAGAATGTACAATGAGGTACACTAACAATGGGGTACATTAACCAATGGGGTAATGGGGTACACTAACCAATGGGGCACTAACCAATGCAAATTTGCTGTGTGGTACCATATTTAACCTCAAAAGGGCAATGTTTTTTCAATCACTCTTACAGTAAATCTGCATAACAAAGACGACAAATATTTAATTCTCCTTACTAACAACAAAAAAAAACCCGAATAACTGAGACGACATTACACATGAATGTTAATCTGTGACAACAGTAGCTAAACTGCAGTAAACACGAATCCCTATTCACCAGACATGCCACTGTCCATTCTTTTCACCCACTATCCTTAAAGGCAGAGCAAAGGACCCCTCCTCAGCCTGATTCCTACAAAGCTGCAGAACCTATTTATTATTGAAAGTAAAAAACGTTCATCACTGGAACTCAGTTTTTCCATTGTCATTACTTGGATAAGACATTCTCTACCATTTTTCCTGCCTACTGTCACAACGTGTACAAGTGAATAGTAACTTTTTAAAGACTAAACACCCATTTCCTGTAGGGGAAACACTTATACGAGCCAATAGACACCCTAAGATAAAAATCTACCAACATGTGCAGAGCACTGCAATTCACACTGTGATATTGTTACCAGCTACAAAAGGTATTATGATGTAAAGAAATAAAAGGAGGCCAATAACATGTTGGGGATGACAAACAAAAAAATTTGAAAAATACAGGCACACACCATTAAACCCAAATGGTGCAGCAAATACTGTGTCATTGTATATCCTACATTTGGTACCAGACTATGGAAAACAAGCACAACACTGGACAACGTATAATCAACCGACCGACTGATGCGTACCTGCACCAACTCTTTCACGAATGGACTGTGCAATTAATGCACAAATGATCATTATTCCCTCCTGAGGTGCACTTGTACCTCATATCGAACCTGCTGCACCATGGTACCCATGCATAAGGGTGCCCGAATGCATCTGGCACGGCCACCGCTCTTACTTGTTGGGCTGAACTTCATAGTGGAATATCGGTGACACCCCCATGTCATTAATCCTCTGTCAGCGGCATGTAGGACAGACCTTCACCTCCACTCAGTGGCAGTCCGTCCTTCCGCATCGTTCCACATTTCGCTGGCACGGCCTGCCATGCTGTCAGTTTCTGCACTGCAACAGCAAAGAAACGTAGGTGTAATTTCCAAGAAAGCGACGTTTGTTTATAAGACAAGGTTTTTACGGTATTATCGAGTGACAGCGCTCTGCATGTGTATAGTACACTATGATTCAGATCATGAGTCACACACACCAGGATCTGGCCATACAGGCTCAGGCCAACATACCAGCAACACAGGATCTGACCCTGTTCCACATTCACCAATCACTATGGTACACTAAGCTACAATCACTATCCTCTGCCCTGGAGGCCAAGGTATCCCTTTACAACATGAGGCCTTGCCCTTGTTGTCTTTGGTATTTGGAGAATAAACCTTCCATGGTGCACAGCTGTACCCCCTCTTTAGTGTATGTGGAGCACAGGCAGGTGGTGCTGTGACCAATGGCTGTTTATGTGTAAAAAAATATTTTGGCCTTGGAAAAGAAGCTTGGCCAACACCCTATCTGGTTACCTGGTGAGGAACATCTACAGATCCTTACCAGCAGCTTGGCAACTGTGCCAAACTAAACGTTAAAAAAGCCACAAAAAAAGCAGCGCAGATGGCCAGAGACAAGTCACTGTTTTTATTTGGAGAGATAAAGGCAAAATATGCGAGGTCTAAAAATATGTGGTATAAAAATACCAATTTTTAAAGGTCATACCGAGAGTAAAAGACGGGGGTTACGCGGCATTCCAGGCCGCGTGTGATCCTGAGGTAATCAGGCAAAGATTAAGTGCTTTGTTTTCTGCCAGCTTTCACACTACAGAACACCATGTCTTTTTAGAGCGAAAATATACCAGACAGTACAACTATTTGACGGCAGTTAATTAGTGAAACGTTCTTTTCGTAATTACATTCACCATAACGCTATCAATATATCAACCATCAAGTACGACATATACGATTCATGAATCCCAGTTTTTGGTAGATACACTACAATTCCGGTTAGGATACCAACTTAAATTTGCGTTGTTTCACGTTTTAAGTACTTAATTCTTCCAAAAAAAAAAACCGCGCCGACTCGTAAGAACGCTCAGCGCTCCCTCACCGGTGGATTGATACGAGTAGGCGCTTCACTGCCACACCGGCGCACTGACACTGCGACGTGCGTCTCACCAGCGCAATAATACGGTCGAGGTAGCTGAGGAACTAGCACCTGCAGGCGCAGTGTCATTTTACTACTAGGTGTTTTTAGGATGACACTACCAGATTAAATACATTTAAATATGTTTACCCAAAAATGCAAATAGCCTGGAGAATGTCATTTTTTAATTATACGTTTTAATTTATGTAATTGTCTCTTCCAAGTAGCAAACAAAATATATCTTTATTATGTGTATTGGCCAAACTTCACGTATAATTACAAGTGAATTATAATAGTTTTTTTTTAAAGACATCTGCTCCTATACTGCCCTATGGAGATACTCGGCATATTTTAATAAACCTTTTTTCCTGAAGTTCTTTTTAAAATGCTTGCGTTCCTACACCTAATTATCAGCGTGAATGATGCAACTTGGGCGTAACTCTCCGGTGCGGGGTAAACATTTGTGAAAGTAATTGCTGCACATCGTCCGTTAAAACAAACTCGCAAATTCTGCCGTTTTATTGACTGCACTTACCGGATTCAACTTGTGAATCCATCGCAATATGAAAAATTGCCACTAGATGACGCAAAAACGCCGAGCTGCTTCATGGGCCACGTTCTCACCAGTAATAAAAATATTTACTGCCTTTTACACTTCACTCCCCTCCCCCAATTCCTCTATCATTCTCATCAGTGGCCAGCTTATGAGAAATAAAAATAGACGAGTTCACCTACATACTAATCAGGATTTAACGGTCCTATTTGTAATTACAAACTTCTTGGATTTATATACCTGTTTACGTTAAAGGGTATATTAATGTGTTCAGACTGTTTTTCTGGTATCTTAACTGGCATGCCATATAAAATAAAGTCTGAAATTGCCTGGTACTTACTGACATCAACATCCCGTATGGATTACTGTGTATTGTATTATACCTCTATAAGACTTTTATAGAAATATTGTTTTGCTTAGTGAATATGTGAGTATATGCCCTGAAACGAGTAAGGGGGCGCTATTACATATATTACGTGTCATCTTGGGAGTCACAACATGTATATCAGTGGACTCATTTGGCATAACAAAATGTCTCACAGTTCCACAGGTGAAAGCACGCAAGTTATCAATGAATGACCACTCTAGTACAACATCTAACTGAAATTCTGGAATGACTCACCACTAAAACCATCCTTTATTAACTAGTGTCTGAGAGGGACTCCACTTAAACCACTCACCAAGGGTGAGCGTACGTCGGATACCTCGTGCTGTTGTCTTGGAAACGGGTTTGTAAATGGCACCAGCGGATAAACCAAAGTCTGTTACCAAGACAACAGCCCAGCACATGCATTTGACACATGCGTGTGGCAGTGAACACATGTAATTATCTCTCTATCTTCGCCGACTGTTTATAGAAGAGAGAAGAAGAGTCAAACGTGACGCTGTGATACTCTCAACAATATGTAAATAACAATCCAGATTGCATCATGCACTCCCTGCCAAAAAACGAACACACCCTGAACACGTGTTTGCCGAGAAATGCGTGTAAGGTTGGAATCTATCCGCAATACATTTATCTTGTTAAGAAGGATGGGACTTGAGGCAGTAGCCGTCTTTGTACAAACCGGGGTCTTTAACTCTGCTTTTGTTTGGTTAAGAAGCACAACGTGTAGTAAAGTCATAGTGCCTACACACACACATACACGCATACATACATACATACATACATACATACATACATACATACATACATACATACATACAGCACTAGCAATGTCGTATGCAATGTTTCCTGTCAGATATAAAACAGAAACTATAAGTGCTGATCCCAGGTCAGTAAACTCCATTGTCAAATCCATTGTCAACATTTTGAGAAAATAGTCATTTGGTTTAGAGTTTTTGAGGGTGAAGTGCCAGTCCAAACGCACGGAGGGAAACAATGAGCTTGCATTCACACACCGTTAATAGAGCTGTGTCGCATCGCTGCCACCTAGCGGCTACTCCTCTTCAAGCAGAATGATATGGGCGACAGGCAGCGCGTTGCAGGTCAAGCAATGGTTCGACTTTTTTTTTTAAAGCTCGTGACGGGCTGCGGCACAAGGGCGGTATTAAATGTCAGGCTGTTACTGCTGAGATTCACGGATGTTGGTTCAAGGCCGGGGAGATATTCTGGCTTCGTTTAACTATACAAAGCAAGTCACTCTAATTCAGTGAAATATCAAGTTGCATTGTTTAGGTTTATAGTGAGTCCTAATGATTAAAATTATTTATGCTTTAAGCTGCTATCTGTTGTTTTTTATATGATCGCAGATATTTCTTTCTAAAATAAATTGCTCTACCCTAAAATATATCATCTCGTCTACTCCGCAGTTACTGCGCTCAAGACGCACATTTTGGCTGCTCAGGTCTGTTCGCCCTTCATAACCTTGCTAGATATAAAATAATCACACTCTCAAAAATACCTTAAGCTACAAATTTGCTTCACTTAGATGTATGCTGTAAATTATCGCCCCCCCCCCCCATTCTGAAGACCATGATTTCTGTTTCATGTCCTACAAAAAGAATTGTTTATGGGCGATGGAGTTTGCGCTTAAGATCGTCACTGACATAATACAGGACGCGAGGTGTAGCCGAGCAGACGGTTTCCAAGGCAACAGTCGACGTGGGACCAGCCATTAGGATTTGGTGTGGAAGTCTGGGACACTGAGCGGGCGGCGGGTGGTCGTGTCACTGCAGGTAATAGCGACCCCTGCAGCATGTCTGAGTCAGTGTGAGTCAGTGTAAATAACTCCGGTTTAATGTCAATAAGCTAATCTCTAGGGATAGCCCGCCCCAGAAAGTGCTTTCCCTGCCGAGTTGTGAGTCACACTCCTTGTTTCTGGAGGGATTTTTTTTATAACAATATCTTCTTATTATAATTACGACTGGCATGGCCAAATATAAGTTGTTTTTTACATTTATTGAGGGAGAAACATGCTTCTCTGATCACTTTTGCAGTGCGGGATGAGAAAGCAGGACATTCTCGTGAGCATTAATATCAAACATCACAGGGTAATGAGCCTCAGGCAAGCAGCCAGGGAACAGATTTCTTTAGCTAATGATTTCCCCTCATGTTTAGCCACCTCACCCAGCAGCAGATGATCTTACCTGGGTGTCCATGGCAGACATCAGCATGGACACTTGGGTGATGCTGATGTAACTGCCATATTTCCTTGAGGCTATCTTTAGCTTTATAAAGGATGAGCCTGAATGCTTCTCTTTGCTGACCCTATCTTGCTCTCCATAGCTTGGGGGTCACAGCAACCTGCAACACCCATGGAGCTGGGGGTTAAGGGCCTTGCTCATGGACCCACAGTCATGTGACTGGTCTGCCAAGGCTGGGGCTCAAGCCAGCAACCTACCGACCACCAGCATAGAGGTTTAGCCCACTGAGCCACTCACTGCCCATCAGGAAGCCCATCTTTTCACAGAATACAGGAAAGAACTCAAAGAAGCTGAAGTTGCTGTAGCCATCCTTGGCATTAGGTGGTGACAGCACCTGATAGCAGGCGTAACCACTTTCCATTCTAATCTAAAATGTTAATTACGGGTCACTTTAAGAGCTGCTCTTATAATAAAACAACAGCAAGCACATTTGACACTGCACAGTGCCCTAATACAGGGCTGGGCGCCTATCAGCTGATTTCCATGAATCTGTTACCATGGCAGCGGCAGCGTAACTTGAAGAACACCGAGAGGGTGTTGGGACAATCCACATGGAATTAATGTTTCCCCTTCATCAACACAATTACTTAAACCAGCAATCTTCTGCTTAATATGCATCATATATAGGGGGGGGGGGCAGATGTGTCCCTCAGTGAGTTAGAACACTGTGCCTGTGATTAGGATGTTGAAATCTCAGGGTCAGCAGAGTGATTTTACCGTAGGGTCCTTTAGAATGACCCTCATCCCCTAGTTGCTCCAAGGGTGTGAACATGATCCTTATTTCCTCGAGAATGTCGAGAAGCAGCAGGTCCGTCTCATGAGCACGTCAGCAGGGCCGTGGGTCGCCTCCTGGATCAGGAAGCGTGAGAAGATCTTATGAGCCCAGCTGTAGATTTCATCCAATTCTCATTTTGATTTGTGTTTTACCTGAAAGAAAGCTGTGAAACGGAGACACTCCTAAAACGGTCCTAGCAGGACTCTGCCATCTGGACTGAGGGAGTGTTTAAGGTTCCTCCAGATGTCAACTGATGCAACACCTGCGTGTTGGAATTATCGAGTCAAACATCCAGGCCTCTGGTGCACAGATTAAATTTTGACCAGTACTTCTAGGGATGGCCTTATAGAGGTGCTGTTTGAGGCAAAGTGTAGCTTCCCAGGTATGAGTGGGACAGCTGTAATTGGTGCACCCCAGTGAGGGAGATCAAACAAGTGGATAACAACGTAGCGCCTGATTAGCGCTAGTTCCGCTCAAGCGACCCCCGCTCGTAACTCAGGGCTCGAGTTCCGCCAAAGCCCTGTGCTGCCTGGAAGGCTTCCAGCCTGGATTATTCCCGCGTAGACCCTTAACATCCTCCTGGCACAACCACTTGCCAGCTCGTCATTTTACATTTTTCTCTGGGTGAATAATCAACTCAGGGAGTACTTTTCAGGCACTGCACAGCTGGTGGAGAGGCGAGTGGGCAGAGGCGGCTCAGCGTGGGAGTAAGATATGGCAGAGCGCTGGCCCAGTGTCCGTCAGAATGATATCAGTCAGCATCTAACTCTGTCTCCCTGCCTCTGGGCCTAGCTGCAGTTTCTCTGGGGCTGTCTGGAGTGGCCATACTTCTTGAGCTGGTCCGAGAAAGGACAAGGTTCCTCAGGCTGCTTCCCTCTGCCTCGACCCCACCCAGTGCCGAACCAGGTGCGGCGGCCATGTTCACTACCACTCAAACCATACATTTGTGTGCCCCCGCCTCAAAGTTTGGGCTCCCCCTGTTGACTACAGACAGTCACTGCACTGGAGGGTGGTAGAAACAAGAAACCGCATGAACCAGAATAACACCAAAGACCAGCCAACAGGCTCAGCACAACATGCAACGGTGTTTACACAGAGCTCAGAGGAGTTGGAGAGGGACCAGCTTCCAGGTGTGGTCCCACACTAGGCGACAAAAAGCTCATTTCAACAGTTCAGTTGGGACGGGGGGTGATGCTTGCCCTGTATCCCCCTCATGTCAGACCCCTGCCACGTCGCTCCAGGCGTGGAACAATGACGGCTGTGCCGATGAGCCGCATTTAAATCCGACAGCCTCTCCCTCGCACACGTTTTCTGTGTGTTTTTTTTGTTGACTGCAAAAATCAATTAAAAGGGTCCTAAAGCTGTCAGGCAGGGATATGATAGCGGCAGTCTGTGGCACTGCACCGTGGCAGTGACATCTGTAAGTGTCAGTCAAGAGATAAATCAAACGGGGCTGGGGTGGGGGCTGGCGGCTGGGCGGGGGCGGCACTCTCCTGACAGGCTGATTGATTCCCATTCATACTCATTCTGGGCGCTGCCATGCCAACGCACCCGAGCTACGGGCGTGTTTTTTATGGCTGTCAACGCGGCTTTGCTGCTGCCTCTAATCGGCCTTCGAGAAAAAAACACAGTGAAACATTCACCGCCCCCCCCCAGATGAAGTAAAGACTAGCACCCTGAATGATGTACTCTCATACTCTACAATCATGGTAATTCAATATCTGGGTGGACCTCACTTCAGGCTTTACGGTTAATTATTTTGAATCGGGAATACTTCAGCTCGGCTGAAGTATTAAGTGGAAGAATAAGATGGAAGTGTCTAAGACTGAGCTCCTTAAACAGACCTTATTGAGTGTGAACATAGCAGCCTAAAAGCTGGACATGAAATCACATTGTATATCGAGTACTGCCTCAGTTCAGCCTAAATGATCCTGCATACTGTTAAATCACATGAGGAAGGTATGCTGTTACCCTGCACGTGACTGTAATGATGTCTGCAACATACAGCTTGGTTAATCAGTCCTTTATGGATTGAAGGAGACCTGTCCTCATCTTCTTCTGGCCTTAGGGGTTTATGGGAAATGCTGCCTGTTTATGACTGTTTGTGAATATTAAGATGGTCCCCCCGCCCGCCATCCCAACTGGACGGCAGAATAAATTGTCATCGTTGATAAGACTGAAAATGGCGGCAGCTCGGACAGCGCGGCAACGCGTGCATGCCACCGGTGACGGCCCAAAAATAGGTGGTACTGTCCACGCGTCCCAGACGTCGGTGTGGTGCACACGCTCAGTGAGGTGGCTGACATCTCCTTCTGCTTCTTAGGGCACTTGGGAAACAGCAGCATTGTTCTAATTAAGGAGGCGGTGCTGTCGACGTGCGGGAGGCACCCGGAGCTGTTTGCTTTGCCGGGCTCATGGGTCCCCTGCATCTGTGACGGTAAAGAGAGTGTGTCTTTATTCCTTCTGAAGAGCACTGTGGAATAAGGCGATACTGGCCCCCAAAGTCATGCAACGCCTCCTCCAACCGGCAGACCTGCTCTGCTTTCTCTCTGTCATCCAAGAAGAGCTGCTGTCTGACTGATCAGGCTGGTGACGCAGCGGCCTAGTGACAGCGCGTCGGAAAGCATGTCTGTCACACATGTGGCCACATCCCAGGAGCACTGGGGGGTATTTAAAGAGGCGTCCGCATCACACTCCGGACAGGGGGGTATTTAAAGCGGCGAGTGCATCACGCTCTGGGTTGGGGGATATTTAAAGGGGCGCCTGCATCACGCTCTGGATTGGGGGGTATTTAAAGGGGCGTCTGCGTCACTCTCTGGATTGGGGGGTATTTAAAGGGGCGCCTGCGTCACTCTCTGGATTGTGGGGTATTTAAAGGGGCGTCCGCATCATGCTCTGGATTGGGGA
>JAODUD010000043.1:1971627-1990089 GCA_026784285.1 Stomatorhinus walkeri | reverse complement strand
GTCACGCTCTGGATTGGGGGGTATTTAAAGGGGTGCCCACGTCACGCTCTGGATTGGGGGGTATTTAAAGGGGTGCCTGCGTCACTCTCTGGATTTAGGGGTATTTAAAGGGGCGCCCGCATCATGCTCTGGATTGCGGGGTATTTAAAGGGGTGCCCGCATCATGCTCTGGATTGGGGGGTATTTAAAGGGGCGCCCGCATCATGCTCTGGATTGGGGGGTATTTAAATTGTATCCTGCTTTGGATCCTTCTTCCTCCATCTCCCAACATTCCCCTTGTAAGTAAATGATGCCCCACAGTATTTACTGTGATAAAACTTAATTTACAATAACCTGGGTTGTGACCCAGTATTTCTGTAGCGACGTGCCATCTGAGATACCTCACGGGCCGCCTCCATGTGACCGGGGCCTTTTCACCTCAGACATGCAGCACTCGGGTTACATATACGCTACAATCCCGAAATATTCAACGCATTCCGGCATCTGTGCACATGCTTATGCAAGGAGAGCTCGCAGGCAGCCGGGCCAACACATTCAAACGAGTCACGCTCTACAAATTCACTGCCACTTTGAGAGCCTATGTTCTGCGGGGCTTGGAGCGTGTTTCCCGAAATAAATGTAATGTTCCAAAGAGCATATGTTTGCCGGATCTCAGCAGAGCAGATTGGGTTTATTTAAAGCTTCGCTGTGTGTGTTTCACCAGTGAAATGCTGCACGACTGCATTTGTGTGGCTGCATTGTAGCCAGCCAAACATGTGCTCACTGATTGATTTCTGGTTTAATCAGGACGTGACCTAATTATCAGCAAGCGGCAGTTGATATCTGAGCCCTGGGGTCCTCGTCAATCGTCCTCCAGTCCAGCGTTGGTGAGGGAGCCAGTATAGTTCATTACTTCAGAGCTGAAGCCAGAGTTGATTTATGGGATCGTGCCCTTTCAAGCCTGTCCAGGTGTAACGTTACCCAGGAAGAGACGATACATGCCTGGGTGTAACTGCTGGGGGCTAAGCTCTCCGCAGAAGATGGAGACAGAGGGAGGTTACCTCACAAGACATCGATTCTACCCATGATGAAGAGCACACTCAGCTGGGATGAGCAGATCTTACTATCAAGCAGTATGTTCTGGGGATCAAGGCAGTGTGGAGCCACCTGTGTAGTAACCTAGATTGGCCTGTAGGGCGCTAAAGGGACCACAGCGCTGCACTTGCAAATCTGCCCATATCGGACAGTAACAGTTGTTAAACCTGCTTTATCATGTTTCTCTAACATGCTACTTTAAAAGCAAACTGTTACTGTGATACAACGAGGCAGTCAGAAATCTAACTTATCACCACTGTTCGTCATCGGTCCATTTACTGAGAGCCTGGTCTAAGCTTCATGTCAGAACTGAAACGAGTCGTCCTCCTTCAACGAAGCTATAGACCAGCCTTCAAATCCAAGTGCTATCACTCTCAGCTCTCTGCGAATACAAAGAGGAAGTAATAAAAATGTCCCTGCTTAGCACCTGTTTGACCGTTAGTGCCACCTGCAGGACAGAGCGTGTTAGGTTGGCGGGGGCCGTAACCTGGCTGTAACTGTTCCAGCTCACATGTCACTGGTCCATCTGCAAAGACCTCGACCCCCCAAATGGCCACCATCAACCTCAACTGGTATACCGCGCCAGTTATGCGTTCGTAGAAATTCCCGAGAGCCACCATACCCCCCGCACCATATACAGGCATGCCTCTGCTGTGCTGGAATGTTTGGCGGATGCTCGTTAAATGGCAACAGCTGTTGACAAACAGAAGACGGGGGACCATCCCTGCCGGCAGTCCTGGGCCAGCTGGGACCTGATGCCCCCCCCTCAGCCCTTCGGCTCTGCGGCCATGTGGGCGAGTCCGGGGAAGGATAACGGTCACCTTCACTCACCGAGGCTGCTCATCTTAAAGCCAGGCAGCTTGCTAAGCACTACCTGGGACAGAGTATCACTCCAGAGACAAAGCATCTCCTCACATGCATATTAAAAGGCTATTAGCACGCTTTATTATAGCTACACTCCAGGTGGATCACTCATTATGGAGTGCAGTCAGGACTGTGCTGCAGAAAGGAAAAAGCACTGTTATAGTAACCGAGTGCAGTGCGAGAGAACTCTGCAAGAAATCATATAGAAAAACTAGCACTATAGGGGTCAATATATGATGAACAACATCCAAACACCGTTCTGTCAAAAGAAAAACAGGGGGTGGGAATGGGTTTTACAGCAATGATGGAGGAGATGGGAGCAATGCAGCTTCATAAATGGGGTGTGAAAACGAAAATCTCATATTTGGCTTCTTGATGCATCTGTGAAAGAAATGCAGTGATGACAAACTCAGGATTTGTGAGGTGAATTTTAAAATCTGTCTTGAATCACTCTGCCACAAGTCCTCTCTCTTCTTTTATTTCAAAGCTTCCGATCACTCCCTGTCTTCCTGTGTTGTGTCACCTTCAAAAAGTTTCCTCCCTTCTGCTCTGCGTCGTCCTTAAATGCTTCCACCTCTTGTACACTCTCCAGTGCTACACTCAAATGGTTCCCCTTCTGCTCTGCGTCATCCTTAAATGCTTCCACCTCTTGTACACTCTCCAGTGCTACACTCAAATGGTTCACCTTCTGCTCTGCGTCGTCCTCAAATGCCTCCATGGCTGTGTCGAAATTCAGGGGCTCCGTCCATTTCATCCTTTTGAGGCTGCAATCGAAGACTGAATATGTCACAGTGGCATGACAAGTGGCATGTCTACGAAGGCTACGTAGCCTGCATCCTACAAAGGACACCTGAATTCAGATACCAGACCTGTATATTCTTCTGTTACACTCAAATGGTTCCCCTTCTGCTCTGCTTCACCCTCAGATGCTTCCACCTCTTGTATACTTTTCTGTGTTACACTCATATGGTTCCTCCTTCTGTTCTGTGCCACCCTCAAATGACTCCTCCTCATATTCACTGTTAAGTGTCACACTCAAATGGTTCCCCCTTCTGGTCTACGTCACTCTCAGATGCCTCCACCTCTCATTCCCTGTCAAATAACTGTTACCAGCCCAGTTAGCCACAAAAACCCCACAACATGTACACCTGTTTACGTTTTTGCTCCATTCTCCACGTGACTGATGGGATTTTTTTTTGTTTTCACTAACACAGGGAATTTGTGCTTCCCAGCCCTGAGGCCATTCTGCACCCATGCAAGACAAAACATTCTCACCGTTGCTTGGTTTAATGAGCTTCTGCTCGGCCCACAGATAAATAATGCATCGGATGATTTTGCGTTTGTCTGATTCCCTGCCCTCTTTGGCCAATGGCACGGCCATTCGGACTAAACTTGCTGGAGTAAAAACCTCCCAAGTATCAGCAGTGTCCGTAATTGACAGTCAGGGGAATTTTAGTCTCTAAGCGCAAACTTAGGGAACAGCGGACGGTTTCATTCTCTTTTCCTAAGGGGTTTAAAAAGCACCCAGGCAATTTCTCTAGCTGTGTTTGCTTCGAGGGTTCATAAAATAACTTGCGACGGAGAACCTCATTGCAGGGGTAACGAGCGTTTGACAGGAAACCAGCACGCATATGTGGCAACACCAGGGGTGCCGAATTGGGTCAGAGATGGGGGCTTGTTTGAGCCGCCTAGACCCGACACATAGCGCCGGACGGTGTTCTTGGCATCCAGCCGCAATGCATGCTGGGTCAAAACATAGCAGCCACCCCCCCCCCCGGGGCAGGCGGATGAATCAGCTGCCACTACTCGCATTACCCAGTCATGAATCAGAAGGCCCCGAATCCCAAAGCACAAGCTGAATCCACACATGATGCTAGTTACGTTTAGCGATGTGCTGGTGAAGGACACTGAGCATCACGAACATGCAGCTGTTAGGGACCCGGGAACCATGAGCATTACTGAGGGTCAGCCTGAGAAACGAGTGTGACGTAACATTAGCCACTTGACATTAGCGACTTAACGTTAGTGACTTAGCATTAGCAAAGTCTCTAGGGTAAATCACGAAACATTGTAAGGATCAGAAAAGCTATTCAAATCTAAATCCCGTGAGAACGTTCTTATTAGAAAAGTGTAATATACAACAATGTCCAGCGTTTCCATAGGACCACAATCAAGCGATAGCTGATGAAGATGGAAAGCAGGCTAGCGATGGACCACAAAGACTTCACTAATCTTCCTGCCGTCCATCAGCACTTCCAGGCATGACTGAATCTAAATACGTACATATGGTTGCTGCTTTGTTCTATAATGTACTGGTATCAAACAATCGGGCCCCTGCTGTCTCTCTACCCTCAGACTGTTACTGAACTGGAGAAAGGCTTTGTGTACAAGGAGAGCTCCACCAACCAAACCCTTTATATCAAGAGGATTTCTCCTCATTTATCCTGAATTATTCACACCAGTGCCCCCACTGTTTGAACATACTCAAAAAAATCTGGCCATCATACCCAATGATTATCTGGGAAGGTCCCTCTCTTCGGAGATTATAGATATAGACCAGCTTCTAAGGGAGCTGGTCAGATGGGGTTGACCCACTGGTCTCCCTGCGATATAAAAATGTGTTTCCTCTGATTTCCTTTCCATAGAACAGCTTGGTTGCTTTTACCTGCTTGGGAAACAGGGCCAAACATCCTGAATCTATTTCCGGTTTCCAGGAGGGGAGCCGGAATGTTTTCGGTGGAATGTGGAGGTACTTAAGCCACCGTGCCACCTGTCTGTCATCCCTGGAATTGCACACCTGTGCCGGCAGCTTCCCTCTCCTTGCTCAGCAGAACAGGCCGTACCAGGCTGCCAGCACACCTCTGCAGAAGGTGACAGACACCTTAAGGGATAGTTTCATCCTTATAAGTCACAAACATGCTTTAGTAGAATAAGACCACAGGTAATCCTTTCAAAGGAATGCACTGTATTGTTTGCTGAAACAATGTGGTGTTTATTTACAGTGTCCTCAGTTCATTCTTCATTTTGTACTTGTGTATGGTATCAGGTACACTGTGAACATGTGAACGAGTTGCTGATCTGGGTGGTTGGAACTCATACCCTTAGATGGGAATTGCGGCAGCTCAGTCCTGTCTCTGAGACTTCACACTGAGAATGGGACACTGGGAATGGGACACTAGGAATGGTAAAGCGGCATCAAGTATAAAACGCAAACCTCGATCGATTTACATGGGCAGGCCACGTCACAAGAGTGGACCTTGATCACATGGGCAAGCCTGGGTCAGATGGGTGGACTTCAGTCACAATGGAGGGCCTGGGTCACATGGGCAGTCCTCGGTGACATGGGCGGACCTCATCACATTAGCGGGCCTTGGTCACATGGGCAGGCTTTGGTCACATGGGCGGACCTCATCACATTAGCGGGCCTTGGTCACATGGGCAGACCTTGGTGACATGGGCGGACCTCATCACATTAGCGGGCCTGGGTCACATGGGCAGGCCTTGGTGACATGGGTAGGCCTTGGTGACATGGGCGGACCTCATCACATTAGCGGGCCTGGGTCACATGGGCAGACCTTGGTGACATGGGCGGACCTCATCACCTTAGCGGGCCTGGGTCACATGGGCAGGCCTTGGTGACATGGGCGGACCTCATCACATTAGCGGGCCTGGGTCACATGGGCAGGCCTTGGTGACATGGGCAGGCCTTGGTGACATGGGTGGACCTCTTCACATTAGCGGGCCTTGGTCACATGGGCAGGCTTTGGTCACATGGGCGGACCTCATCACATTACCGGGCCTGGGTCACATGGGCAGGCCTTGGTGACATGGGCAGGCCTTGGTGACATGGGCGGACCTCATCACATTAGCGGGCCTTGGTCACATGGGCAGGCTTTGGTCACATGGGCGGACCTCATCACATTAGCGGGCCTTGGTCACATGGGCAGGATGACAAGGGGCTTCTGTAACCTGAAGTGCTTTTCTAGGCAGCCCTAAAAACATGACTCACATGACGTCTCCCTATTCTTGGGGGGCGGGACAGTCTCCCACTGTTTGTACCATTCTTGCTGAGCCCCGCTGCCTGGCTCCCCGTGTCAAAGGGACCATGCCGCATCCAGACACTGGCTGATGGAAGAGGAGCAAAGAGCCCCCTTTGTTGTGACTGAAGGGGGCATTTGTCTTGTGGTGTCACTGTTGTGGAACAGGATGCCGATGACAGCAATAACAAAGCACAATGCAGCAGGGCTCATGCGCAAAGCTCAATGGCATCACACACAATATGCAATTAGCAGCCCTGACCATGTTCCGGTCACGCACGCGGCTCGTTCTTCTGCGGGGGTCCCAGGGATTGTTTCATTATGCGTGTGGTGGCACGCGAGGCTGACTCGCTGCTGCATTTCCTGTCAATCCTTCCCTTGCTTGTTGTTAAGGAAGGATAATTAATAACAGTCTCGTGGAAGATTACAGTTTGCGGAAGAATCGACCTGTCTCTTTGATTAATTAGCCTGGCGGCTGGATAATGAGCGGTTAGGGGAGCGCACCGCCACGGGAGACACCCTAGGGGGCTGTTCCACAAGCAGCCCAATCGGCTCTGAGGCGGAAGCCTTCCCAGTTTTAGCAGGTGTGCTGGTAGCAGGTGTGGCGCGTGGATAAGGGGCCAGATTTCACCGCTGCTCTTGGAGATGTCAGCTGGGCCTCTTCTTCAGAGACAGCACTAAATGGCCCCCCTGTTCTGCCGCCTCATTGATCTGATAGTTAAGCTACATGACGTGCAGACTGCTGAGGCACTGTATGGATTCGGGTTCGAATGGAACGAAGGATATCTCCTACCATGAAAGGAAGAGGCGATAAACTAAGACCTTTTGGTCTTTCTTCAGCTTTTACTCTAAGCCTCCAGATGGCATTTAATCGTGAATCACTTTTTCCTCACGGTATCTTCGTCACGTTTTTATTGGCAGATAAGGCGCAGGCTTATGTCAGTTGATGCGTGGGCAGGCAATTGTGATACCAGCCAGCCCAAAACAGACCATCAGTGCCCGGCTTCTTTTACGTAGGCGTATGGAAATGCCAGACACCGCTGGTGAGAAGGAGTCTCAAAATAACGTCCGGCAGCAGCGCGGTGGGGCCACACCAGAACAGACGCGACGAGGTACTTTAGTGAGCAAAATCGCACCTTTAAGCGATACAGTGGACAGAGGTGCTGCTTCTAGTTACATGGGGTCAAGAGAAGGAATGAGTTACCGGAGTCTGCTCTAAGATGCAAGAAAGTGATGCAGACCTACAATATAAATGTGTCCCTCGAACAGCAATGGGCCATGCAGCAGATTTATGACTGACACCAAAAATAGGCTCACCCCAGTCACAGCCAATCAGTTTGCAATTGAACGTCGTGCTCTCGTAAACCAGAGGTATTGCTGTGCCTCCCTCCTACAACTAGATGGCAGTGTTTACTCACATTACAGCAACCCAAGGCCAGACTGTTGATTTTAGTTGCTTTTTTCAGTATATTCTCAATTCTGATTATTATAGAGTAGATTTAAATTGCACATGCATTTTTCCATAAACTGTTCATATAAATAATGCATTCATCTCATTAACCCTCAGGTCATGAATTGCAAGTGTATAATTTTACCTTACTATTGTTTGTTTAAGGTTGTCCAAGACCTTAAAGTTCGAGACATTTTTCACAATGAAAAAGCTCCCGTTTTAAGTAAGATGTGAGAGCTGGTTAACTAAAATACGACTGATAAGGTGGATAAATGACATATTGATTGAGAAATGAGTGACTGGTCAGTAACTAAAGCCTGCAGGTATTTTACAACAAGATACAGTGCTCTACGCGCGCGTTTTGACTGAGCTGTTGATTTTTTTTAAGATGGTCATTGGGATTCTGTTATGTGCTGAAGTCACCCCCCCCCCCCCCAGGCTCGTCAAGCCACAGTCTGGTTGTCAAGGTAATCTTGCTTACATCTCTGGATATCAACCACTTTACCCTCCCCCACACACACACACCTGGCCCCCCTTTAGTCATCCTGAACTGAGGGCAGGTTCTGTGCAGATGGCTGCCGGACCTCACCACCAGCTAACCCGCCCATGTTGCCATGGCAACTGAGATACTACCCCCCCCCCCCCTCCAAAAACCAGGTCTCTACAAACAATAATTTAGCCAATTCCACATACAGTCATTGGGGCTAATTGAGTCTGTAATTGATTCAATAATGCTTGGGTTCAAAGGCAGCTATAAACAGACACAGCACACCCCCCACCCCCATGAGAACGGGCTGCATTTATCCCTCTGCGTATTTCCAAGCAGGAAATCGCTGCCCCTGAGTGCACAGATTAATGCATTTTTCCAGTTAGTTCATTAGTTCAATCAGAACAAAACAACTGCAGACCCAAAGCAAAAACATGGCCTTTGCTATTGACGGCAGCCTCCATATTGTTAATGGTTCGTGGAACGAGGCTGGATACAGATTGGATTGTTGGTGTGTTAATGTCAGCCAGGTCTGCCCAGGTCAAGGTGATGCCTTTCCTGTCTCCACTCTCTGTAACCCCACCCTTTTCCCTCAGATGAACCTTCTCCAGGTCTTCTGAATGTCACATGCAGAGAAGAATGTGAATTGGAATTCACGCTTTGATTACTGTCTGTTTAAGGGAATAATAGCTGTCTTTGAACTCCCTGATGAGGGCTTTGAGATGAGTGATTCTGAGGACAGGATATGCATCCACATGTCCCGCCCAGCTTGGAGGGGCGTGGCCGTGTTACACCAGCTCTTATGATTGGAAGTTGCCCCATGTGGCTTCCTGTCCTAGTATGATGGCATTTTCCATGGATCCGTACGACTGTCAGCTCTGGGTTCCTCCCACATTCGTGCCCCTGTCGGCCTCTTGGGGGCAGTGTGGGCCCATTGTCACATACATTAATGTGCTGAGTCATTCATATACGCCATGAGACTGTGTGCATGCATTTCCACAGATAAGCCACTGTCTTTGGACACAATTACAATTTTAATGGCATTAGATAATTGTTACTTTTATGAGGAATGACACACACATGGTAGATAGTTCTATACTTATTTGAGTTATATGGTTTGGTATTTTACTGGAGCTAAATCAGCTTTAAATACCTCTTTCATCGGTGCTACTGCACAGGAACGTGGTGACTGCAGACCTCGAACCCTCACACTTTCTGCAAGTTGACCATGTTCCTCTTTCTAGTGGGCTTCTTTTCAGCATTTGAAACACACATCTATTTCTAATGGCCGCAGTAAAAAAAAGACATTTGGAGTATAATTTTTTTGCATCCCTCTGTTTAAACTGAGCCCCCCGACAGAGATTGATGTTTACTGCAGGGGCTGTATTTTTGCTCAGACTGTGCCAGTTAATTGTTCCATCTTCATGGACATAGAAGAAATTCACACCAAACCAGCCTCTGGCCTTTACATCTGAAGATGCCTCTTCCCAGCCCAAAACAAGGCTCCTCCCCCAAGTGGACTCACACCAGGCTAATCACCGCGTCTGAGCGGATCTCCACCCAGCTGGAGGCTGCCTCTCACGGACACTGCACTCCGGTAACACTTACGCGTCTCCGGCCGGAATCGACTCGTCACGCCGCGGCAGCGGCTGCGAAAGAAGCAGCCCACTTCCATTCTCCAAAGGTGCATTATAGACCTGTTATTAGGGCGTCTCTTTCTAAGTGAGTGTGTGTGTTTTTTTTCAATTTCGGTCCAGCAGAGAGCCCGAGCACTTTGTCACAGAAACGGTAATTCACAGTAATGACCTCCGAGCATCGGAAAAGGACGCCGTCGAGCTTACCCGTCCTTAATCCCCGTTTTGCGGGAAACCTGCATGGTCATGAATTAGCCGCTCAGATTCCCATCGGTTTATTTGTTCTATGCCCGCAGAGTTATTTGCGAGGGTATAAACGGCACTTGAGTGGCCTGGCTGCAGGCTGAATAAACCTGGGAGTAAAATGGTGTTAATAAACAGCTGTAAATGGGGAGAGCAAACGGCGGCAGGGTGACGGGTGCAAACTGGTCCAGCAGGGAGACTGTGACGTGGAATCACGGAGGCATGATGCATGTGCGGGAAAGGTTTCTGTCTCCCTTGCAGATTTTTAAAAGGATGCTTGCCGATTCCAAGAATAAAAGTTAGTTATCTAACAAGCCTTTGAAATACCGTCTGCTCCCCGGCAGCTGAGGAGGGGGGTGGGTGGCGTGGAGTCACAACTGCTACCTCCTGGGCCCGAAACCTGCTTTACACGGCTCTTACGCTCCTCACACGGGACCCTGCTTCAATTACCTACAACTTCACACGTCCCTTTGTGCGGTGACCCCCCCCGTCTCGCCGCCTATTTTTCCTCACAATTCCCTATCCATTAAGTCAGGCCGCAATTTAATTGCCGAGCCGGGAAGCTTTAACCGCACCCGGGGTATTTGAAAGCCTCCGGTGCTGGCTCTCGGGGAGATAGGGCTGCTAGAGGTAGATTGTTTTTGGCCAGACACACGTCTGGAGCTGCTGTGCCTGAAGAGCTAATGAGCCGCTGGCTTCCTTCCAATGTGACGTCCGCGTGACAGAGCCGCTTTAGCTGTGATTCTGTGACCTCGCCTCCCAGTCCCCGGCGGCCATTTCCCCCTGCATGAATGCATCATTCACGTCATTTTATTTTAGTGCAGAGCTGTGTGACCTGTATGGACACTGCGGTGCCGAATCCCTGCCCGCGATGCCCAGTGGGCGTACCGGTACCATCGCGGGTGCAGTTTGCACACAGATGTTAAGATCAGTTGGACGAGCCTGGTGTCATGTGATGACGGTGCTGATGTGCGTCTGAAAACCCTGAGCTGAGGTTTATTGCTGAACTGGGCTGACAGACAGCAGCGCATATGGTGTTGAAAATGACCTTGAAGACACACTGTGAAGTGGTCTGTGCACATCCTGCAGGGCGTTAGCAAAGGGCCCAAATCTTTCACTTGCTATTGGTCGAACAGAAATTTCAGTGATGGACACCAAGGGCCACCTGTACGTCCAGCAGCGGAAAGCGACGTCCGCCCTACAACCATGACCTAAGGTCTCATAAAACTTTACTGCATAACAAAGACACACATATACCAATATTAACAGGAAATACTGAGACATTTCACATGAACTAGCACAACCTGTTATTTTCCCAGAATGCACTGTGCTGGGACTGGTTAACTTCACTGCCTACTAAGCTATGTATAATAGCAGGCAGGCATGCACCAACGTGTGCTGCAATATTTTTGGGGGGAACTTTGTAAAGTCAGCCTGATTCTTTGTTTCATATTCTGCTTCATAACACTGTTCGGTTAGAAGTGCATAGAGGAAGCATACGAGTGTTTTTGTTCTCCACGCAAGCTGAGATAGTAGCTTTATTGTGAGGTAGTAAAGATTGTTCTACAAGAGCAGAGCTTGTTCTTCTTCTTCACTGACTTGGCCCATTTCAGGAAAAATTCTGCAGCAACTGCTGGGAGGGTGAGTGATTCTGCACCAGAGATACACAAAAACCTTCAGATGTCAGGCAGCATGGATCACCTGTTCCTCAGAGGATTTTCTCTCTGGTCTCAGATCCCTGTTGAGATTGCTTCCACGGCTCTCAGTCACGATGGAGATGTCACTCTCAGGCACAGACAGACATTTCTCCACATGATTCTCTTTGTTGACAAGGCTGGTCGATCACACAATTTCACGACATGTATCCACACTCCTGGGTCACAGAGTGTGTAAAAAAACTGCAGCAATGTCAGAGATGAAACTTACGTTGAGGTACAGTGTTTGAAAGCCAGTGTACTGGCTAATTTTTGATGTTGCAATAAGCATATTTTCTGAGATTTTAGAAAAATATAGCATCCACCATAGCATACCTCAACTGCTGTTCTTAATCCATACTTAATTTCACAAATTTTCATAATTAGAGTCCCACATCCAGTAAGAATGATGAAAACTCTCAGCTACTTTGCTTGTAATTTAACAGCCCTGCCTGAATATAACATTTCCCCCTTTCTGTGATGTGAGACCAGTTGTTGCCATTGATTGACAAATACTGTAGTAAATGGGAAAGTTTGTTCTGAAAACTGGCTTCCATTGGCTGTAAGTCAGGCTGGTTCTGCTATGAGTGTACCGATGTAGCTATCCTGGGGCTCAGTACACCTGTCAACAGAACCAAATGGGCCCAAACAGGCTGCCAAAGTGAGGTACTCTGGGATTGGTCGAACAGACCCAGCTAAGGAGCTGGCAGTTGAGGCAGAGACTGAGTCAGGCCTTCAGAGAATACAAATTAGATGCCTTGAGAATATAGAGTAGAGGTTTCCTTCTGTTAAAGGCCAAACACATCAACATTCCCCGCCTGGGAGGCTGGTCTTTGACACCATACACCAGCAAGTGAATCGAGAGTGACTGATTGGTTGGTAGCGATGCTGGGACGAACGGGCCCCTGATGTCAGGAGGGCCGGGTCCTTAGGGACAACGTGAGAGCTATGCTTCCTGATTTATGCCCGCAGATTCGCCGGCATCACCGCACGTTAAAAGAGCTCATTAGATAGAGGGCGATATTCCTCGCAGCCCACTGGTCCCCGCTGATGGATGTGGCGTGTTTACCGCAGCGATGGCAGCTAGTCATGTTGGGACCGCATGATTTAACGCATGATTCAGCTGGGCCTGTGTGTGAGCGCCGAGCGCGTTCACATGCCGGGAGTGCGGTTAAAAAGCGTCTCAGCGAATGGGCCTCTGCGTCAGATCAGACTTGAGCCGAGCTGAGCCGGGCCGCCACCAGCGGCTTCTCTAATTTCCTTCCTTTATACTGAAAGAGAGACAGCAGTGATTTTTAATTGGCCAGGGATCCTCGCCTCTTCCACTGCTTTTAAGCCTTTTATACCTTCCTTTGTGGTGTTTTTGCGACAGCTGTCGCTCCACTTTGATCACATGATCAAGCGAGTTGAAAGATATTGATGGGTGGCCGTGGTGTTCAGAAACGGAAGCATCTGACATCGTGGGTGGCGGGGGGTGGGGGGGTCTGTCATACGCAGAAGGTGTTTTAGAAATCTAAACCTAAATCATTTATTATAAAAATATTATTCAATCCTGGTATGATACCAACTATAATGCAATAAAGATCACAAACAATATCCTTTAGCAGGAGATAATCTTTCACTTGTGTTGTGTTGGTGCTGCATTAAGTCGATTTTTGTGTTCAAAAGCCATCTGTTTATCCCACTCCCTGAGGAAAGCTAGAAAAAGATGCGTGTTTGGTCATGGTTCAGCACTGGATGTGCTCACAGGGCCCTGAAACTCACAACCAAACGTTCTGGTAGGTTCAGGAGTCACCACCCAAATCTATATAAATGAATGCAAAAGCAAAACAGACTGACGACTGATCCATCCGATCATATAAGAGAAAATACTTCCGCTGGCGGGATCTGTGAATGTGAAGGTCCTCACCCCCCCCTCCCGAGTCACGCGGAACACAGACAGGCTTCTACTCATCTTGCCAGATGCTGGCATATATTCAGACAAGAACTGTTGTCGGTTAACAGGGCTCATTAATTTGCCTCGTCATTTAAGGCACTGTTTCAAGCAATGCTCATTAATTATTATTATTTCATAAATAGATTTCGTTCAAATTAATGAACTGTAACAATATCAGACATAAAGGTGTCGAGTGAGATTTATTCCATCACTGTCAGGGGGGATTAAGGAAGCTCTGGCTCTCGGAATAGCACACTGCTTCCAGCCGTGACACTGTGCTGCTATATGCAGATACCTTCCGCTTTAATTACATGCATGCCATGGCCACGCCCACACAGAGGAGCATGGCCAATGAAACAGAGCCGTATTCAGCTCAGGCCCGACGGCACTTTTAATGGGAAATGCTGGGTTTCTGGGCCAGAGATCAGTTTGTTCCTACATGTCGGGGAGGAAAAGGCAGCGACAGCGCCCTCCGGGCACCGAGAGCTGCATGACGCTTCCGTTGGCAGAGTCGGAGCCTGTAGGCTGGAACTGGCAGAGATGCTGGGAAAGTCTTTAAATTGAAGAGGTTGGAGTGTGAGAGTGCTGCAGGCTCTGCCCATTGCCCAGGGCCAGGTGGACTGGGCCAGAGAATGATGCCTCATTAAACAACAGCCCTGTCAGAAAGTCTCCCTCAGCCCCAGGACGAGGGCCTCTGCGGCTCCAGCCGGGTGCGGAAAACCCCAGAGACCCAAGAAAGGTTGCAGATCAGCTATGTGAACACCCCATCTTATGTCCATGCCAAGACATCTTCACATCCAATCGGAGTAAGTCCCTGCCCACCTGACGGCACCTGATTGGATGAGCACTGATTTCCACTAAAGCTGTGTCAGATGTCCTCCCCAGATGAGCTATGGCACAACCTTCATCTTGGTGCCGGAGTGTTCCTCAGTCCAACAGTGTTGGTGACATCTGCCATTCTTCAGTCCTACCATGACCCATTTGTGGCATGAGGGGGTCAGCTGGAGTGGACGTGGAGTGATGTCACTACTGAACCCTTAAACCATTGGTGTTCCTTCTCAAATGTACAGCTGAGGGCTCCTTTATTAACGGAACCATGGACCACGGAGCCAGACCTTCAGTGACCCATTGAGTAGGGATACCGCCTGGAAGAGGAGCGAGGGATGGCCGGCCATGACCCACAGCCGGAAGGGTAAGCTGTAAGACACGCTCCCTGCTGCTAATGATCATTAGCTTAATTAGCTGTCAGACACCGACGCCTTGAAGGGGCTCTCGGAGCTTTCACTTGGGAATTCTCTTCTAATTCCCCTGTCAAGTTACCACTCACATCAAAACACTTTAATCTTATCGAGTGGATTATCCGCAGATGACAGCCACTGTGCAGTAACATACAGTTCATGCTATCGCACTAGGGTTTCATTCCAGCCTCCCGCCAAACATATCATTCCCGATCTTCTTAACACCTTAGCGAAGCCATCATGTGACATTTTTCCTGAAGGAATGAGCCCAAACTATCCCAGAAATCAGTGCCAGCTCATAAAAGCAGAGTGGCTCGCTCGTACGGCGAGGGTCATATTATTACATGGCTTTCTAGCTGTCTTACCACCATGCTTCTCTTACTTTGGCCTGATTTCGATCTTGGCCATTGATTCCTGCTCTCATCCCACCAGTGGCCTGTGGATATTGGCATACAAACCTCAGCAACAGCCAATCCCTGATCCTAAGGTCTCACTTAGTGGCAGAAACGTATTCTTGTCAGCATTGCCTGAATGTCAAGGGAATCGCTCTCCACGAAGGGTCTCCTTATCCATGTTTACTCACCTACTTGCATGGACCTTTGAGTTTTGTGCTGGCAAACACTAGGGGGCAGTGGTGCTCCTTAGGTTGGTCTATCAGTAAGTGGGAAAGTGGCAGTGTAGGGGAAAAATAGGGGTTCTGTAACAAACACGAGGCCGTAAAGTGCACATTCAAGAATGCTTTCAAAGAACCAAAATGAGTAATTCAATGACTAGTGAGGGCTGCACGTCATCTACATAAACACGTTTTAATTACCATTATGGGCTGGACTTGAAGAGGTAATCAGTCATGTTACACTGGTACAAACCTGGCGTTTAGCGATGGGCTCCTGGGGAAGCGCTGACGCAGCTGTGTGCTCCATCCAGCGGCTAAGAATGCCTAACCTCTCTTTAGGTAGGTATTTTTGACAAGTACCGAACCATAATCAAAGGCTTGTTATTTCACGCTTTTGCTTGGGCGCCGTGCTGATATCCGGCCAGTCACTCATTTAACAATAGCAGCTAATTTCCACCTGCGGAGGCTACGGACCGCGGCCTGCTTCTCAGCCAAGGGACATCTCTCCGCAAGCTCCAGTGTCCTCTCCGCTGCTTTTTAAAAAAACATCACTCCGGGCTGCATCGCTGTCAGACCTCCCAGGCAGGCACTGTTTTCAGGCCTCTTGCTCTGCTCTTTTGTCTTGTGGTGAATTTCCTGCCGGGGTTCTCCCGCATTGGATGGACTGGGAAGCCTGCCATCCAAGTGCCGGTGTCACGCTGGATTACAGATCCTTATTTTTGCCTGTTAATGTCAGCTCTGCGTTTCGTAGTTTAAAACAGGGCACTTTTCCCTAGTTTTTTGCCATGCATTTCGAAGTAAGACAAATGAATGTCATGCGTGATTATTGCTGATAAGAGCTGGAAGGGTAACAATGATGGATGATGGATCTGTGTCAGCTAGCACAGCAGGATGTGACGGCCAGAATGGCGGGATGCTGTTAGTCCAGGATTCTCTCCGAATGTTCCCCAACTCCTTGTTCTGTGCTTCACCTTGCTCAGTTGTATCAATTAATGACCTAATTTTACACAATGAGGAATCACAAAATGACATCACAGAAGCAGTCCACCCCCCACTTTGTACATACGCCACCAGCTTTTAAAATCACCATTTGAATGGTACTCTGCCTATCCCCTTCCGCCACCGCGCTGCAATGGTCAAGCTCAGGCCATGACTCTCCTCACCAGCCATCGGTGTCAAGCTCAGGCCATGACTCTCAAGCCCACGCTGTGAATCTCAGGCCCATGCTGTGACTCTCAAGCCCAGGCCACGACTCTCAGGCCCATGCTGCGACTCTCAGGCCCCCACTGTGACTCTCAGACCCCCACTGCGACTCTCAGGCCCCCGCTGTGACTCTCAGACCCCCGCTGCGACTCTCAGGCCCACGCTGTGACTCTCAGGCCCACGCTGTGATTCTCAGCCCCCCGCTGTGACTCTCAGGCCCACGCTGTGACTCTCAGGCCCCCGCTGCGACTCTCAGGCCCACACTGTGACTCTCAGGCCCCCGCTGTGACCCTCAGCCCCCCGCTGCGACTCTCAGGCCCACATTGTGAGTCTCAGGCCCCCGCTGTGACTGTCAGGCTGTGATTCTCAGCCCCCCACTGTGACTCTCAGGCCTAGACTGTGACTCTCAGGCCCACGCGGAGGATGCCACTTCCTGTGAATTGCCAGCTCCTTGTTTACTGCTAATTGTGTTGTGATATCACTTGGATACTTAAGGGATTAATCCGAGTAGCTAGGCAACATTATATTCGTTACCACCTTGTGTTGGCTTAAGACAGAGCTAAAGATGGCCACGCCCACAAGAGAACAGCTTTAAAGGGGGTGTGGTTTCCCAGCCAACAACTTTGATTTACCCACTGTGCTACAGTGACCAAACAGGAAAACCTGGTGTGTGTCAGCAGGTGTCTATAAAAGGGGAGGGAAGATGTTATGGACAGGTTATCCTGGTTGGAGGGGGTCTGAGGCCCGTTTCAGCACGTAATGCTGGGGGCACCATAGACAGTGTGCTAGCGAACTGCTGGACACCCGTAAACGCTCTCACTGTCGTACTCTGGGGACAATTTATAAATGCCAGTTAGCCTGACTGCATGAGGAAGCCCAGGGGCGTCTGGGAAATCCCAGTAACCCAACCTGCTTGCAGCCTTCCTATATACATAACTGTACGTCCTGCAGTAGGCAGGCAGCTCACAAACACAATTTACATACAGCACTAATGTCAAAAAACACAATGCCAGTGTGTGTTGGTTTGCATGGAGTTTATGTGATTTTTTTGTCTTAAATTTCTTTCTGCTACTAACTGCATATTTGCCTTGGAACAGATTTATTCTTAGAAGATAATTTATGAGAGCAGCTGATGGTGCAAGTCCACCCTCACAAAGCAGATCTATCTTTGCTGGTATATATATGCCCACCAAGAAATCTGATATCGAAAGATAAAATTTACTTTACTAAACTTTAATAGATTTACTTTACTTTAATAAACTTTACTATACTATAAACTTGATTATTTTATTATAAACTTTATTTACTTATTATAAAGTTTATTGATCCCAGGTGGAAATTCTACAGCAGTGAGGTACTCAGATGCAGACAAACAATCATAAAATATGCAAAGAAGTAAACACAGTCAAACAAGTAAACACAGTGCAAACACACTGCACAAACAGAACACCCTCAAACGAATACTGTGAAATAAATAGTTACAAAACCACATTAATAGGCTGGGGTGTCACTCTGATTTGTTGGAAGCGTCACACTGATTGGCTGGCGGTGTTACTCTCATTGGCTGGGGATATCACTCTGATTGGCTGAGGGTGATTGTATTCACAGAGTTTGTATTATTTTGATCTTCCCCTTGTGGGGAATAATAGGTTTTTATCACATTTGGTCCTCACAATATAATATATACATAACCCACACACACACACACACACAGACCAGTGCCTTCAGCCAAGACCACATTTGAACTGACAGCGCAGGAGGTGTGAAGGACCCTTTGCAGAGCATCACCCTACCTGACACCCACACAGCGACCAGCATCAGGTTGACTATTTCTCACTTCTTCAACCAGGGGTTCATCGAGTGATTCGGTTCCATAGCTACAAGTCACTCGGGGGCATGTCATCAAACAAGGTGCCCCCAATGTACCAGCCTCTCATGTCATCAAACAAGATGGCTGCCCCCAATGTACCAGCCTCTCATGTCATCAAA
>JAODUD010000043.1:1917614-1928751 GCA_026784285.1 Stomatorhinus walkeri | reverse complement strand
AAACGACTTTGACGCAAATTATAGGGGTCCATACGGAAATGTATGCTTTCTTTTTCTTCTTGGCAGACTCTCAAGGAGGGGCTTCTCAGGCCGGTCACCCGAGAAATTTGTATTTTATTTCCATGTTCTTTCATCTCGTTGGTCACAAAAAATGACCCCTGGTCTAACAGAGCAGCCCTCTCCACCATCACAGGAGGACAATATAACACAGGGACTCTTCTCCTTGTCGTCATGGCGACCTGTTTGCTGAAACCTCCGGAAGAGTTGGGGCCGTGATCCGGGGTGGCCGCCCCACCGCTGGGGACGGGAACGGCGCTTAATACTGTGCTGTCACATGTCTGTCTTGGGCCACCTGCTTTGGGACACTTCAATTAAGAAACCTGACTCTCTTCACAGCTGAGAAGCTTCCAGAAGGACTAGCGCGGAACACGTGTCAGACTTCTGCAGTTGTCTGCCCTCCCGTTTCCATTCCTTCAGCATGAATCTTGTTAATTTAAGATTAATAGCAGCATATCTGAACTATTCATGTGATCACAAGTCTTTTCTCTTCCCTGCTAAATAATTAGGATGAAGCTGAGCGGATACAGCGGTGCCGCCTTTGGCGGGCGGTCACGTTCGGCCGGATCGCCTCGCCATTACTGCGAGGCGCCCTCTCCTTCTCGAATCGCTACCATGCCGGCATCCCGACGGCAGCCTATTTATCTGGTGAAATATGCTTATAGCCAGGGTGCGCGACGGCGTGTCGGAAAAGGGCCGCATTCCGGATCCACGCGGGCGGATTTGCTCCTGTTTGTATGGAAAAACCAATATTTATATGAGGCACGGATTCGCGGCTTCAATCTAGGAGGGCTTGTAATGTAAGGCTTTATGCCGAGACTTTATTTGTTACTTTCATCCTGGGTTTGTTTGTTGGACATGAAAGCCTATTACCGTTGGCTGGCTTTTACGGTTATGGCTCTCGGCGCCGTGATGGAAATGAAACAGCGGCCCAAGCCCCCGCGGGCGGCCATAACGCCGGATTAGGTGCCATCCGTCAGCGGGTGCCGGCGAGGGGGGCATTGCTCACGACTCCGGTCCCGTGTCCCGGCTGCTAATTGCGTCAGTATTCATGGCTGTTTATGTTCTCGCCGCGAATATCTCCCATGGGGGAGTGGGAGACGGGCAGCAGTGGGCCGCCGGCTAAGCGGGGAGAGATGGTGGTGCTGGGAGGGTCAGATCTATTCAGTCAGGTCCTGCGGGTGGGGGGTGTGGATCAGTGTGTTGGCATGCTCAGCTTATGACCAGAAGGTTAGGGTTAGGGTTAGGGTTAGCCAAGTATAGCTCTGGTTATGCTTACAAAGATTAGGGGTCTTTCAGAAACCTGTTTTTATGATTGTTCAAGGCCCCCACTTAACAGGAATTTAATAGCATATTTCCATACTTTCCAATAGCCTACTTATGTCCCCAAATTAGGGTTCAGGTTCTGGATTGGGGTTTGTGTTTAGGGTTATCAGATGGAGCAGCATCCCAGACAATATGCAAACTCCAATTTTTCTTTTGCTTTTTTTAATTAAGGAAACATCAAAGGTTGCCTTATCTAAAAGGCTGAGAAGCTGCATGTTTTTAAATTACCCTACAGTGATGGGCATTTTTTGGAAGCGATTAGATTCATTATTAAGCAGCAAGAATCCTGCCAGCGCTGATGGCTGTAGATCCACTGAAGTGTGCTTGCTTACTGTCAGGCTCCTTCTCAGGGAGCCAATAAAGACGTTTTCATATATAATTTGATGAACATGGGGGAGACGCCAGTCAGTGTGGGCCGTGGGCAGGTTTCAGTAAGATGACTGAAATCGAAATAATTTCAATGGGGCTTATTGAAAAAGGCGTTCGGTGTGAAACATGGTGAATGTGCAGGGTTCATGACCACAATTTGGTGTGAAACATGGTGAATGTGCAGGGTTCATAACCACAATTTGGAGAGGAGACCGGCAGGTTACCAAAGATTTCACGTATATTTATTTTCAAATCTATCACAGCAACTTTACAATAAAAAAATCAGGCATGAAAAATTCACACAAGCCATCTTTTATATAGGACTGCATGTGGTAATAAGGAAATGTACAAATATCCATCAGGCCTTCTGGTAACGGGGAACAGGCCGCTTTCAGTATCTCACATTGCAGGTGGAAAGGAAGACCCTCTCTGTGCCCCTCAGAAAGTCCCTGATCCTGTCCAATAAAGGGGTCCACCTGTAGGGCCTAACCCTAACCCTAAGCCCCCCCCAGGCAGGAATTCAAGCTGACAGCCCGGGCCTGACAGAAGCCAATCAGCTATCAGCGCTCCTATTGATTTTCGCGCAGCTGTGGCTGGTTCAGGAGAAAAATCAGTCTCTGCTGGGCATTTGTGCAGACGCTGGGGGTGGCGGGTGAAAACACAGCAACGGGACTGCTGGGTCACGTGTCCCGGGCCAGACATACGGTGACAGTCCCTTAAGAGCTAATGGGACGGGAGATTTGGGCGTGGGGCAGAACTGCGCATCCGTCACCTGGCCGGGGGGCTGCTGTCAGCTGCTGGAGAGCCCCCCCCAGCTGCTCACCCCCCCTCTTTGCGCCTGTCGTCACACAGCAGGATGCACTGCAGCTTGATGCGAGTAGCATGCAGCTATCACCAGTTTATAAGCAAGAAAATGACAGTGACGAACCACGACAATGACCACCGCATGACAATTACATTCATGACGTTGACACCCAGTGACAATGACATTGCAGGATGAGTGCTTCATTGGCGAGCCCATGCTCTAAATCTCACACAGGTGTCTGAAAGGATTGTAACTGGACCCTGTAAGGACCTCAACAGCTGAAAAAAGCCGGACTCTAAGGCTCCCAATTAGCAGGTCCCGCAGTACCTCCAAAGGGGGTGGTGTTGACTATCGACATAATCCTCTGACGGCTTGGGAGATAAACAGACCACCCCCCCCACCACCACCACCACCACAGTGCTGGGACATCCCTCTCCTTGAGTTCAGTTTGCCTGTCATGTGTCAGGAATCCAGGACTACACGCCACTGGGCTGCGGGTGCTGAGAACACACATGACCATCGACCTGAACCTTGTCAGGTTTCAGAAGCGAAGGAGAGCACCGCTGAGCCAGAGACGGCGCCTCCCTGAGGACAGAGCGCTGGTGCGTAGCCCTTAAATATGCATGAACCCCTTGAAGAGACACTGAGCTTTCTTTCCTTTACCTGGAGGACCATTATCCCTGAAATACAGCCACAGCAGAATCGAAACACTTTGTTGCTATGATATTAAGGATGCCGGTCTTTCTAACGTGAGAACTATTAATGCTAAAAATGTTTAAAAGCTTCATAAGCGGCGAAAATGACCGTGATGGTCATATAGCAGATATGCAGCGCGCGTCCCTCATCACAGACACGGTAAAGCACACGCCTCACGCTCGCTCTCCGTAACGATTGGTTTGAGGCTGTGGCTGCTCTCCACACTACCCGCGCCTTCTGGCAGTTCCTGTGCAGACGGTAAAAACCTACGGAAGCACAGTAGTGGAGTGTAATTTCCGCCTGGCGGAATTCGGCACAGGCGGTGAGGCTAGGTCAGTTGAGCCCCCCCCCCCACCGGTCTAATTAGCCATGGCCCGGACAGAGGCGAGGGATCAGCGGTGGGGTGAGGACCCGCATTAGGCAGCTCGTTAAGGCTGCAGAAAGGTCCCGCAGCCATGAGTCGCTAATTGCAGAGTGAGTCGCATGTTCAGTAACGAGGGAGAAACCTCTAATTTACTAATGAAGCAGCAGACGGGGGTCCGGAGCCCCTGCTGGGGTGGGGGGGTGGTTACTCCTGTTAGTCACATGATCCTTAAATACCCAGCTAGCAAGTGGACAGCGCTCCCCTGAATCTTACACATGTCTGAATCGTTCCCCCCCAACCCCTCCCATCCATGGCCCGGCATAATGAGAGGGGACGGGGGTGATATTCCCGGTCTCTTCTAACAAGTGGGTGCGTGTTGCTGGCCGTGACTCTAAGACAGGGGAGAAAGGAGGAGAGGGGGCGATTAGACTTGCTTTAGCCCCCGCCTACAGCATGACTTTGGAGTGAGCCGCTCTGATAGAATTCCTTTGGTTCCCTCAAAATGTGTGTGTTTGTTGTGTTTGTCTTCAGGCGGGGGGTGGGATGGGGGGGTGGGGCGGATAATATCATTCATTCTTTGTGCTGCACTGAGGTCTATACCGTCAGACAGGGCATTAAATATAAATCTGAAGGCATACTTTTTGGGATGCCTGGATCTGAAAGTGGGGAGCGCGGGCGGTTGCGCCTCCTCTGAAGGAGCGCACAGAAGCGGCTTTGGAGGTCGAGCTGCGGCTGCCTCTTCAGAGGGCCTCGCCTTCGGTGAGATTCGGCCTGGTGTCGCTGCTGAGAGACAGACAAAGAGCAGCTGAATTGAATATCAAAGGGAGGGTTTTTGGGGTGCGGGGGGGGGGGGGGAGTCCAGTGCATAGTCAGGCAATCCAGTCTCTTCTTGGGTGAATTTTGCATGCATATAGCATAAGGAAGGTGCCAGAAGGACAAGCAGCCGTTAGCCAGGGTCAGCCCTGCCCGGGGAGGTCACCTTTTATCTTAGCCGCTCATTAGTATATGGACTGATGGGATAAGTGTGGGTGCAGCGAAGAGAGGACGAGGGCAAGAGCGGATCGAGGGAGGTTACCTGGGAACTGGCGTTCATGAGAGGCAAAGCTACTCAATGCCCTGAGGTAACTGGGTCTATGAAACTTGCGAAGGTTCCTGGCCCGTTGGCTCAGGGTGGATTTGCGTTGGCCTCTGAATGAAGAACCTGTCTAACCATCAGCAGCCTGCAGACTGTGTAATATTCAGCTGAAATGACTGAATGGCTTTTATTTGCTGTCAGGCATTTATGTGGCTACCTATGACCTGCATTATTTGGTTGCTAGGGGTCCTAATGGAAAGGCAGAGTAAATGACAGCCCCAGTGTGTGTGTTGCCACCTGCTGATTATCTGCACAGTTTGTATTAAAATTTGCAAAAGTTATTCTCTGCAGTCCTGCATTGATTACTTTGCACAGGAGTGCAAACAAGACAATTAGTATTCCTAATTCCTTTTTATTTTACTGCTTTTCTTAAGAGGCATTTTTAAACCAGCCATTTCACTGCAGTAAGCTCTTCTGGGACTCAAATTGTCAGCCTTCCAGCTCATGTCTTTAAACCACAGAGCTACTGCCTAAATGAAGAACCAACAGCTGAAGGACACCCAGGTCCCATAACTCTTGGGGCTGGCTCACTCCATGGTAAGATCATCTCGTAAATGTATTTTTTTCCTCTTGTATGTCTGTTTCTTAATTCATATCTAATCTGCCTCATCATCATCTCAATGCTGCCGCAGTGATTTGAGGAGCATACTAAAAAGCCATAGCTCATGACATTCCTTCCTGTATGTTGTGTGGATCCTCTATGCATCATGCTGTTTGCGAGTCTCTCAGGATTAATCTGGGACGTCTCAGGATAAATCTGGCTCTTTTTGCCTGCTCTGTTACCCTGTGTCTGTATGCTGTGATGCAGTGTCCAGAATATTGGGAGTGAATTTCCCAAAGACGTTGCTCCTTCCGGGGATCCGGTCAGGAGGAGATGACTCTTTGCTTAAATGGACTGCTTGTGTTTTTGGTTAAACCTGCAAGCAGAATTTAACTCCAACCCCATTAAACCTATAAATGGGATTAAACCACACCCCTGTTAAACCTACATGTGAGATTAAACTCCACCCCATTAAATTTACATGTGAGATTAAACTTCACCCCATTAAATTTACATGTGAGATTAAACTCCATCCCATTAAACCTACAAGCAGGATTAAACTCTGCCACTGTTAAACCTTAATGTTGGATTAATCTCCCCCCATTAAATGTACATGTGAGGTTAAACTCCACCCTATTAAATCTACAGGCAGGATTAAACTCCGCCCCTGTTATTTTCTAGAATGTTTCTCCATGTTTCTCTAGCAGGAATGAAGAGTGCCATTCGTTCATCTGAGATCTGAGGCTCCTTTTTTAGGTTCAGTTACTAGCTTCATCTGTTCTCTCCTAAACACCAGACTACGGCTTCATTGACTGAAAAACCAGGGAGAGTATCAAGACCGCCAGAGATCTACTACTAATTCTACACCAAGTGATGTTTCCAAACTAAATAAGTGCGACTTGACTGCAGACCGCATGAATAAAACCCATATAAACAACAGCACCAGCCCCTCAACGATAAACCAAAGGTTAACTGCCATGCGAGACAGTGTGAAACGCCCACGAGGGTTCTGTCGCCGGAACAACAGAGGAATCATTAAGCAGCTCCACTATCTATCAGTCAGACTATAATATGTTTATATCTCATCATTACAGCAAAGGTGTGTTATTATGGGATATCGTGGGTCTACGCCAATGACAATAAAACGCGTCTCTTGGCTTGTGAAGCTGGGAAATTTTTCTCATGGACGTTATGCGGATGGTGCTGTTGTCTGGGTGGATTAATGAAGCAAAGGCCGCTTTGTGTAGCATTGCCAAGATTGTTACGGTTTCTGTGCTGGAAAGCAGGACAGTGGCTCACCGAGATAATGGCTGGACTTCCAGGATCTTATGAGCGGTATTTTAAATGGGTTAATCCAATGAGAACCAGAGCAGAGCTGAACGGGGCGGAAATGACGATGCCTGTGCTCTGCTGGCCAATCACATCGTCCCTCCAGGCTGGGCCTAAACCACTTTGTTTTTATAAACAAATTTGAATCCAAAGAGAATCAATTCCAAATTAGCTGGAATAATTGAAATGGAAAGGTAGAGGATCTGGGTGAGAGCAGGCCTCACTGGTGATTTTGGGTGGTGCTGGTATTTGGTGATGGGCCCCGTCCGCCTCATCCAACCTTTTGTCATGGTGCCAGCGCTGGATTAAACCTGGCAGTTTGCCTTGGGAATTAGTGAGGAACCATCGGATTCACAGCAGCTATTTTTTTCCCGCATTTATTTGCTATTGTTCCCAGCCAGCCGTGAGCGGCGGTCTCTGACGTCGTTTCTACCTAAAGCCTGTGATCTGCAGCAGACAGGGCTAAAGCGGAGGGACCGGCTGGTGCCGTCATGCGGCACTGCTGAGGAGGTCAGCTGGCTTGGATTGCTGGCTCCGCCCACTTCCTGTTAGCATCGTGGAACCGGTGCAGGAGATCCCGTTATCTGTGCCTCCCATCAGTCGTTTAATTGTGGTTAATGGTGGAGACGTCCGTGTGCACTGACAGGACAGACTGCCCTTCTCCGGTGGAGATAAGACCCCCCAAGTGAGCAGCACAAAGCCCCACCCTAGTGCACTCACGCCATAATTATTCTATAATTTATAGCTACGACCATCTGCTTGTTTTGGTTGGAATAATGAAGATGATTACTTTGAAAACCTGAGGTAATGGGTGACAGAGGGCTTTCTGAAAACATTTAATAAAAAAATAGATAAATAAACAAACTCTACTGCTGATGGACCATTTGGCCGAGCCAATGGTCTTGGCATCCATTCAAGAGACCCAAAGCAGAGTTGAGTTGGCTGTTGTTCCAGCCCGGTGCAGGCTGGCCTGCCTTAAAAGACAACAGCGCACATGACGCACAGCAGACCTTAGCAGCCGGCTGACCTCTGCAGCCTGAACGTGCGTTTTCCAGCATTTTTTTAGCTAGTTGTAATAGATCCATGCTGCTACGTTCGGCGATTTCGGGCGGGTAAGCAGGCGAGGAAGCCATGAGAACAGGCAGGAAACAGGGCTTATTCTGGGAGACACGAAGGACAGCACACGACGTCAACACAACTTCAACATAACATCAATGACAGATCTGGGGGAGACTGACTCAGACGCGGACTAAACACTCCAGGCAAGCAGGAACTAATAGACAACAGGCGATAACAATCGGGAATTGAGACGAGGTAATGAGGGGGGCGTGGCACAAACAAGGCTCGGACGGGCAGGTCATGACACATGCTGTAACGATGCTGCGATTTCACGACTTTAAGCTTTATTCAGTAATGACATGTGGATCGTTCCAGAAGATTTAAACATGGTCGTGAAGCTGCCCGTGTCTGCATTCACATCGAGGTTCCCGGAACCCACCTTGAGCCGACATCCCCTTCTCAGAAGGACCAGGTCATTTCCATCAGACTCCTGTGAGTGGTAGGCTCCTGCAGCTGCTAGGCTCTGGACCCTTCTCAGCGTGGTGACACCTCCAGCACTGGGTTAACGACGAACATCTGTCAGTCTGCATGTTCACCTGGCAGCTGCTCGTTCGACACGTAGCGCTTTGCTCTCAGAGGAATATCAAGCCTTTCCGCTTGTGTCAGAAGCTTGTGAGGTGAGTGATACCTGGCGATTGTGGGCGTGCTCGTCCCCAGTCCCGTGTCACTACGGCACGCCTCTCGTCAGTCCGTGGTCCCCACCGCACTCCCAGCATCCTGAAGTCTCTCTGTCATGGGTTCGTGGGTGACAGCAGATGGGGGCCACCTGATGTTCTCACATCATACAGGGGGGGGGGGGAGACCCAAGTGGCCCCCCGCTGTCGTGTAAAATGTGATGGATGCGATTGCACTCTAAGGGCCACAGGGTGTGGCTTTTCCACATATGCTTCCAGGCTTCTGAGCTTCCTCAGTCAGGTGAGGCGTTTCACGCTGGAAACTTGAGATGTGGAGGTGTACCTGCACATCACTCCCTCCGGACGGACAGGAGGATTCACCCTGAGGGTTTCTGCCGTAAAACCTGTCACACTCACTGCCACTGATGTTATTATCTTTTTGCAATATTCAATGAACGGGCGTAATGCTTAAAAATATCCGCCCAGCCTACACCAGGCGGCACATACTTTAATTAATCATAACTCAGATCTTTGACTTTGACTTAAAAAGGCAGCGATGGGAGCAGCCAGGCTTTGAAAGCCAAGGTTGTGGGATTATTAGATGCTGTCAATCACCACCCTCTGCCCCCTATGGGTTACACCCAGAAGCGCCAGTTTTGTCCCATCCTCGGCATTTCTCCTCTTACTGGCAAAAAAAAAAAGTGGAGAATATGTTGCAAGAGATGTTTTTTCTCCTCCTTTGTCATTTTTCATCATTAAAGCAAGCGAGCGGCGAACGTGGGTCCCGATACCCCCCATTAAGGCACGCACCTTCCCCCGGTGCGTATCCGAGGCCCAAACACCCGTTTCCACGGCCACCGCATTTACAGTAATTGCCACGTTTCATTACGGGGAGATTGGCTGCATACTTCCTGGGAATCTAATTAAAAGCAACACTCATCGATCCCGGCCTCTGCCAGCAAGTGCCCTTTACAAATTCCATTTGCATAAATATTACAACACTTGATGAAAACAAGGACGCCATGAATAATAATGTAATGCAGAAAGGTTTGGAAATAATTAGCCATATAGAGACGTGAACCACGTACAGTACACACATGTGTGATCACTATTCATGATCAGAGCCAGAAGCTGGCGGACAGTTTCACATTAACGTCACGCGGCAAAGAGAAATGGGCTGACAAATGAGCAGAGATGGGTTTACTGGGAAAAGGTGGCACCTCTTCACCGCGAAGATGGCTCCGTCCCCGACCTTAGATAAAAGCATTTTTGTTTTGGTCGCCTGTGACTGTGAAATTTCTTACCATTGAAAAAGAACAGTGCCTTTTATTGGGGACTGAATCACAGTCCTGATCTTTGCAGAATAAAGCTTTTGAGTTAGGAGGCTGTCCAATTAAATCAGGAAGGTGCACGGGTGACACAAGCTTTCAATTTATCCTGAACTCAAGACCTCAGATGACGTCAGTCTGCTTTGGCTGCCTGTTTTCTGGCCGATAATTCTGAGTATGTTGCTCTTACAGACCAATGACTGTGCCATATAAACTTCTGTAAATTATTTATTCAATACATGGCACAGACAGTTCATTTCTGTACGGGGATCCGTGGCACGTTTCAAACTGCATCTTTTAAACAGTAAGGAGTGTATCAGTGTAACGTGATTGGTATTAGCGTGAGAGTGCAGCTCTTTGAGATTTACTGGCCCATGCAGGTATAGCATTAAAATATCGCCCCTGTCAGAATACATTACTGACGCATTTGGCCATGCTGGTCTCAGGAGCTTTTCTGGAGCTCTGAGTTGAATTTTTTATCCCTTTATATGATTCCCGGTGTAGCGGTGATTGTTACGCAGCTCCGTCAGATCACCTCGTACAAAGCTGTCCCCTTTTTAATGAAAAGCTGGACAGGAGGCAGACAGTCACGCGGATTGCTGGTGACGACGCTTTATTAAAGAGTGACGAATAAACGACTGCCTTGCTGCGGCAAACACCGCTCAGGAGGATATATAGAGAGCCCAGATTTCACTTGTGAATGAGCCTTGAGCTCTCAGCGCTCTGCTGGGAAATAAAGGCCATGTCGTTCCCGGGATGCAACGTCAGCTGGCCGACTGGGAATCGGGGGATGCTCACACCAGCAGCAGTGACGCCAGCGAACGCTGCTCCGTTAGTCAGAAACCTTGAGGTTCCTTGCAGATTTTCAAGGGTGACACACATTGGCCTGATTTTGTGTAGGCGTGGCATGGTCACATAAAACATCCATTAACAGCGGGGGGGTTTGATGGGCGGAGGTGTCACCCTTAGTAGACGTCACTGATTGAGGGTGAGGGTTCACTTCTGTAGATCTGGCTGACCGAGGGGCTTAGACAATTTTTGCGGTAGGATAAAACTTGTTATTTTACTATTTTGGCTACATACCTGATCGGTGATTAAGAAGAATTTGGGGACGGGGATGACAGCGGTTGTACTGGTGTACGTGACTGTGTGCCTTCTGGACATAAACGGCATGTGCTTGTAAGGTCTAAGCGAACGCGGGGCCAGCAAATCAGGGAGGGAGTGAATATGAAGTAAATACTCATTTTACACAAATACGTGCGACTGCGAGTATTAATTCATTTATAGAGTCATTTCACTCTTTATGCATATTAGTTCATTTGCCGCGTTTGGTATGTGCGGGCTGATTTATTCATCTGCTGATTAATTGCCTGTGATATATATCAATAATTTACAAATTCAGTCACATGGGCAGTAGCTGGAGAAGCTGCCAGCATGACCAGGCCTGATCCTGC
>JAODUD010000043.1:1892549-1904041 GCA_026784285.1 Stomatorhinus walkeri | reverse complement strand
CCATGCGCTGTCCAAAATGAAATTGCACCATGAAGCTGCCTGGGGGGAGCCAGCTGGTGCCTAATGGGTTGACCAGCACTGATCTTCAATAACAGGAGGATTTTGTCTCACAGTGACTTTTTACAGGACATCCCACTTGAAGGGATGGGACCTTGGAGGTGCCCGAGGAGGGGGGTCGATGACAGACAGGAGCTTCACTATAGGGTGACTTAGACTGATGCCGAGTGACCTGGACAGACAGAGAGCTGCCCCTGTCAGTGATCACTGGCTGAGACTCGCGGTATGCCGACTGACGTGATGCTGTAGGGCGCGTCAAAGCTGATCGGGGGGAACGTCAATGTTGCAGGCTTGCAGGGACCAGGGGACAGGCCAGCGATCAGGAGGAGCCTGAGAGCTTGCTGCAGAGATTATATTTTTGGGCATTTGTAGCAGCTTCATCTAGGATCTCGCACCTCTGTGGTACGTCTGTTATGAGGTGCAGTTCATAAAAATAAATTGAATTGAGTTGGATTGTGTGAGTGCAGAGGAGGTACTTGGGACTAAGGGATAATAATTTAATGATACAGGAATTTTACGCCCTTTTCTCAGGAACAACTAATAGATAAAAAAAATCGATTCTACACCCCAGACATGAAATTCCTTGTTAGCTGTTTTGTCAGCATGTTCTAATGTGTTGTGCGAAATCCATTCTAAGGCTCCATCTGAAGCACTAAGCTCGTCCTGGGCAACATGTCAAGATGTTCTCAGAGGACGACGTGCTCGATACGGAGACGAACCGGGGCCAATGTAAATACCAGTAAACAGATTCGCAGGGTTAATCATAGGGAATGTAAGTCAACGCCCGGGCCGCTGTTTTCCATCTCAAACTCACAACCACGTGGCGCATGGAGCTGGCTCAGGGTCAGAAGCTTTTCAGGCCTGACAGGAGGTAATGAACGTGAAGCTGGCAGACGTGCAGTCATGGTCTCCGACGGCTCAGTCAGCAGCCGATCTCCTTTATAACGATCGCAGTGGGATAGCCTCGCACGGTAAAATTAATACCACTGTCATGATGTGGAACGGTGACAAATGTCTAGTCTTACTGGCAGAAAAGGGGGGAGGGGGGGGTGGGGTGCAGGGGGCGGTTCCTCTCTCAGACTCATGAGAATCAGTCACACCTCAGGTTTGCCTCTCCAATCCAAAGGTGCTCAACCTGAAACCTTCCCTCTCATCTCCACAAACATTCATCCCCAATGTTGCACTTTGATTTACAAATCCATGCAAATCAGGCTTTGTTTTAAGAATATTCAATTAAAATGCTAATTTGGCAAAATATGAGCATTCTAGCAGCAGGTTGGAAAAGCCACAGAAAGATATTCTTATGCGTTTACTTTCTTACCACCGTTAAACCTGTTTGCACCCCAAGACAAACCCAACTGTTGCATAACCTTTAGAGAGGAGTTCCCCCACAACTCTGGTCTCAGCGTTTTGTTTTTTTTAACCTTAATAAGAAAAATCGCGTATTAAATCTAAAGAAGATGTTTGAATCTCCGACAGCAGCATAGACGGGAAGTCATTTTCTGCAGTTCTTCACCGGAGCGCTTTTGTTAAGAAAGATGACACAGAGTACTCGGTATAAATGAATGCTCCGTTAGCCGTGAGGCTACCACTCGTTAATGTCTCCATTTAAATGCAAATTTTACCTTTATGACCCCAGCAGAGAGACCGTACAAAATTGAATCTGGCTCCTGTCTTTGAAGTGTCGTGTTGGGGGTGTGCATGCGGCACGTGGCAGCGCGGCGGGCCGCACATGTGGGGAGCGGCCGGCCTGTTTCCTGCGCGAGAGCTGGGCTCAGGAAACGTGTGGGATCCTATGCGATGACCTCATTGGGACCAGACCGATTCGCTCACACAGGAGACTGGAGTAGGCAGAGAGAGAAATGTAATCCCCCCTGCCCGCCAACACACAAGTCCTTAACATAGCAACCTGAGCACTCAGTACAGGTGATGTCAAGCTGTCCCTGAAAAGCCTCAGAAGAAGAGGATGACAGCCTGTATTTTTACCTTCCAATATCATTCAGAAAAAAATATACTTTAAAAAAGTGTGTTTTTTAACCTAGATTTTTTCATCTGATGTCGTCTCTCCTGCTCTCAGAAGATGGAATGAGAAGGAAAAGCTGGGGATTTGACCTAATTATTGCACAATTTTGAGATCGGATGGGAAAACAAAACCAGCATGAAGACAGCAGGGCAAGGTGGGTGTCAGCATCACGGCTGTGGTGAGGCGGAGGTGTGCGACTGCCCGCGGCGGCCTGGCGGTGCCGACTCCCCCCACGCTCACGTGGCGGCGCTGTGGGCTGCCCGCATGCCGTCTTCACTTACCTGTCCATTCATTTGTTCGTTTAGCTGACATCCTGCCCCCAATAAAATTGATTTGCCCATTTATATACCCGACAGATGCCACCCAGGGCTACTACAGTCAATTAAACTGGCAAACTTCTATGTACATGTCATTAACCATTGTGCCACCTGCTGGAGAACTGACAAACAGTACAGGCAGTACCATGACTTCTGCTAATTAGCGCACTAGCTGTTAGCTTTTCTCATGGCGTCCCTCTAGCCGAACGCACCATGCTGTCGTTCCGAATGATTTTGGAAAGAAACAGTTATTTCACGTAAAGTTTTACGCAAAGTGACACACATACTTCGGAAAGCAGGATCAGACGGCCCCTGGAGCAGCTGTAGCTTAGGGGCCTTGCCGAAGAGTCCAATGGGGAAAGCGGCATGCACCCGCTGGGGTTTGAACTAGCAACCTTCTGATTAGAGGCAGGATGTCCCAACCCACTGAGCCACACAGAGAAAAATTCAAGGAGCCTGCAATTGGATCAAAGGAACCTTTTGTTATATGAGAATGACAGGGATGACTGCAGTGCTCTCTGTGAAGTAAGTGACATCCCTAATGAGCTGTGAGAGGCAGAAGCGATCAGGCCCCGCCCCTGCGGGGTGTAGCCCTGTGTTGTCTTCCAATGTCAACGCCAAGGTAACCGTGTCTGCAGTTAAATCAGAATCTGCCTCCTCCTCTAATACGCCACTTATTACAGTTATCTTCAGCTGCTATTTATTCTAGCCTTCTAGCTCTCTCTCTCTTTTTTTTTTTTAATCGTGAGGAAAAATTCCCAGAAACAGCAGCGGTGGCGGCGCTCCGTGAATCGTGATCAACGGCCCACCAGGACTGGCAGCTCCGCAGCGGATGCACACAGGAACTCGGTATAATTACTTTTAAAGGATGAATTTATTTTTTGAAGATGGATTCCTATTACATTCCGAAGAGCATCCATCAGCGTTCCACGCCGGTTCGTCCCGCGTTGTTGACAAGTGTGCCCCCCCCCCACTACTCCCCACCGAGGACGCCTTTTAATATTGTCAAGTCCCAAATGGAGTGTCTTGGCCCAGACGACGGCGACATTCCAATTAGAGCTCAGTATGCAGGCAAAAGAAATTGTACTAGAAAAATAGTTTAAGAGAAACAGCAGCAGAAAAGCGTCTTTGTTGTGTTTTTTCATTCCTCCCACCCGCAATTACTGAGCCCCGCAGCTCTGTGGAAGAAAACAAAAGTTATGCTGTAAAACTAATACCTGAGTGACACTTCAGAATCATGGTGGGTTCATTTCAATCTGACCGATAATTTACTGATGCTCAGAATAAGAGTGAGGAAATTACAGCCTTGAATTGAGCTTCAGTACAACAGGATCCTTGGTGTTTTAGGTTTAAAACAAATCTCAGTGGTGCTTCCAAAGCACTTCCTTTTTAGACAGACACAGGTATGCTTTTCTGCAGTGTCACAGAGAACGTGCCGCATTTGAGATGTAGAGATGTACGCTGTGATTATCGCGAAAGAACCAACAATGATCTTGAGTTCCCTCTGATGTGCCATCTGTGCCAATCACACTTAGTAAGTGCAGGGTGTTGGGGCAGGTGTTTGGTGCAAGGCTGCTTTGGTCGTCGTCGGAAGTTTGTAGGTTTGAATCCCATCATCAGCACTATTGTCATATGTCTGTTGGCTATTGAGCAAGGTTCTTTACCCACTGAAAAATGCCTTAGGGATATTAAATAAGTGACCTCACCCTGTCCCCAGGCCCAAAGCTTTATTGTTGTGTGTGCATGTTTACATAAAGGGGAACATGATTGTATGGAATGTACCAGAAGTCATGCTTGTGCAAACCATATGTAGAACTTTACTTCCTTTCATTAAGGCCAGTCTCTCCACCATTTGTATCGCAAGTTGCATATGATTTGCGTGGGTGGTCCGGTGTCCCCCTGCAGTCCAAAGACATGCAGGCACCCTTGTGGGATGCAGCTATGCCCCCGTGACCCTCCATCCAGCAAAGTGGCTGGGGACTGGCTGGGTGGCAGACTCATAATTAGATCCATGCAACATTTTATGATTCCTGCTGTATGTGCATTAGTTTAATTACTTTACCTCTAAAGGACTAGAGGGTTTCCATATGGGTGACATGTGGCAGGGTGAGGCCTCACTCCTATAATAGGGTCCAGCCCCCTCGCTGCACTTCCCCATGCTTCAGGGCAGGTGCAGTAACAGCTGCAGCTCAAAAAAGGCATCGCCTGCCTGCTGATCTGTCTGTCTGCCTGACTGTCTGCCTGCCTTCAGCCCTGCCCGCCCACCTGCCTGTCTGTCTTCCCACCCGGCTACCTGTCTGTCTTCCTGCCTGTTTGCCTGTCTTACTGCCTGACTGACTGCCTGCCTTCAGCCCTGCCCGCCCACCTGCCTGTCTGTCTTCCCACCCGGCCGCCTGTCTGTCTATCTGCCTGCCTGCCTGTCAGTCTGCCCAATTGCCTACCTGTCTGGTTGTGGAGAGGGACGGAGCTTCCACTGGATTACTGGTGCTCCCCAGGTAGCTGATAGCCAATGAGTGACAAGCTTAATGACATACTGACTATGTGGGTAGCTGTGGGCCAGCTCTTGCCCGGTCCCCAGTCTTCCACAGTAAAGCCTGTTTGCATTTCCGGCGGGTCCTGTTACACACTGGCTGTGCACTGCTTTGTAGGACATGCAACCTGAACTCACGACGGAAGAATGAACAAACGACCTGAGCAAGCGTGAGCCCTGCATCACTCCTGTCTCACTGTTCCACATGTGGCAGCTATGCTGGGCTCTGAAGTCTGATCTTTCCGGTAGCTAAGTGGCGAACCAATATGGCCGACCACATGGAGCACTAATGATGCACGTTAATGGTGAAGCCATTACGCTGCTGGCATTTGGGTGGTGGCCTGCTGAGAAGCCAGCCTAACCATGCAGAGATACAGCATACCCTGATGAAATTCCTGCCTCAGAGTTCAGCCCTCTCAGGAGGCGGGGTGCCCCTGTAATAATGAGGCACCAGTCTGGTGATCAGATCGGAGCTTATGCACTATGTAGATTGTGCCCAATCACAGCTGAGGTCTGTCTGGCCTGGCGAATCTCTGTGCTGTTGGCATCATGCTGATTTGTTCATTCTGAGAGACAGATAGTGTGCGAGGCAGACGAAGATAGAGAGAGAGCGAGAGAGAGAGAGCGAGAGACAGCCCGCCTGCATCAGAAGCACAGGACAAAGGGATTTGGGCTAAATGAGGAGTGCAGGAACGGAGCGGTTGGCCCCACGGGAGCCTGGCCCCCCCATGTCTCACACTGGGGGGCTTTAGCTGCTATGGCAGCTTAATGGGACCTGACAGGTCTCGCTCTGTAAACACCCAGACTGGCATGGTCTGTGTGGGAAACGCTGTCATGTGAGATGTTGCACTGTACAAGTAGCCAGCAGACATGCATCACAATAAAGTGACACGAATAAATAGTGCATTTAAGATCATTTATTAACGGCGCGCATTTAAGGAGAGGAATTGCATTTTCCCTGCAACTGAGGAATCAAAGATGGTGATGAATCACATGACAGTGCTGAGGTGGGCATGCTGGGAGTTGTTGTTTTAATTAAAATAATGGCTGTGGAGGAGGGGAGTGGATTTGAGGTGCAGAATCCCCTACAGTGGCTGTTTAAATACACATTACAGTGGCATTTACACAAGCTATTTACATGCACATCCAGCTAACGATGACTCATAGGGAAACCATGATCCGCGGTAATAACAGTTCTATTACCTGAAAACATACTGTATAGTGGAGAAAATATCTGAGAAGAAAACAACAGTGTATTGCGTCCATTCTGTCTTGCTTGTGCGTCCGTTTGTTTATTCTGTGCATTATTGCTTTTATTACTGCTGATAACATCCAGTGAGTCGGTAGGGAGTGTCCTTTTTCAGCTATATTTTTCACCATCATTCCCTACTTAGGGGATGCATTCGGCCTGCCACACGTAGATATTCAGAGCAGAAAGGGGGTACTCCGAGGGTATCCCCGAGAGATGTCGGGTGTACATCACCGTTACCTGCATATTTAAGCAGCGTAAACGAAATCCTAAACTGTCTTATCAATAAAGACCCTTCCCCACATTATGTACGATCACCTTATGGAAGCAACCAGAACTTTCTGCACGGAAACTATTAATCAGTAAAGGCACGCTAGCCTCCCGCGATGCTTTATTCCAGCTTTCACGTTTGCTTAATGCATGCTGGCCCCCATCTTTCTCGCCGCTCCTCTCCGTCTTCGGCACTGTGAGTAATTCCGAGAATTCATCCTGAGCGATCCGGGGTTATCCGTTACAGCCCGAACACCTTTGTTTTGTTTGCGGTTGAGGGAACACGGAAATAAAATGAATTTAAGATAAACAGGCAGAGATAAATAGCCCCGTGTGAATACTAGGCTGGGGATGTGGAGTCACGACCTCCCCCCTCCCAGCAGGGTCTTGCGGGACAGCTGTGCGGCAACCGATCAGTGACTTCACCTTTTATGCAAATGTGCTGCTTATGAATATGTAACGGACTGTGTCAATGACAAGAAGGTGAGAGGGACAGGATGCTGAATAAAGGAAAAACGCTTACAAGTTAGAACAGGGAATTCATTTCATGGCTGAAATTACAATAAAAAGACGCAGGTAGAAGAGATTACTTTGTCCAATAGGTGGCGTTATTTGGGAATTCTCACCAGCAATGCTGAGCCCTTCTACAGTGGTTCATGAGGGGCAACTTGGATTTGTTTACCAAAATAGCTACATTTATGTGAGGCCCCAAAACTGTGCATTTTATGTGTTCTGAGAAAGTGAGAGTCTCACTAGCTTTTAAGATGAGACTGCTCCTCGCATAATTAATTATATCGTGGCTGTGTCACGCACTGTGATATTTTTAACATTTCCTTGAAGCTATTTATACTCCTCACATTCTATTTCCCCGCGTTGATGTCCCCGTCTAACATGTCACGCTAAGATATGCAAAAGACACCTCAAAAAGTGGAAAACTGGGGAAGACAAGGCAGTGGGGAAACTTATCGTATGAGCATGGCGGGTGTTTCGGGAAGATCCTGGAGGTGACAGCGTGATTGGGCCCGGCGGGTGTTTCTGGAGGATCCCAGAGGTGATAGCGTGATTGGGCCCGGTGGGTGTTTCGGGAAGATCCCGGAGGTGACAGCGTGATTGGGCCCCGCGGGTGTTTCGGGAAGATCCCGGAGGTGACAGCGTGATTGGGCCCCGCGGGTGTTTCGGGAAGATCCCAGTGGTGATAAGTGTTTGGTGTGGGCTCTGACCGTACAGGGTCCATTAAAGTGTTCTTTTGTGTTATGCCTGTTACGTGGCCATTACAATACCTTCACAGACATCAGTTTTTCATCCACTAGAGTGATGGTTGCTGTGTGGTAAGTAGGAGAAGCATGGCATTCTGGGATGGGTGGGTGAAGACCAAACAGCCAGCTGCAAGTCAAATGTGACGAATGTGAGTACATCATCAGGGACGGCTATTGGCTCCGCCCATAACCATGATACCCAAAGCAGACAAGGTTACCCTTTTTGGGAGGCAGGGTCATGTGACTGACGAAATCCCGCCAACATCCATGGCTAAAAGCTTTTTGGCTCTTCAGCCAAAAGGCCGTGATGTAGCAGTTTAAAGGAAAGTTGTTTTATGTGATAACTTAGGCATGGTTCTTCTACAGTGTAGTTTCTGAACATAAATGTCAGGACCACCAGTGTCATAAGGTTTCCTACCACGTCATAAGATCTTATAGGCGTCTCCTTAACATGACAGGTGTTCCAGAAGCTTCCAGAAGGCAGTGGTATGGCATCATCCATCACCGAAATGTCTTGCTCCATTCATCACAAGGACCCGCGTGATGGATGTGAGTGAGTTTGCAAAGGGGAGGGAGGGAAGAGGAGAGCAGGGGCGCTTTTGGATTGCCCTCAAAAAAATTATCCCTCCGCAATGAACAGAAGCAGAGGATGCAGGTCCATTATAAGAAAATTGCCATTTTTAAAGTCTTAAGCCCCGATAGAGATGCAAACTCTAACAGTGCATCACACACCATCTGAGTTCCGTAAACTGTGTAGCTGCTTTGACAGAAAAGGTGATCAAACAAGTGAATAAACAGACAAACAGAAGCGGGCCTGGAATTGTGTTGTCAGACCTTTTATTGAAAAGAAAATCACAAGCAGAGCACATCATAAAGGTCTTTATTCTCACACGGGAAACAGGGAGGGTGAAGCTGCGCTACTCAGCGGGATAAACCCACTCACCACCCCCACTCCCCTTTCAACTGCAGATTATAAGCACACAGCACCCTCAGGTATCGTAAACCGGCTTCGCCTTCGGCTGTTGGTTTTATACGCTGAGGCCAGGAGACCTCGTCTCTTGCTTTTGAGTGAGAATAAAGGCCCCTCATCTCCCATAGAGCCTTTCTGGCATTCTCTGTTTCCTCGACATCTTACACGTAATCACGCCTTAAGTATCATAGCACCCAGAGCGCACTTACAAACAGGACGCGTGAGGCTCTCTGTCTGGCACGACGGATCGCGTTTGTGTCTCTCTACCCAGCCAGTTGTTTTCCAGGCAACAATGGTGATTTTTGAACAGGCACAATGGATAGCTGTATTCACTACCAGGGGGTCGCAAAGGGCCTTTTTCACAAGCGCCGTGGTTATGAAGAGGTTCCGTTGCTTTCCACGTTCCTCGCTCTTGGCTCCAGGCAGTAAACCTGCAATGGGCTCCTTCAGAGAGGCTGCGGAAACCCGGGAAAGCGCAGAGACTAAATGCAGAGGGAGATTCCCGGAGGAGGCCCCAGGCGAGATTGCGATTCCCCGTGTGACGTTAAAAACAACATCCACTCTGCGTCAGGATTCACGTGGCGTCCCGGGCATTTCCTGTCATGAATATTCATCGTTGTTCTTCACCAGGACGTCTACTGGAATAGAATATATAAAATCTACATAATTCAAAGTGTCAATAAATATTCATAACTGCTTAGGAAAACAGATATAAGCTTTTTCAGAATGTGACTGTCCCATAGATATGACAGTATTAACAGTCATATTTTTATGGGTCTGTAAACTCTTAGGGAAGTAACAGCACATTCAAGATTTTGCTAAATGGTGACATTATTAAGAGCTTTTTATACGATGATCTGACAGGAACTACAATGACAATAAAGCGATTTGTTACATTTTTACACAAGTAATTACAGGCTAACGTTGTAAACTGGCTGTAAGGTGTCCTGCAGTAAAACAGCTGCTGTCCCGTAAGATAAAAACCAATTTAATGAGAAACACGTTCAGGGACGGCAACTGCATGCTCACAACCACGAAGACGCGATTGTAGAGATCATGCTCTCAGTCAGCTTCAAAATAATAATGAAAATAAAGATTTGAATTGTATATCCGGAACAAATAAGCTATTCCTAAACAATTCAACCTCAGAAAAGAACAATACTATTAAGATAAATTAGAAAACGTAATTATCCAGAACATCAAGACTCTGACAAGAGACACAGCCAGTCGTTTCCATGTTGCACTTCCGAGCTGATTCAGTTTTTTCTTTTTTTACATTTTGTGTTTTAGCACTTTTTTTCAGCTTGGTCTGCTCATTTAAAAAGATAAATAAAAATAAGGAGGACTTCAGGAGAACAGGACAAACGCTGACAGTGTTTATTGGTACCAAAATCTGGGGTGTAAGCGCTGCCCAGTCCTCTTGCTCGGCAGCTGGTGATCTGGCAGAGACCCTTTCGCCCAGTCGATGAAGTGGCATTACCTGAGAATAGGCCAAAGAGTGGCACCAGCTTTCAGCGATCCCCGCAAAGAGGCCCCAGCGTGGATGCAAACCATCTGTTATTTAGCCCGTAACAGTCCTGAGAGCAGCTGCCAAACAGGGATCTATCAACAAGGGAACGGGGGTGCATTGAGTTACACATCCATCCCTTTTTCCGTACTCCAGAATGGGGGGGGGTCAAGGGGGAACTTTTTGACTGTTCATGTTTCTGTTGTTAGCCAGTACATAGGTAGGTAATGAGACTGTGTTTCTAAATCTGAATAAAATTGCTAGCAAGAAGATCATAGCTAGCTGGTTAGCAGAACATGCCGCTGCAACATCTCCCAAATTAGGAACATCTTTATTTCACATTGTGTAATAACTGTTTGTGACCAAGCGGGGGCCCCCAAGCCTCAGGGCCCCCATGTAAGTTTATGGTTTGGGTGGTGATAAACACTAATGCTGAATGTAAATTTCTACAGGGGTTGGTCGCTCGGGTCCTGGGCCGGGCTTGGACCACAGCCCAGACATGAAAAGACATGCACAGTGATGTCACCGAGCAGCAGGATCACCAGGGGCCCCATTAATGACTGCCGGCCAAGTTCAGGCCTAGCGGTGACCCCCCTCCCAGCAAGTGAAGGAAAAAAAACCTTGAAAAGATTCCCAAAATATTTGAAAGACCATCTGCGGTTTCAGTAAGTGTCACGCTCTGAAGAACCATCCAGGAAGATTTCTTCATTACCATCCGGTCTCATAGCCAGTTTTCTGCCGTAGCTTTTGCTGACGGGATTTTTCCAAGACCCATAATTCCTTCAAACTCACTTCTCTAATTGTTTCAATTAACCGTTCAGATTTTTTTTCCCCTCTGTTGCATAAAAGTGGAAAATTAAATACTGTACACGGATGAGAGTTTGAGTGTTTATTTCGCAACGAGCAGCGAGAATTAAATTCCGAGTATTTAAGGAATTAATTACCGTGCATTCAATCTGCGAATGGGGGACGATATAAATAAATAAAGTGGGAGGGCCAGAGTCCCGCTAATCCGACGCCACAGTCCCGGCTTTGATGTCACAAATGACTAATATAATTCTGCGGTGGCATTATGCTGTAAGCCAGATTTGCTTGCGAGACAAAGGTGGGACTTAATTTCATTTTTAAGCCGGGTTGCCTTCCATTGTCCGGAAGCGGCAGAGTACTCAAAGAAAACTAATTGGCGGAAAAATGTGTGGCGAAGTCAGGAAACGAAACGGCAAACGTAAGCACGAAAAGGACGGGTTAATCCTCCAGGATTAAAGACATGGGAGACCGTGATGCTGAACACGAGGCGGACAGAAAGAATGCCA
>JAODUD010000043.1:1874079-1892087 GCA_026784285.1 Stomatorhinus walkeri | reverse complement strand
TGCCACCCCCCCCCCCCCCCATTCATTTTCCTAAGGGCAACGTGAACATCACTCATCCAGGAATAACAAACAGATGTTTAATTTTCGGGCCGGTGAGGCAAAAGACCTCATGATGTTTTGTGTGTAAAAAATGTAAGTGCGTATAATTATGCCGGGTAGTCCCGATGGCTGCAGGCGTTGACTGACCCTGCGCTCTCAGCTGTACATCACTCTACTAAAAAGCATCTGCCAGATAAATAATGTGTGCATGATGGTCCAGACGTGGCTTTACAGAGTCACTGATGGCAAACAGCTGCTGAAGTCCCGGACACTGGGGCGGGACTTAACGAAGTACCCTTTTCAGGACCTGTGTTGGTGCCATCTGACATTTGTGTTGAGTTAATTTTCTTTCTATTTTTTTGTTGCTGTTTTGTGTAACACAGTTATCCAGAAGGAAGTGAGGCAAAGTGAAGGTGTGATTTAATCAAGTGTGGGAGATTGCATTGTAAATTCTGTTCTGGAAATAAATGAAGAGCACTGCTGGTACCACAGCGGAGCTGTTTTTTCCGGAGCCATGAAATACAATTACCCGAATGGCGCGTCTGTGCCGGCGTTCAGGATCGTGACACATTTGCTGGGAGAACTTTTGCATTTTATTTCGCAAAAACAATTATGTGATATAGCTACATGCGTGCATTATTTACGCCTGCTCACACAGAAGTAGCTGTAATTTGCTGCTAGAAAACAAATGAAGTAATTTTATTTACCATGCAATTATGGATTTGTTAGGATGCTTCCGTGGCAATAGTTTATGATGCAGGTTTATTGAAGTCTTCTTGTAATTCCAGTACAACCTTTGGGTATAAAGGCACACGGAAAAAAGATGTATAAGACTGACGAGGGATCAGTCTTCCATAGAGAAAATGCTGCGAATCAATGTGCTGAGATCAAAACATGAAGGAAAACAAGAGAGGTTTTAACAGCTTGTCCTGCTTGTCGGGCTGCTGCCAGAGAACAAACTGACTTATACTTCTCACTAGTGGAACATATATTTCACGGTGACTCAGCAGCCTACTGTGTGACATGAAGACTCAGGGGTCTTGTCAGCATTTGAAAGGAGGATCTTGATTTTGGCTAATTGCCCACAGGCCACCAGCTCTTGCTCTTCATTGCCCATTAGCCTGTGTGAATCACATTTTCCTGAATCACTGGAAGGCTTTCCTGTTGCTATCAGGGACATCAAAAAATCAGCAATTACTCCATTGACAGGTCCCACGTTCCTGTTATGAATTAACTGGACACCAGCATCAGAGGCACTGACCTTATCTGGCACCAAAGTGATGGAGTGTGATGAGGTAAGAGCTTAAAGCCCTCGTATGGGATGCAAAATAGGATTAGCAATACGTGGGTGTGGTTTTGTAGGGTCAGTGGACAATGGGTGTGGCCACTTAAAGATTTGTAACCCTGATGGAGGGATGACCTCATACTGCCATTCACTGATTCATCTAACCAAGTCCTGATTGGTTACTTAATTGATTCCCACTGGCTGTAAAGCAGGCAGTGACTGACAACTTCTGATAGTCGAGTCCTTGGTGGCCTTCAAAGACTCACTGCTCCTCCGATGTGAAATGCAGCCATAATTAATGGTGACTTCAGCTTAGTCTCCAAATCACTACAAGCCCAGCTGAGCCCACTGGGACTGAAAGTGATTAATTACAGGCTAATGCTCCCATGAAACGGTGCTTAGAGAAGCCAGCTAGGGCTCCCAGCAGAAGCCAAGGACTCGGTTAGGCCTCCCTGAGACAGAACGCTGTCCTACTAGTGAATTCCTGACACCCCATAATCCTGAAGATATCTTCCTTGTTTGTGGAGAAGATCTGCCTGCACAGACTCAAGTTCACTGCTGTGGTGAAAATCTTGGTCCATAGAAGTCCCCCCCAATCCCGGATGGATACTAACCATCTAGTTCCTAAAAGTGTCACACTGTTGAAAAACCCTGATAATCAGCTCAGAAATTAATTCAAACAGAAATGTTCTTATTTCTAGATGAGCAAATCAAAATGCAGGTCAATTTGAATTACGATTCACACTCTTAGGGATGGAAATTTCCCTCTATATTGAAGGGGATAAATGGATTCAACTATACTGAAATGTTCTTCTTTTTTTATCGAATGGCCCCTACCTTTGGACACCACACTTCGTTTAGAATTGAGTGGAATAAGTGCTTAAGGACTTAACAATCTTAGGAGTCTCTCCCTCCCTCACATGTGACACAGTTCTCTATGGAAAAAGGTCCAGAATTTGTCTTCTAAATTCCATAAAAAGTTGTACTCCAGTTCCATTTATCAGATGAAATACGCTCTGCACAACAGCAGGCAGCGACATTCGGCTGTGGACGGCTTTCATGGCTGGAAAATCCATCATCCACTAGATCGGAATTCTCCAGAACTAACAGAAACCTCTACTTACATTTCTCACCCTGCACGCTTCAGTCGTGACTCTTTCACAGGAAACAGAACGTGAGCTGTGATATTTCAGGTGCACACAAACATTAGCATGTGGATATTTTTTAAAGACGAGAACTCATAGCAGGAAGTACTCCAGCAGAAGCTTCCCTAGAGTGTGTGATGAAATGTCCTGCTGTGGATATAACGTCAGGCGGCAGACAGAGATGGGCAATCGGACTCCGTGTTACTGACAGACAGATGTTTGGACCCGTGTCCCACGTAACCGGTATGACGGTAAGGGAAGTGAGGTCAGTCAGTTTGGTATAGCTCCACAAACAGAACATCGTGCTAACAATACAAAGGCTACAGGTTCAAATCCCAGTAAGCAGACATAAATTGTAACTCTTTTCTCTACTCTAAGCTGCTTTGGATAAATTGACATGGAAAGCCTCAAATAAATGAATGATGTAATTTTGAGTATGTCTTTGTTCAACGGACGTTTTGTGATCAGCCAGACCTTCTTAATGGAATACCTGTTCTTCTGTTATGTCTAAAGACTAGTGCCGAATGCCTCTACTCCCAAGTCTACTAAAATCGGTGCAGGGTGAGGAGGAGGAAGAGGGGGAGAAGTGGAGGGGTGGCGGCAGACGCCCAGCAGAACAAGCTGAGAGATCTGTGACGTGTTCTGCAGCGGGTTGTTTGGTTAACAAGCTGACCTTGCGAGCCGTTATCTGTTTGCCGGAGGATTCGACTACGAAGAGATAAATCTTGGCTCAGCGCGAGGGCGCTAATCCAGCCTGGCGCGGCCGATCGGGTGTGTGCCCGCAGCCCGGAGGGTCCCTCTTCGGCACCTTAAGCGGGACGCTTCCCCAGAAATGTCCCTGTTAAGCAAGCTGCAGTTACTGGGTAGATGTATCAGCAAAGCAGCGAATTATCAGCAACAAGCAGCACGCTGTCGGCTATGAATAACTTAACACGGCAAATGAGAGCGGTCATGCTTCACAGACACTTATCGCTCTGCTTTATCTGAACGGGAAGTTTTCCCTGACTAGACACAATTTCACAGAGGTTATAACACACCCCGACATCAGGCCAAGCCAAACACGTGTAAAAACAGAGCACCTACAAAGTTATTTATGGAAGGGAATAATGATACGCATGGAATTGTTATGTAAGTAAGTTTAAAAAGTCAGCATCAAGTGTTTTTCCTGCTGTTTCTCTACAGAAGCCATGCTGTGCAGGTACATGTGCAGGCCTGGGTGCCATCAGGAAAACGCATACTCCACTTTGACTGAGTTTGCTGTGAAATGGTAATAAACTGAGCAATGATGATAGATAATTAAAGAGTTTTATCTCTGCCGTGAGTCTGCACAGAGATTAGTTTGTTGCAATTAGCACTGTAGATGATGCACATAATTAAAATCACTGATCTCAGATCATTTTCCCTCGGAGTGGTTCTACAATAAATGTACATTTTATCAAGCACTTTTGAAAAAAAAACCCACACGATTATTAAGTATATAATTTCCTAATTTCATGTATGATTTAATGTGCATTCCAGTCAATTTTCCCCTAGAGTTAAAAAAACACTTTCATTACTGTTGATTTTGTCCCTAAACCAACATTATAATTCACTGCAGTCGTTCAGTATTTAATAAATATGTAATGTCATGTAAATATTACTCCTGCAAGCAGTGGGAGAGAAATGCTGCTGCCTTCCGTGTGAGAATGCAGTTAGGTAGCGTGTCAGAGTAATGTAGCCTGTCAAGTTCCTGGTGTAATCTGTTCATTTTAATGTTCCACATCACCACCCAATTAAGGCTCTGGATGCTGTCCAGATGTCCCTGTTACTGGTAAATGTACATTCCAATGTTTCCATTCTCCTCTGCTTGTGTTTTGCTGTGGGGGGGGGGGAGCATTTTACATGCCATTCAGGTGAACAGAGTGGTCATGCTACATGATACATGGATTCCCGTTAATAGTCATCTGTCTGCTCCCCATGCCCCCAAAATGAGTCCCTCTTTTCCTAGCATTCCCAGTGACCTTCCGGGCGGTATCCAAGGCTGAGCGTTCCCAGCCGCCTTCCGGATGGCATGGCCAGGCTCCAATGTGGCTGGGAAGTCATGGGTGGACCCCGTGCATCTTCGCCTGTGGTGGATGAGGTCGGGGGCCTGGTCAGATCTGCTGGGCCCCTCAGGCCTCCGTCCCTTGTGTCATTTCACCATCCAAGTGACCGTGCTCCCGTTAAGTGACTCAGGAGGGGGCAGGGTTAGCGCAATACCTTCAAAGGGAAGCAAGTACCCCTTCCCCAAGTCTATCATACACAGAATGGGGGGGACAGCCAAATTAACTCATCTGCAATGCAGTCACACTCGAAGTCTTCCGGTTAATTAAAGGCATGAAATCGACACAGGCTGGGGCGTGACAACGAGCCATAAACAGACCGCCGTAAGGTGCAAATGAGGGTGAGAAATGGGGGGTGCCACTTTACAGAGTGCGATGCGGATGCGGGGGGAGGTGGATGACAGATACGGGAATGGCAGAGGCAGCGAGGCGAGGAGCAAACAGTGGTGCTCTGATAGGGAGCGACACGGAGGCAAGGAGGCGCTGTAATGATGACATGCAAATTATGTAACGAAATACACCGACATCACCTTTCAGCCTTTAAAACACTGAGCAGTTAGATCACAGTGATTGTAGATTTCTGCAGTCCCCATTCTGACCTTTTTTTTTAATCAGAAAGCCACGTGCTAAGCCGGTCATGCTAGCTGGCGTAGATCTGTAAGCTTGTTGTGCTGTTGCAGGTAAGGAATGGCAGCCTGGTCATGTGACCCAGGCAATGAGGGCCATCGAAGTGGCCCACAAACCCAGGGCCGTGTTTAAGTAGCCCAGGTAGGAGCTACACGCGGATTACATATGCTCCGGCACTAGGACCCTGTGGGACACGCTGCGGACGACGAGCAGATGCTTCATCCTTGCTAATTAGAACCTGGCTTGTGCCATACTAGATCTCAGATGAGGAGTTAAGGACTCAACAGGGTACGAGGCACATTCACAAAATGGACTAATCCAAGCTGATGCAGCTGGGGGCGGGGTGGAGTAGGCGGCGCTATCTACTCCAGTGTAGCGTCAGGCTTAATGGGAGCATGCGGGGAAGATGCCTGGGACCTGCACCCTGCACACACACGGGGTGGTGGCATTTATGAAGGTGCCGATACCTACAGGTCAAGGAGCTGTAGTGCAGAATTGTGAATCCATCCCTCATATAGGCATTGAAGGTGTGGCGTTATTGCCAGGACCTCTGACTGCCCCAAGGAATTCTGGGAGACTGGGAGGTGTTTTGCTAATGACAGCCAGTGTCCCGTCGCTCTCCATGGTGCTGAACCTGCAGCAGAGGGCTGCCTGGCACTGGGTATAACCAAAGATACATAGAACCCCTGGCAGACATCCATGATGACTTGTACATGTGTACCCTCAGCATAACAATGGGGGCACACGCGCCACAGTCAGGCTCTAAAATACATGAAATATTGCCATGTGTAAATAAGTGGACGCTGGTGCCATTGTGAAATAAACGGAGCAGAAACGTGTAATTTTACATTCAGTGGGTTTAAGAATTTCTCGACGCAAACACCAAAATCCATCCCGCGTGACCATATTACATTTCCAAGAGTCTATCCGCACTGGTTATTTGCATTCATAGAAAATCTACAATAGGCAGTAAAATGGCTTAACGGTGCGGATTGTAAGGCACAATCCAGTGATGATGTGGGATAATGTGGAATTTTTGGGAGTGAGGTTCGAAACAAGGTGAGTCAGATTAGAATCTGAGAGCATCTTCCTTCCAAACAATTGAGCCCATTAGCCGCAGTGATGCGGGCATGACTGCCTGCAGCACGAACCCCCATCATCCCTGTATGGCACCATAGCAATATGGAATGTAGCATGGGGTGTCATTTGGTGGCTTAAGGAGCTCACTTCTCCTGCGCAGACCTTAGTGATCTGCTGCCTTCAGGCAGCGTGACTGGTACACATTGCCGATGTCACTCTTAGCAGACAATCTGGTGCCAGACTGTTTGTGAATGTGGTGTGAGAGTTGATGAGACAGGGAAGCAATTAATGAAGCTGTTGTTTTGTTAATACTTCAGAAAGATCAGAGGCCTTCCTTTACAAAGTGTTTTGAGAGTTTTAAGGGGGCATTTAGGATTCCAATTCTCACAAAAAAAACTAAAAGACTGTTCTACATCACCGAAATACCCCCTCCGCCGTGTCATACAGTTATGTGGCCCTCAGGATGTAGCCAGTATCAGATGTGAGACTTAATCCAGCACCACTCAACAAAATCCTTCCACAGCACTAAAGCCAAGATGTTATGTTGTTCGCTGTCTTTAGCTGGTACTAAGGAGGACATTCTGTCTCCACAGGGAGGGACATTTTCCAGTATGTGAGCAAGTCCGTTGAGGGCTTTTTGGACAAGAGCAAACTGGCACCCAAAAGGCACAACTGGCACTATGAATAACCTCTATATTGTCTTGTTCTGCCACTCTTGTCACTGTACCAGATATTTAGTCACTCTTGTCCGTGGAAATCGCTGTTCCTGTCACGACAGCCCCTGTCGAGTCCCCCTTCAGATTCACTTTGTCTCCTCCTGGTTCCCAGTATGCCTGGGAGGGGGTGGGGTGGGGGGGGGCAGACATCACACACGTCACGTCTTCATCTGGGAGCCGACTGGCTTTAAATAAAGACTCCTTCAGCAAGGCTCGCGGAAGACGTCGTGTGGTGACATCCTGGCTCCTGGTGCAGTCTCGTCTCCCCCGCCGCGGCCGGGCTGATCTGGCGATCTTCCTGCTCATCTACGTGAGACCTTCCAGCTTGCTGAGGAGGTGTCATCTGCTCAAATGGCTCATGACCGCATTTTTAGATCATGACCCTGGTCCTCAGCTGCCAAGTTATGAGCTGCTTGGAGTTGCCACACAAATGTAATCTCCACCCATCCACACATATTTTAATTTAGCTTCTATAGCTGATATAGATCCATACGGTCCTTAATTAATCTTCAGATCAGCAGAATCTGGCAAAGGAGGCTGTGTGAGATAGCTGTGTTTGATTCTGACTCGCAATGCTCTGGCCTGGCCAACAGGACAGAGCCATTCACGTTTTATTATGGCATTATGAAGTAGGAGTTGGGATAGGTTTGGGTTAGGGTTTACACATGACCCTGAAGGTTTGTGCGAGTTAACTGATCTGTCTCACTGGGATTTGAAACAGTGCAGCTCTGCAAAACCTCCCTCCGGAATTTTCCTGAATTTTCCCCTGATTTTTCCAGGCACTCTGTTTTTAAGAACACACCCTGGTTCTGTGCTACCTCTGTTTTGACTAAATAGGAAATCATGAAGTTGGGTTTAAATCAAATTGAAAAGCTGCATTAATAGCTGCAGCGGCAACATCCCACTTAGGAAGGGGTGCTGTGGCGGAGTACATTGCAGGAGCTGAACTATAAAGCAAACTACTCCAGCTCCCGTTGGCGTTGAGCCGCTTAGCTGGTAATTTCACACAAACGTCATTACAGCAAGATCATTCCACAGGGAGGGAGGCCCAGGTTAAGCAGAACAGTCTCTCTCGGGGCCTGCACCGTGTGTCTTCAGGGCCTAAGCACTTCACTGCACTTGCTGCCTACGCGAGTCTAATGCGATGCATCTTTATAGTCTATCATTTGCTTCAGGAGGGCTCAGCGGGTTACACAGATGCTTCACACCTCCAGGGTCGGTTCTGCGATTACCGCCCCCCCCTTTCTGTGTGTTTGGAGTTTTTTTACTCTCCCCATGTCACCTGCCCCCATAAAATAAAGACCTGCAGTTAGGAGTGTGTGTGTGTGTGTTTCCTCTGAAATGGAATGATATCCCAGCCTGCCTCCTGCTTCCTGCCCAATGCATCCTGGGATACTGTACATACCTCCTCTGCGATCCTGTGCTCCCCGTGATGGATAAGTGCTTAACAGGCGGACGGTTGGATGACATTTCGGAGTAAAATCCCATTTGGTGCTGCCCCCATTTCTGGAATAATCTGGGGAACTGGTGGAATGATCATGGATGAAACCTGAACATGTGCATCCAACTTTCCAAAGTTTGAAGCTCAGGTACGTTCACACCAACTGGGATCAATCATGGCTTTCCTGAAATAAAGTCTTCTAGCGTTATGGTGGCAATCTGATGTATCTGCTTTCATGACAGCCGGCGATGGAGGAAGATAAAGCTGTCAGACTCCATGACAAACGTGTACCGGATGACGTCTTCCGAAGGATCCGGCCGGCTGATTGTAAAGCCGGTGTGTTTGTCACCGCTAAGCGGAAAGTGACACAGTGTTCCGGCATGGCACGTAAAATGGGGTTATGGCGTCGTAGAACCGCGCGGAAGAACCTCCCGGCAATAAAAAGCCGAATTAGACCGGAAGAAATGCATTTTGAATGAATCTGCCCCTATTTTCCACTGTGCAATCAGTTTAAACATTTTCAATGTGTCATTAGACTAAAAATAGAACAAAAGCAATATATCATGACCTTGAAGTGTGACGAGGATGGAGATATTTAGCTGGATGCTGCATCATTAAATAGTGTCTATAGGAGTTTTATTAACTGAATATACTTAGAGTGTCGCCAGGATGTTTTCAGATGTGCCAGTGAGGAAGACAATCCAAATAATGACACACAAAATGGTGAATTATTTATATATGGGCTTCTTTTCAGGGTCTCTTGTTGCATTTCATTTTTCTGCATACTGAGACATCTTTTGTATGTAAGTTTCACTTGTATTGTTATATTACAGATATAAACACAGAAACTTCTGAAAATCTGTACTACAAGAATCTCTACACAAGGGCGTCTTGTTTAGAATAGCACAGAATATAGAACATTTTATATCAGGTACATTTACAAGTTTAATCCATCCATCCATCTTTGCTACCACCTTCCACCCACCCTGAATGGGATGCTGGTGCTTGCACATTTTGGATTTTATGATTCTTTTCTGATATTGCAGTAATGCAGAGTGACTTGCCTACACAGCTTTTGTAGCAAAATGCAATAGATTAATGGCGAAATTGAGTGCTTTTGTTATCGGCTGAGATATAGAAATATTACCCCCTTCGCAAAACATGCTTTATAATTTATATGCGATCAAATATAATTATCGTCTCACTTTTTCACCTCTCTGCTCAGTATGTTACAGGACGGGAAGAATCGGCAGTGTCTATGTGGTCAGCTGTATGAGTGCTTAATAGTGCAGCTCGAGTGGGGCACTTGGGGGGGGGGGGGGGTGCACTCCTCCACATACAGACCATGGGGTGTACTCCTCCGGGCCTATCCCCCCCCCCCAACTCCTCCCACCATCTCCTCCCCCATCTGCTTCTGCTAGCTGATTCATGTCATGCCTACAGATTGATGCCTCACGGCGCAGAGAGAGACCCCTCCTCCTTGTGAACCCTCACTCTACTCCAGCTGTTGGTCTTGGGAGGGATTGGAATTGGATTGACACACACACACACACACTCATTTGCACTGCAACTTTGTGATCCGCACTACAACTTGTTTTTTGTTTCTGCTGCTATACATCACTTGCTGCTCATTTATATATTGTCTGTCGTCCTTGTTGCAATTGTCTTGGGGCTGTTAACTTACTGTTTTTACTGTAATCTGCACACGTGCACTTTACACAGTTGTCTTATTTGGCATACGTGCAACCCATGTTTTTTTGTACTGTCCCAGTCCTTTCATGTAGCACCACGGTCCTGGGGAACGTCATCTCATTTCACTGTGTACTGTACCATGTATACTGTTGAAATGACAATAAAGCAACCTTGAACCTTGAACCTTGGATGGATAGAATTGGTACCACGCAGTCATGAAGTCAAATTGGGTGCATCTCTTCCTCTAGGGTTAGTCTGGTTCATTAGAAGATATCACAGAGCCTCACATGGAAGATTCTGGTGAAAATATGAGGACAGCAAGGCTGATCAGCCTGTATGAGCGTGTGAATGATTGCCCTAGCTTTTCCACATGATACACTAAATTTATAAATTCCTACTTAGGCAGATATATCAACCCTGTTTTCAGTGCAAAGTAAATCACTTCTGAGGACACCGACTGCCACAGGTTCTTAATTAGAGGTTCGTCATGCCAGCGATAAACCCCTGTAGATAAGCACCATGGTATACAGCTCAGCATGTTAAAGCTGGAGTTTGCCTAAAAAACATTAATAATGAGAAAATCTGGCAGCCATTGGAAGTTCAGGTCCATAGCAGGAGGTCTCATGACCAGAAAGGAGCGCTTTGCTGCAGGAAGCCTAGAACTCAGCTCAATGCTGAGCCTTCATAAATCTGAGCCTAAGCCCTAATCCTAATCCTGAGCCTAACCCAGTTTGTGGGCACAATAGCATAGATAGTAGTGCAGCTGTCAAAGTTGTCACTGTTCAAGCACACTATGGCAGGATTGTCTTATATTTAAGGTCACCTACAGCTCCTCCTACAGGAGAGGGTTGGTGGTGCTGGCGGGGCTCCCTGTAAAACTGGACTCCATTCTCACTGGCATAGTCTGCCAGGGAAAACCTCATTCTCCACATCTGTGCATTCTGAAAGCTCGCCAGCGCATCAATCTTCCGGCAAGATCTAATCACAACCTTCCAGGCTGTCGCCATGCTCGCCAACCCCCCACCACCCCCCCCGCATCACTCCTGCAGCATGTTTGCTTTCTCCGTGGCATGGGGGTTAATTGAAAAGGACGTGCGGGACGGCCGGAGCCAAGGCGGATGATAAATCTCAGGGTCTGTTTGCATTGAGGGCTAACGTGAGTTTGTTTTCTCCCAACTCACACCCCGCGGTCTGTCCTCACTTTCCAGTGAAAGTCAGCATTCCTCCGAGGAGAGGCAAGCCTGCCCCATGTCACGATTCCTCTGGTCACGATCACCTAGGCAGATGTACTAGCCAGCTCGTTAGCACATGCCTTAGCTTGGGTGTTAGCGGATGCACTAGCCAGCTGCTCGACAGATGAACTAACTAGCTAGTTAGCAGATGCACCATTAGTATAAGCACTAGTTAGCATATGTGCTAGCCAGCTTGTTAGCCTATGCATTAGTCAGCCTGTTAGCCTATGAACTAGCCAGCCGATTAGCATATGTGCTAGCCAGACCGTTAGCATATGCACTGGCTAGACCATTAGCATATGAAGTAGCCAGGCCATTAGCATATGCACTAGCCAGCTCATTAGCATATGCACTAGCTAGCCCATTAGCAGACACATCACCCCACAGCCATTCACTGCCCTCACCGCTAATGTCCAGCTAGCTCATTTCAGAACTCTTTTTTTATCTGATGAGTCAATTATTTTTGGGGCTTCACTGGGGGGCATTGCAACCCCACTGTGACTCATCAGTCTGAAAGCCCGCAGCTGGAGCTCTGCCGAGAACACCGCAGTTTCGGACACCTAATCTGCTCTTGGGGGGAGCTGTTCGACAAGCAGAGGGCGGCTGATAATCCCAAAGCCGGTATAGCATATCTCTGCATGTCAGTTAAGTGGGCTGAGTGGGACTTCTTAATGAGGGTAAGAGTTTGCCAGGGGACAAGGTCAAACTGATATAAAGTTTGATACTAACAGGCTGTGTGCAGGCTCACGCATTCATGACTTGTGTAAGTTAGTATTAATTAACAATTAGCACAAGGCAGTAACTTGTGTAAAATATAAATTTATTGTTTGACTGTATGGCGGTGTTTTTTTCCCATGGCACTCGTGATAAAATTGCTTTTCTACTCAAATTTTTGTAGCTTGTTCAATGAGGCCCCCTACTGATAGCATGTTATTTAAAATGTTGACATTTCACCTGCAAGGCATGAAAATGCAGAAAATGTTTTGTCTGCTGCACGGAAAATAATTAACATTTGAATATACTTCTGTGTCGGTGTATTTAATGTGTCAGCTGGTTAGGCTGGAATATCACGGCTTTTAACATCAGTCAGACTTTTCCATGCAGGTACAGGCTGGTAGGCAGGTCATGTGTGGATGGACTGACCTTATTTTTTAGAAACAACTTTTGTTTTCCCCTTTAAGGCAAAATCTCCTCATTGAATAGCGTGAATCTTAAAAGGCAGCCTTTGTTACATAGCAAGAAATGAGAACCTCACTAATAGTGCTTTTCGATGCATTTCAATTTCCCCAGCGTACCGCCTCGTCATTAGCTCTTCCAAGCATTTTCTGAAATCTCAATTGACGTCCTTTGGGGATAAACAACAGTGAGGAGAATTTCCAGCATTTCTGAGCTGATCTCAGACTAATTTTAACAGCCTTCCTCAGAGCACGCCACAGTCATTTATGCAGGTCCAATTATGTATGTCATGGAGATTATTTTTATTTAGTACACCAGACTACCCTGGGACAGAAGGATCTGACCATAGTAGGAGGCGGCCATCTTTGTGCACGCAGTATTAATACTGTCAGTTTGGTGACAGTATTGTGACTCTGATCTTTACTGGGGCTGCTCAAAGTACTACTTCAGCACATCTGGTGAACACCCTCGATGGCCATTTCCTTTGTATCCTATATATATATTCAAAGATCATACTGGTTGTTGTGTTAGTGTTTATGTTTCATGTACAAGCTAACTCCCTCTGAGTGCACCCGGTATTCAGGGGAATCTGTTTTCATTTCTAGGCAGGCACATAGCCGCTGTCAGGCGGTTTCAGCTGACTCCGCGGCTTAAAGACCGTTAAGATGCTTGACACGATTCGTCCTGCTCTCACCGTTTTGTCTGGTTCAGCGGCAGCTTCTGAACAATGCCGCGTTATGAGACAGGGATCGCGCAGACGAGCGGGTTTAGCATCTGAAGGCCAAAAGGCACGACCCGTTTTACTTCATAAGGCATGTGAGAGGAGCTGTGAGATCTTGTTGCGGAAAACGAGGTCTGATGTCCTACGCCGAATCTTCTTAATGAGGCTGAAATTCACCAGCGACGTGCCTCCGGGGTTCCGTGCTGCTTTGTAATTCGAAGGCGATTCTGCGCACATGTTCGCCACTTCGGGTCCGTCATTTTCAGTGGCATGAAATTGAAGCTTGTTTGACATTCTGCCGGCGCAGCTAGCATGTAGCAATTACCCTGCGCACAAAGAGGACCCCCCAACCCCCTGAATAAAATCCATCAGGCTGGGGGCAGATTTGCGAGCAGTCCTATTTTGAATACCTGTGACACTGCCGCTGCGGGTCCTGGCTGAAATAGCCCCCCCCCCCCGCCCAGTGAGCGCCACGCCGGGGAGCTGCCTCAGCTCTCACAGAACTATCTAACCACGGTTTGATTTAACGTCAGGCTGGAGTTCAGTGGCAGGCAAGGAAGAGTCTGAAAGCATAGATATTGCTTTAAAAAGAGCGGACAGTTTCTGCGTGTGGGGCTGCAGGTGGGGGAAAGAGAGAGAGAGAGAGAGAGAGAGGTCTGACTGATAATAGGTTCATGGTCACTGCATTTCTGCCCATATGACTGTGCTAATTTTGGTTTTATTTGAGTTTCACCTCACCTATTATCACTGTTAGGCTTCTTGATTTCGATTGTCCTGCGCCTGAATCTGAATGTAATGTACAGCCTTCAATTCTACAGCTTTGTACACCACATCTTGTTAGTTTGCTCATGAATGAGATCTCTCTTTGCCCCCCCCCCCCACCCCATTTTGAACTTGCTCCTTGACGTTGGATCAGCAGCAAACATGGCTAAAATAATCAATCCCATTTTATTTCCCTGCCATATTCACACCAACTATATTAATAGGCAATAAAGTCAACTTACATTCCTTTAATTGGCCACCATGAATTACACCTGCAGTTATCTACATGGATTACCGGGAGTTTCTGCTTGTCAAGCTGCTGAGCGTAATCCTCTGAATCTTATACTGTGTGATTTGCAAAAGGAATATTAACATACTTTCTCATGTTTTCCTTCCATAATTGGAGTAGGGCATTTGATCAGCACCAGCTTGTCTGTAGATGAATGTAAGATGTTTAATACGTCTTAAATCCATTAACCTCAGTTTCTTTGGTTTTGATTAACCCCCCGCCTCGGTGCCCCAATGGGTTGTTTATGATAACAGTTGAGTTTTGGATGCCTATCTGCTTTACTGATGCTCTGTCTACGTTACAAACATCACCACTAAACGAATGCAGAGAGCACGCAGGGAAATATTGGGAATCATTATAAAGCGACTTCCTTTTACGTATATATTTTCTCATCCCGTGGCCACGAGTCTCACAAGCAGGCTTCTGCACAAGAGTGAGAGTGTAAAAAGAAAACAGAAATGTGATCCATAATATGATCTGTGGGTGACATTTGGAGAAGGTGCTCTCTCCAAGCCCTTACGCTGTGCAGCGTGAGCTGCTTCTGTTGTCCAGGATCACGGTCAGACCTCTAAGCAGGCTGTCATCTCAGGAAAACACATAAAAACCCCTATTATCACACGATTATGCTTCCCTGAGGCTGGAATGTCAGATCGTCGCCGCGTCAACAATGTCCTCAGGCAGATACAGGCACTGGCTGGCTTCCTCTCACAGACAGGGCGCATCCGTCAAACATGCAGGTTCATCTTTAGTTAAACGGGACCCATTACAGATTTTATAGATTGCTGTAATTATTGTAAATAAACATTTTGCTGTCTTTTTTACTGCTGTGTGATTATTGGTGACCCAAAGGGACATTTCAGTTAATATATTTTTATGCCCATTGCGCATTTGTGCATATTAATTACATTTTTTCTGCAGTATGATCAATGTCATTATAATTTATTCTTCCGTGATTTAGCTGATTCTCTTAGCTGTTTACTGGTTTCTCGGAGGGTTGTGGTTCCGGAGTAGCTCCGCTTTGGTACCATGAAGTATGTGGTCCCAGGGCTGCTGCAGGAACCAGAGCTGAGATACTTCCGGAATTGGGGAGAGCTGGCTTCTCAGGAGGATCCTTTAGGGCGGAGGTCTTTATAGACTGTCCAGAGGGCGCACACCTTTCCACGCCTGGGCATTTACTGAGGTGGTGCTTTAGCGGGTAAAGCCATGGACTCCTATAATCAAAGGTCTTGGTAGACATCTGCGTATACCCATGGGAAAGGTACTTAACCTGAACTAATCCTAAAAGTCCTGGCCACATAAATGGGAAGAGTCACTTTGGCTCAAAATGTCAACTAAGCAAGAAATTGCAAAATGTAACTGGAGCTCTGATATGTGAAGTTCACAAACCAGTAAAATTATGCGATTAATCTGAATACTAATCGTGAGCCTTCTCTGTTGCATGTTGTGATTCATTACCGCTGAGGCCCTATACGGTGTTTTTCTCTATGTAAATGCGTCAGACAAAGAGGAAATCGGTCAAATATTTATAGTTTGCAAATTAGATATGAGCGATTCATTTAAACAGGCGAAATGGTGCTGAATGAGCTGTTGACGCTTTTGAAGAGCGAGTATGATTTTGTGACGAAACAGAGGCCTACTTGGGGCACGAGGGCATTTCGATAAGAAGCCTAACAGCTCATTCGATTTGGATAATAGCTGCTGGCAGTTAAGGAGGCCCTAAAGCGGCCTGTCTATCGCCTGCAAGCAGCCGGCTAAGTTAATGAGCTGTCAGCGCTTACAGCTTTTTGTGAAATTGCAGAAAGCTCAGCGCCGAATGGCCACTCCAGCCCAGCCCACTGAGAGCTGTGAGTGCTGGGGGGCGGGATCAAAGTGCTGTCGCCATGGTGAGAGAATGCCGCCAAGGAGAAGCGGCAGATTACGCGCAGGTGCAAAACAGCATCGGTGGCCACCTGTATGAACAGCTGACAAGCCAAACAGACTCAATCTCAGAGATCCCAGGTATCGACAAACTCGCTCTCATTCTAACGTCCCTCCTCCTGCCTGGCAATTAAACGCCAAGGATGGAGCAGACTGTAATTTTAAACCTCTTACATGAAAATACATGAGCATTCGATCCTGCTTCAGCAGTGTATTCAGCATATGTGGCTCGAATGTTTAAAATTTCATGCGTGTGTCCGTTATGCCCTTTCAATCACATGTGAATAAACATGACATGACAAACTATTATAACATAAGCTTTCGTGTACTTTATCTGGCTCTATGAAAAACTCCAGGAATACCTCTGGCCGTGCATGAGTTTTGTCAGTTATGAGACAAAAAAAAAAAACATGAGGAAACTGTCATGTCTTTGGCTGATCTTACTGGTGGACCTTTAGCATTCAGGAACTGCATGAAGTGAAATGTAACCTTCAACAGCAATTTGATTTCCTGGCTCATACAAGAGTCAGTCGTCCACTCTCTGGAAAACTATGTTGACGAGATGACCTGAAGATCCTCATTATGTGGAAGATTTTCCTGATGTCCTGGTTCTGGGTGTTTTGAATACATTTCTAAGAACGAAATTGCAATTAAATTTAGAATAACCTTTAAGCTACACATTTATTTAGCAAGAAATCCTGAGGCTACTGGATGCCGTTGCTCATTGTGAAATATGAGGCTTTATATTAAAAATGACACCCAGAAGTAAATGAATTCAGACAAATTGGAGTCAGTGTAGAAAGTGAAGACTTGGGATAAATCCAACACAAATTTCATCCCTTCCATTTGAAGACAATTTTTTTTTTAGTGTGAAAAAGCTAGAAGAGGAATGTTTTTAAAAAGAGGTATGAGATTCAGATGGTATCAGCAAACAACTGAGCAGCTCCCTTTTCCCAGTGAAAACATCTGCTTGGGTCATGACAAACACACTGTCCCATGTCACCCGCTGCAACATGACTTAGACGACGTGGGTCTGAGTAGCTCTCCTTCCCCGCACAGCGCGCGTGAGTCCATCGGCCTGAGCAAATTCAATTACGCTTCCTGGAAACTGCATTACTGTGTCGTTATAAGTGATTAACCTTTGTTAGACCCACTGCTGGCGTGTAAAAGGGACATCGGCGCTAAGATATTTATAACGTTATCAAGACCAGACTAGAGAGATAAACACAAAACACATTTACTGGGGAAAACCGCTTTGTTGATAAGTAGCGCGCACTTGCTGTGTGACTTGTGGAGAAGCAAAGCTTGTATGTTATCTCAAGGAGATGAAAAATGTGATGATGAGGCTTTCGTGAGTCTGCTGGGGTGTTTGTGGGACCAGTGAGAGACTGAGGGAGGGAGAATGGCTTCTAAATGCCATGGCCTCCTGAATAATGAAAAAGCAGCCATTGTTCTGTTTTGCATCTCAGGAAAGCATTACCTCCACCATCCGACCAGCTCTGCATTCCTCAGCTCTATGTGTCTGCGTGTGTGTTTGTGTGACAATCTATATACATCTATATTTGGGGACTCTCCATCCATTTCTATGCGGAAAACTCCCACCAGGACGACCTTAAACGCTACCCAGCCCTAACCTTAACCATAAGCAACCAATGAAAATCTCATCAGAATAACAGGTTTTGATCCCCCAATGTAATATAAACATAATTCACACACGCACACACACAAGCACACACACACATGTAGGGTAAACATATCCTTATGGGGACCGCTCATTCATTTCTATAGGGAAAATGCTAATGCTA
>JAODUD010000043.1:1761312-1771525 GCA_026784285.1 Stomatorhinus walkeri | reverse complement strand
AAAAGCACTTACTGTGGCTGCTGCTGCAACTTTCAGTCCCTGTGCCATGTGGTCCCCTTCATCAGGGGGAGCTCTGATTGGCTACAGAGACGCCCAGGGGCAGGATCAGTTCCCTTTAGCACTCGTTACCTGTCTTTGGTGATCCAGGGGGGTCTGTCCCCATCAGGGTAATATCCCTATCCACCACAAATCTGCAGACACCTGGTTTTTTAAACTTATTTTTATATTTTCAATTTTCATTTGCAATACATTTTTACATTTATGTCATTTGGCAGAGACCCTTAGCCAGAGTGACTTATATAAGTGCTTAGATGTCTCATCAATGAATACGTTCTAAACATTTTAGCTTCATTTGTGGTCGAATTAGTTTTTATTATAAAGATATATTTCTATTTTGCAGTTTTAGTAATTTTATTTCCAGTGATATACTGAAAGTTACAGACCTCTTTTATGTGTCTGGTCCTGTATGAATTCACGTCAAGCACTCACAATGGGCAAAACGCGTTGAGGGTATTAATGGTATGTTAATGGGATTAATGGTTCCAGGTGTTTGTAATTACAGATAAGCAAATCTGTATTTCACCTAAACAGAATATAAAAAATAGAGAAACAGTGGTATTTTTGAGGCTTATTTTATTTCAGTTTAAAAAAAAAATTTCCCCCCAGCCCAGCTCCACCCCAACCAGCCCTGTCCAGTCCAGTCCAGTCCAGTCCAGTCCAGCTTCACACCAAACAGCCTAGCTCCACTCCATCTAGCTCCAATTGGCCCTGTCCAGCCCAGCTCCACCTTAATTGGCCCCACTCAGCTCCAGGCCAACCAGCTCAGCTCCACCCCAACCGGCCCAGTACAGCCCAGCCCAGCCTAGCCCAGCTCCACCCCAACCGGCCCAGTCCAGCCTAGCCCTGCCCAGCTCCACCCCAACCGGCCCAGCCCAGCCTAGCCCCGCCCAGCTCCACCCCAACCGGCCCAGCCCAGCCTAGCCCTGCCCAGCTCCACCCCAACCGGCCCAGCCCAGCCCAGCCCAGCTCCACCCCAACCAGCCCAGCCCAGCCCAGCCCAGCTCCACCCCAACCGGCTCCACTCCATCTAGCTCCAATTGGCCCTGTCCAGCCCAACTCCGCTCCAACAGGCCTAGCCTAGCTCCACCTTACTCAGCCCCACCCAGCTCCGCCCCAAATACCCCCGCCTAGCCCATCTCCTGCCCAACCAGCCCAGTTCCATCCCAACCGGCCCCGCCCAGCCCAGCCCAGCCCCACCCGGACCCGCATACATGCATTTTTATTCATATCCTTTTTACATTTTTTTCTTTTTTATTAACTTCTTTCTCCTATTCCCTTCTGCTTCAAAAGTGCTCAGCGTAACAAAATTAGCTGCTATTTTGAAGAGAAATTAACTATAATGGAGACATTGTTTTGTAATAGCCTTTGTCTCATTCTGACATTCTGCTTCAATGGGGGGCCCTTTCAGGAATGAGTAAAAGTGAACTAAACATTTGTGCAATAGGTGTGTGTGTGTGTGCGTGTGTGTGTGTGTGTGTGCATGTGTATCTGCTCGCACCTGTATGAATATGCATGTTCCCATTCTCGTAGTTATACTGGATCACCCTCCTGCAAAAGGTCTATGAATCTTTTTTGTTATCCATATTGGCTAATGGGTTTTTCTCATATTTTATTCCATTTGGTTGATTTTTGGACAGAGTTTTGCTTGACTTTTGCTTAATTCCTACCTACTCCTTTACCTACTATGATGAATTGCATACATCACCTACCGTGTGCCCGCTAGTGTGGGGTATGGGGACATGTACCCCCCCCCCCCAAACATTTAATTTGGCCCCCACCCCCTCAATAAATGGATCTCTGCATGCATTGAGTCCCTCCCAATATCAAACTATCTCTGATATTGTTGCTTAGGTATGTATTACTAACCAAACAACAAATATTATGAGAAAAGCAAACATGATGGTAAAGAATGCAATGCAGAGGTGGATGGAGGAAAGGCAGCAGCAGACCTGTAACCTCTAAGCCAATCAGCAGATGCTTCAGGTTTTAAACCACATACCGACATGAAAGATATCTAATGTATCAAAGGAAATGAAAGATGGTTGGGCCTGACAGAGAGCGACGCCAGTGTGGTGAGTTAGAGAGCAGCATCCATCACTTGTACTGTACAAGAGCGACGCCAGTGCAGTGAGTCAGAGAATGGTGTCCGTAACTTACACTGTATGAGAACGACACCAGTGCAGTGAGTCAGAGACCAGTGTTTGTCACTTACACTGTACGAGAGTGACACTAGTGCAGTTAGTCAGAGAACAGTGTCTGTCACTTACACTCTACGAGAACGATGCCAGTGCAGTGAGTCAGAGAGCAGTGTTTGTCACTTACACTGTACGAGAATGACACTAGTACAGTGAGTCAGAGAGCAGTGTCCGTCACTTACAGTGTACTATGATTCCTGCTCTTGTGGTAGCTGTTATATTTACATTTAGCTATTTAACAGATGTGCAGTAGATGTGCTTTATAATCTTTTCATACAATAGCTTAGTAGGAAGGCACTTAATTGTCCTTGTAAATAACAAACTATGCAGCATATTTGTGGTACAAATCACACATATAACAAGCAGTGTTTTGTTTTTAAGCCCATGAGGCTGGGTTTTCAGGGGTTCCTCAGAGTCTCCCCACCTGGCCACGAAAAGTATTGCATGCTAGGGCTGATTCACCTTTGCATATCAGGGATAGAGTTGGGAACTGGTTCTACTTTTTTGAGAAAAATGGAGGCTCCTATTGGCCTGTGATGAGAATGGGTGTGGCATCTGGCCACAGAGGGGCTCAGGGGAGTCAGTGACTTAATTGTACCCAGAATGCAGTATTTTTTATACATTCCAGAGAGTATGTTTGGGAAGATGTTTGCACAAAGCACCACACTAGAGCTTGCTTAGCTAATGAAGGTCCAGAAAAATGACAGTGGAGGGACAGCGGAATTACAGTGGAGGGACGGTAGATGGACAGCTGAGTTCCAGTGGAGAGATGGCAGAGGGACAGCGGAGTTACAGTGGAGGGATAGCAGAGGGACACTGGAGTTACAGTGGAGGGATAGCAGAGGGACACTGGAGTTACAGTGGAGGGATAGCAGAGGAACACTGGAGTTACAGTGGAGGGATGGCACAGTTGCAGTGGAGGTAGGGCAGTGGGATAACAGAAGGACAATTTGAGAGACAGCAGAAGCTCAGTCTTTACTAACGGATCCCGATTTATCATGGGAGACAACGTCAGGGTCATGCAGGGCGGAGACTTGATCAGCAGCCCAGGCGGGGGGGAATGGCCATCTGTGTCTGGCGGTCAATGCTGCTTCTCTATAGCCACAAAGACGCACCATGTAGTTTTAAACATGTCTTTAGGTCCTTCACCCCCCAGATCCATGGGGGGCAATAAGCGACAGTGATGAATGCCGACAGGATTCTACACAGCCTCACCCAACGGCCTGACATTGGCTCCGCCCCCTTCCAATTTGATCCTCTGATCTCATTGGTCGCAGCCGGAAGCCAGGCTCAGGAGGGATTGGTGGGTGGGAAGCTGGCAGATCTCCCTCCCTGAGTCATCCCTCTCCCCGTGTCCAGCGGGGGCCTGGCGCACAGATGGAAGAGCAAGCGAGCAAGCGGACGGGTGGGCGGGTGAAAGAGAGAAGGAGAGGGCGGCTCTGGTGCCTCCGGAAAGGTCCACTCCTCCAGGACTAATCTGATAATTAGCAGCCAGCGGCAACGGCATTTTTTCAAATGGGCCAGCAGGTTGGTGGCCCGCCTAGCTTATTTGTTTCATTAAGGCGTGAAGGACGTCACTCACACCAGCTATCAGATCTTGCATTTGCCAAGAACAAAAGGCTGTGTCTGATGAAGGCTCGGGGCCCCACCCCCTGCCGCCCACCCCCGGTCCACTGCCTCCCCAAATTCCACACAACCTGAGATCAGCATTACAACCCTTCATCAATGCCACCAGTCCACAGCCGCTTAATTACAATTAACCACACTGAAGATTAAAGTCTTCATTGTCACTGCCTGCCTGCCAGCAGGTGACATCTCAACTAGACCAATAGCAGAGCGGTACAGACTCCTCACAGTTAAATGAAAAGCAGACGGATGGCAGCATTACTTTGGTTATTCACACGTTGCAAACGTGAGCTTTTGTTTGGATGTTTTGCCTCTGCACTGGTGGTGTTAGTAACCAATTCGTCTTGCAGTGTCAATTAAATAAAGATGTTTCATTTCTTAGCATGTGCTCAGATGCAGCGGCCTGCATTTCTGACAGCCTGAAATGCATTTCAAGGCCCTCCGAGGGCCGCCAATGACGAGGCCCCTCCCTCGAGAGCGTCCCAGATGAACCATGGGCCATGACCTTCTCCCCTCCCATCTTAGACGGTGAGCCAGGCTGCCCCTGCCGTGATTACCGTCTTTCAGACTCCAAACTCCTCACACAATAGATTGAAGGTTTGACAAAAGGAAACATTTCTGGCACATTAAGCAGGCCGAGCCGTGAGCTCGCCACACACAGAAGCAGCGCCATCCTGCACGTATCACCACTTATCTCTGATAGCAACACTTCACAATGGAGTTATTTCAGTGGCTGGCCCCCTTTGTTCCATTGCAAATGTGCTGCCGAATTTCCCACCAAAGGGGTTGAACGGGTCAACCGATTCGCGATGTCCGACTCATTAATGGAGTTATCAGACCCAGTGAAACGCTTCCCTGCCTTTGTCTGACGGAGTGGTGATTTGCAATCAGCATCCACTATCACACATATCAGAACCAATCAGAGCTTGTTATGAAACCCTGAGGGGCGGAGGCAGTGAGGCTGTGAATCTCCGGAGTTGTCTTTGATTGCAGACTATTGATGATGGCAGATGATGATGATGATGATGATGATGAGAGTGATGGTGATGAGAGTGATGGTGATGATGATGACAGACAATGATGATGATGATGGCAAAGGATGATGATGATGGTAGTGGTAATAAAGATGGTGACGATGATGACGATAGTGATGAGGATGATGCTGATGATAATAATGATGATGGTGGTGATGAGTGATGATGACAACTATGCTGGCCAGAGTGTAAAGATAATGATGATGATGATGGTGATGATGACATAATGATGATGACGGTGATGATGATGCTGATGATGGTAATGATAATGACAGTGATGATGATGATGATAATGACAGTGATGATGATGATAATGACAGTGATGATGATGATGATGATGATGGTGATGCTAATGACGGTAATGATGATGATGCTGATGACGGTAATGATTATGATGGTGATGCTGATGCTGATGACGGTAATGATGATGATGATGACGGTAATGATAATGACAGTGATGATGATGATGATGATGATAGTGATGATAATGACAGTGATGATGGTGATGGTGATGGTGATGATGCATGTTTTGAGTGACCTGCAGTGACCACATTGAGCATCACATCACCACTGATGCATAAACGTGTTTGTTGGTTTGGGATTAGATCTAATGAAGTACCGACACCGACAGAAGATCATCGGCCAACGTTTTCATCTTCTGTGGAGTGCAGACCTTCCTGCCATCACTCTCTTTGAGAGCTTGTGGTCCATAAAATGCTGACACTCTTAAGCATGTGAAACATTTACATAATACTGCTATAAATAAGAGTGAATGTGAAGCATTACTCTAGTGATCACTCCATAACGTTCCCCACAATGTATGGAAGTACATTTCCCAGGCAACTGTGAGATGGACAAATTGTGAACATTTTATCCTGCCAAGAAAAATTACTGTCCAATATGATGTTCGTAAATCCTGTCAAATGAAGAGCAGCCTCACTGAAGTCGCTTTACATGGAACAGAAATGGCAACTCCAAGCCTAACTTTAAGGAGATTTGTAGTAATAGGGCTCATTACTATAAATGATCTGGAATATAGTCACAAGACCTCAGAGGCTGACAGTTATTGCTTGAAAGAGGTATGATGTTAATTAACTGTCCCTAAGTACTTTTATATAACAATACAATGAACTGGCATAGATAGCAAACCAATTAAATTGGGTCTGAGACTGGCTGCTTCTTCAGCACTAAAGTAATAAGAAGAGAAGTTCAGAAACATGGTCCATCCAGCACAGAGCCCAACCTATCAACGGGTCCAAACCCTCACCTAAACCTAACCCACTAAACACAGGACCCGGCCTATCAGCGGGTCCAAACCCTCACCTAAACCTAACCCACTAGACACAGAGCCCAGCCTATCAGTGGGTCAAAACCCTCACCTAAACCTAACCCACTAGACACAGGACCCGGCCTATCAGCGGGTCCAAACTCTCACCTACCCCTGACCCATCAGGCACAGAGCCCGGCTTATCGGAAACTCCATATTCTAACCTAAACCTAACCCATCAGGCACAGAGCCCGGTCTATCAGAGACTCCATATTCTAACCTAAAGCTGGCCTATCAGTGAGTCCAAACTTTCAGCTAACCCTGACCCATCAGGCACAGTTTATGTTGGTCTACAAAAGTGTATTTTGGTTGTTTGTTTTCGTCTGTCGATTTGGTCTGATTAGTGTGCTCAGTGGAACTAGTCAAACATCACCGGCCTCATTAATTAGCCTATAATCATTTATGTCTCTTTTCTTATCCTTAATGATTTCATGGTTAGCCAACCAAGTTGGTTATTGGCTGTAACTGCCAAGAACAGGAAGGTCACCTTCCACCCTGCATTTGAACAAGCTGGGTAATCCTCTAAGATAGTATTCCAGTCAGTATAATGGGTACCAGATCTTTAAGAGGATACTATGCAATGCCAGATTGATTACAAACCAAATGTCTGAGGCTTTAACTTCCGGAACACATATGGTCCTCTGCCAATGTAAAAAAATATAAGTTCATACCTATATAAGGCTAGTACTCTGTGGAACCTTCTTCATAAACAGGTGCAAAAGATTATTTCTTGGGAGACAGATAGTGCCTAAATCCAGAGAGTATGAGATTAGGGTGAAACCATCACTTCCTGCACTAGACACGTGACCCTGCTGAGCTTAGTCTGTCTGTGCTGGTTTGGTCCAACTCAGTTGGCTCCACCAGCATTTAGAAAAACGGTCTCCCCAGGACCACATTGCTGACCTGGGGCCAATGCTCTACCCTCAACCGCACCGCCTGCCTCTGTCTCTGAGCGATCAGTCACACCACAATGGGGGCTGAATGCTGAATGTGAGAAAACCTGGCTCCTGTGCATAAATCTGAAAGGAAAGGAGGGCGGCATGAAGGAAGAGGAAGAGAAGGGACGGCTTCACAGCTGCATAGCTGGTCTGCGAGTTTCTGTCACTGGACATGTGGATGGAATTTACTGAGCTCAGAAGTGGTTTAAAGCAGATGGAGCTGCAGGAACGCCCTTGCCATTTAAGCTCCTTTCAAAGCCCGTGAGGAACCTCCAGGAAAAACATGCACTCTTGGTATAATTATAGACCAGAGTGCTTCTGGGTCGCTACGTAGGATGCGTGACTGGCAGGCGAGTGAATAACTTCAATCACGAGCCGTGCCTTGGATCTGTCTGTCAGTGCTGATGCTTTAATGCGCCCTTTCGTTAAAATGCACCGTTTACACCTTCACACCAGCTTTGCTGATCAGCCTTGGGTTCCCTGTCATTACGCAGAAGCTGTGCTGATGTCATAGGGCTTAAAAATCCGAGAGTTTCCCAAAGATACTCCCAAGCTGCCTTGGAAGTGAAGCGTTCCCACCCTCAGTCCCACTGAGCATGCAGGTGGAGGAAGATTGAGCTGCAGCAAATAGCCTTGCAGAGCCCAGAGAGTGAGTAAAGACACCCAGTAAGAGGGAGATGGTGTGAGACTTGCATGGTGACATGTCCCATGTGAGCCCAGTCTCTTCCTCTGGCTGCCTCATCTCCCCCTCGCCTCCACCTCCAGCTTGCCGTTGCCGCCTTTCCTACCCCTCGCCTGCGTCTCTCCTTTTTCCCTTACACACTCATTCATCTGGGCATCATTGCACAGCCACTTAGCGGGCCGGAATCACAGAGACATCTAATGACTCTCCAGTCTGATTAGGGCTCTCAGCAAACCCTTTCTTGGTGTCGGTGGCGTGAGATAGATTGGACAAGTGCTAAAATGTGACACCCCCCACCAGGTTTTCATAGTCCTACAATCAGTCTGTCACATGATAACTACAAGAACTCCAAAGACCATTGCATCCTTAGAGGAGACAAAAAAAGGCTCACTGCTTAGGCTGGGATGGGAGGTCGCATTTCTCACAGAAGGCTCAGTCGGATCTAAAAGATAGATCTCTGACTGCTCCTGCAAAGCACTACGATCTCCCTGGTGTTCTTTATTCTTTATAAGTGTGGAATGATCCCTGGTAATGGCTAATTTGCCTCATTTATCTCAATATGCTTCCCTGTTGTCTATTGCTCCAACAGCAGTTTTATAATACTACAGACAACAAACACATTGGGTTAAAAATGAGCAAAATTAAAAACACAGCCTTAAGCAGTAAAGTTCCTTTGGGATTTTGCTCTGAACTTCTTCAAGACATCCTAAGGCGACCAGCTGAAGAGAGATCCACAAGTGCGAGGCAAGTTCTCACTATATATAAAGGTACTTTGATGTAAGGCTGCAAGACATAGTCCATAAAAGGTTATGTTGGATTTTTTTTTAGTTATATAAGCAAATATAACTACGAATGCAAGTGTCGGGGTGCCGTTCAATGCGTCTCCATGTAGCAGCCAAAAATCAGATGGATGTACCTGGTACCTTGTTCCATATCAGAATTGGAGAACCACACAATCTCCGGCTTCCCATTCCCCGGACTGGAATAACATTGTCGGGTGTATTTTTGGGACAGAAAATAGAAGCAGAGGCACTTGTCGTTCGGAATGTTGGGGATCTCCGAGCCGAGAGATGCACGCACAAAAAGGCAGGCAGGTTGATGGTATCGATTTCTCCTCTCATTCCTTGTAAAGGGAGATTGTTGCAGCGTCTGTTGAAAATGTAATATGCTTTTGAAGTGCTTTTAAGAAATGCACACCACAACAATCAGCCAGGCGGCTGGCGCGCCGGCACAGCATCTCACTGCTAATTTACTGACTTTCTGCGGCAGCACGGCACACAAAAGGTGCAATTATGCCTCCCTTTTTAAGGAAGCCGCATCGTCGTTATGCGACGGAAAAAGCGCAGCGTCTCTCCCAAGATGTGCTTCAGCCTTAAGGATGACATCATCTGATTCTCCCCTGAAGTGGCGCTTAAAACAGCATCATAATTGAAAGTTAACGCGACATACAGTGTTCAGTATGTAATCCGAGGTGCTTTTTTTCCCAAGGTGCTCTGATATTGTCAGATCATTAGGAAGGATGCCGTGGTCTGTATTTCCGTCTCTGGATCACGTAGAGTCTACAGGCACCTCTGCAAACAGGCAGGTGTTCTGTATATATATCATGACTCGCGTGTTGGTGACAACATGCTGAAACCCACTAACCATAATTCAAAGGGACACTGGCTTGAATGTCAGCTGCGCACCCTTCTATTTGTGGCATTTTCTGCTTATGTAAAAAAATTGACTTTATCTCTGAATCAGCCCTCTCCTGTCTGGTGAGATGGAGGATGGTTTTGGTGAACCATCGCTCCTTAATGTCCGAGCGGCTCGTCCGGCAAGAAGGGACTTGGCGTGCCACCGTGGCGGCTTCTGTTTGGCACCGGGCTGAGTGTAAGCAGCACTGTGGTGATGGATACTGAGTACTGAAACAAACACTCTGCTTCCCTAGTTGGAGCCATGCAGGAAGGGAGCAAGTGGGACAAAGGAGGTGGAGGAGGTGTGAATCGATCTTTACTCCCAGGCTAATGGATTTTATTTCTGTGCATGCCACCGCTTCAGACCTGGAAGGGACGTGTCGGCAGAGAATTCTAGAAAGGGCCCCAGCCTGGACTTAATTAAAGGAGTCTGTAAACACGGATTCTGTTAAGGTCTGAATTATTGACGGAGTTGAACGGAACTCAAACCTGACTCGAATGTTTCTGGGAATGTGGCTCCAGTGGCCGGAAGCCCTGAGCTCTGGTCCTTGGATATTAACCCCGATGTCACGGGGCCCGGCCGCTCCAGCCCCTCAGCCCTTTCAAGAAAAATTCTCCCTTCATTTGCACTGCATTTGCACCCAGGTCAGTTTCACAGCCCCTCCGTTTGCACTG
>JAODUD010000043.1:1665484-1676606 GCA_026784285.1 Stomatorhinus walkeri | reverse complement strand
CCCCCCCCCCCCCCCCCCCCCCCCCCCCCCCCCCCCCCCCCCCCCCCCCCCCCCCCCACAGCTCAGACGGCTGTCTGCCCAGCTCAGACAGCCACTCTGTCCACCATGCCATATTCACCATGCCTGAGGTCTGCTGCTCCCATCTGAAGCCCCGTAGAATGGTAGATCAGACCCTGACCTTCCTGATTGGCTGCCAGTGACACCAACAGTCACAGTTCCAGAGGTTTAGATTTGGACCAAATGGTGTCATTTGAGGGCTTGTGTCAGTGAAGGGGGTGGACCCTCCCGATCGGTGGGGCCATTTGGTTAGTAGTGTCAGTACACTGGGCAGAGACAGCTCCAGGAGACAGTAATGATAATGGTGATGATGTTGATGATGCTCATAAACCTGAGTCGTACGGTGGAGAGGGACCCTTCTGCACACTGTCTTTTAGGGGCGGGCCGTTAACCACCATCACTACCATGGGGCCACTCCTTCAAAGGCCCTATGCCCCCGCCCCTCCCAGCCATTCTCCTATTCTGTGCATTTCCCTCCATTCGCTTTCTTGCACCTAGTGGCCCCCACCTTCTTCCCTGCCCAAGCCTTCCCTGGCTTTGGGTTCCCAGTATCTCAGCCTTGCCAACTGCTCCTTTGTCCAGTTCTGATTCTGGCGGCCCTTTGTCCAGTTCTGATTCTGGCGGCCCTTTGTCCGGTTCTGATTCTGGAGCTCCTTTGTCCAGTTCTGATGATTCTGACACTCCTTTGTCCAGTTCCAGTTCTGGTGTTCTTTTGTCCAGTTCCAAATCTCGCTCTCTTTTTTCTGGTTCCAATTCTCGCGCTCCTTTGCCAGGTTCTGATTCTCGCTCTCTTTGTCCAGTTCTGATCCTTGTGCACCTTTGCCCGGTTCCGATTCTTGCTCTCTTTCTCTGATTCTGATTCTCGTACTCCTTTCTCTGGTTCCGATTCTCACGCCCCTTTGCCCGATTCCGATTCTTATGCTCATGTGTCTGGTTCCAATTCTGGCGCACCGTTCTCTATGTCTTTTGTTTTTTTCTTACTGGGAGCCACAGTTTGTTTATTGAGGCTCTACGTGTCTTTCTGGAAAGACTGCAATGTTGAGGGCACGGACAGAGCAGCGCAGGCATCGGCTAACAACCAGCTGAAATATCACATTTAACAGAGACTCTATAGCTGGGTCTTGTATACACTGAATTACTGGCTGCCCCCTCTCTCCTAGATATATGTCTGACCGGCAGAGACTGAAATGCAGGTTTGTGTCTGAGAGCTTTTCTCCACAGTCAGGCCTCTCTGTTCTTTAAATCCACAGTTTCCACATCCGTCTCTAAGATGACATCATAATTAATGACAAGTTATTTAAATTTCATTAAGTACATCACAACAGTTTTCTAATGGTGCCACCTGGTACTGACCTAGAGAATAAAATTAACGGGCCTCTCAGAGGTGTCATTCACGTTGGCAGCTTGGAGAACAATAACAAAATCCCAGGAGATAAATGGGCCTCCATCAATATATGACGCAGACGTCATTTACAAGTTTCGCGTAAAAGCACCGGTTATGCAAGGAGAGAGACGGAGAGATGGACACGCTGACGATGCCGCACCGCGTGTCCTCCCTCTCTCGGGGCCCTCTCTCAGACACGCCGCCGACCCCCACACCGCGTGGGGGCCCTCTCTCAGACACACCCCTGGACCCGCACCGCGTGTCCTCCCTCCGCTGCGCCCTGTGAGCATGTGGCTGCATGGCTGCCATCTCTAAGACATGCCGCCATCGCCGCACCATGAGAGCATGTGCCCGCCATCTCTGCATCTGAGCACCACTCGCCCATTCAGAGTTGGTCTGTTGAAGCTTCCCTTTCAGCTTCAAGATGCCTTGCTGGGCGGGGACACTCGATTAAAAGCTTACAGAATACGGTGGTAAAGAGATACGAGGTCATGAAAACGTACCTGTAAGTCCAGAGGAAGCTATGAGGCTGTATATCCCAGCCCGACGTGGTTTATGGGCTGGGAAGTTTGTTCATCCCCTCCCAGCCAGAACTTCTTCCCACTCGGTTGAGGTCACCGCTGGCAGAGCTCGCTCCGCAGAATATGGGCTTTTTATTCACTTGACGAGGTGCTTGATTTCCGAACTGTATCTCCATCCAAAGACATTTTTTTTACTCAACTGTGAATGCTTAGTCAACACAGTGAACACTGTCTGGGAACTGGGAAAGAAACCAGTTTCACGGGGAGAGTTTCAGATAAACTACGTACGTAGCCAGGAGAGGCGATCGCAATATGTGTATGAAAAACTATGTTAGCGTGTCGTTAGATAAATGAAATTTCCTCACCAATATGGGCCACTCACTGAGTAACACATACACAGCATACCTAAGGATATTCATAGCTGCACCCATAGTGAAATTGCTAATTTTTATATGTTTTTATAATCTGAATTGTATCTGCCATGTGCAGCCTAGTTTCATTCCAATTATGGTGGCATAATTAAAATATACTCATGTGTTAACGATGCCTTAAATGCCTGCCACCGACTTTGTGGCAACATGAGCAAAATTACTCATCTTCAGTATAATTTGTGACTTCCACTCACATAATCAACATCCTTGTTTTTAACGTCATTTCAAATAAGAGCAAGAACTTTGCTTTTCTTTGAGGTTCTCACTTTCGTCCTGTGATGAAGGGATGTGGACATCAAAGTTCATCACACTTTGGGACAGTGGGCTGGGCTCTGCTTTAGGGAGGCATTGATTAAGAGCAGATCAGAGGGAGACGCAGCACAAACACAAGCCATTATTGTCCTCCGCTCTCCTCACAGATCGCGAGGCTTTTTTGGGGCATTTGCGATGGTCTGTTCTGCTTCATTGATCTCCTGTATTTGATCCCCGCTAATGAACTGGCTTTTTTATACTGCGCTTCTTAGGAAGTCCAAACTGCTTCTATGAGAGACTCCGGGCATCCAAGGTTCTACGCACAAAACACAGGGTGCAGAAAAACAAAATCCAGCTCCACGTGGCACGTGGAGAAATGGAACCACAGATGTTCAATAACTACCGCTCTCACTGCACAAGAACCATTCCTTTCATTCCCTCCCTCCCAGCAGGATCGCGTTCCTGAGGCATCTATATTAAATGAGCTTGGTATTAATGGGATATCTATTGCATTGTTGCATCATTGGTTGAAGACACTCTTGTGAAGCTGCAGTCTTTCTGACCTTGAAGTCAGCCCCTTCTCTAATACTTTATGCTACTCACTGTCACGGTGAAAGCCACACCTCTAAGCCTTGAAGGGAGACCACACAGGACAGCACGGAGATGGTCTTCACCACGTTTGGCTATTATGTTAATGACTGCTAATGGGGAGAGCAGCTTCTCAAGGACCGCTCATCACCTGGTGTCACAGCAAAGGTGATGTGGGCTTCTGGGGGGGGGGGGGGATGGCGGCGGGGGCTGACAACCCAACACTTGACCACCCAAGCATGAACGACCAGGATGTGGAGAGAGGGCCCAGAATACCGGTGCACCTACCTCACATCTGCACTGATTGGCCGTGTGACTTACTGTGCTTCTAAATAATAACTAACACAAAGCATACTGGCACGCTTCTGCATTGCCACTGCATTGAACTTCACTGCCACAGCAGTATTAGGTAAGCTATGGGGTCAGATCATGCCCAGGACAGCGGAACGACGACCCTGTGGTGCCATGGTGCAGGAGTTGATGCGCCACGTAACATATGGTCAGGTTATGACATATTTAAACTTGTGCCAAGGGGTTCAGTCTCTTGGAGAAATGTCACACAGTTGAAGAAATGACCATTGACTTTGAGCCACCTATGTTTTTCATTGTTCATTCATCAACCTTTATTTTGCCAGGCAAAGCATTAGGAACAGCTTCTTATTTACAATATTTACTTGACAGTCTGGCAAATGCCAGAAAGCACCTGTAGAACAAATCGAAAACGAAAATAATGATAATTATTATAATTATAATAAATTAATAATTATTTGATTATACGGAGGGATTAAACAGAATTAGAACATTTACACGTGTCTTCAAGAATGCCCATAAGTAAGCCTTTGATAGGCATGACAGATATACGTTTATTCAGTTTTAAAGATTTCTGTAATGAATTCCCGTGACTAGCAGGGTGGCAGAGTTGATTTCTTCATACCAGGTACCAGACACGAGGCTTCAACGCAGATGGCACACGATAAAACCAAGACGGCTCTACGGCGGGCATCCCAGCGTCACACAAACATAAAATCAGTCCGGCTCATGCATTCCTGCGTTTCTGATTAAATACATGGCTGAACCGCATGGCTACACGATGTGCATGACTATTCTGAAAACATTGCTCCCTCTACAGGAACACGATCCCTTTTGGATCACGATCGCTTTGCGACATGCTTCCGAATGGCGCCCTCGCCCCCACGTCGAGCCCCGCGCACTCGACCGCCTAAGGGCCACGCGGGTACCCTCCCTCTCCAAATGACCCTGCATAATTCTACTACATAAACAGAAGGAATAGCAATATACTCCCAACAGAAACAAGTCATTCTCCGTAAAAAAAAAAGATACATACAAAGATTAAAGCACTTTCTCTGTGTAATTTAAATCGTTGCGGCTATTTCCAGAAATGAATACACATATATAGGATTATTATTATTATTATTATTATTATTATTATTATTATTCACATCAATAGTGAAAACTTAGTCCACAATCATAACAACCATATATTATTTCAGGCGCCGTATACGAATATAGCAGCGAAATGATCTCATTATTTGCAGAGAGAAAAGTCGATTTCCGAAAAGTGGCGATCCGATCCGAGGACCTCCGATGAGCTCCGGCGAACGAAGCGCGAGTGAGAGAGAGCCGGAGGACGAGAAGGAGCCGCAGCCGCCCGCAACTGAGCGCCGAGTCGGATCCCCGCCGCAGACCGAGGAAATATCAAGATTTTTAAAATTACAAATAACAACTACGAAAGATTTCATCTTGGTAAAACAAGCGGCGTGACTGCTGTCTTTCTCCGGGATTATCCTTTGAACACCAGCCGCACTTGAATCTGGGGGATCCGGGCTGCTTTTGCAGAAGTGAAAAGTGGATTTTTACGCTGCAAAGTGAACAGGGGGGACGGAGCGGCGGAGTGGCCGGGAGACATGCACACGGCGGAGGGGCGCACAGATCGTGAGTTTCCACTTATTTGCAGCTTTTCGGTTGGGGGGCTCTTTTCAGGGCCACTACTTGCGATCGAAATACTTATAAAAATATACTTGTAACAGTATCGGCGCTAGTAAGGGGCAGAACGGAGCGCACTTTACGTTGGCGGCACGTTAATCCTCATCCCGCCGGTGGGTCCGGACGTAAAACGGAGTGCATGCGGACACACCGGAACCTCGCTCGTTAACAGGTTAGGGAGGTTGCTCGGCCGGTTCGCTTGACACGGGGAAGATCAACTTTGCCTGGTTCGAGCATCGCCCGCTTCAAGCTGGAGATCGGCTGCCGGGATGTGACGGTCACCGGCGCGGACTGGGAGCCCTGTGCGGCGTCCACGACTCGCCGGAGCGCCTCCCAGCCGCTCAACGGACATAATCCACGGAAAGCGCCTGTCAAGTGGCACCAAGTCACGGTTTCGTTAAAGATGGTTAATAATTAATCCTCCAACGCCTGTTGAACCTATTGCTTTGGCTAAGATAAAGTAGAAGGAAGGTTGCATTAAACAAAGCCGTTTTGCGTATGGTCAGAGGTAACTTAATATGTAATATAACGTATTATTACTGCTGCAAATCCGGTGCTAGTATATCTAACCACCCCCCGGGTAAAGTGCCCAGACAGCTAGTTATGGTACTAAGTGGGGATAATGCATTTCTGTACCATGACATTAATCAGCTTCAATCCGTGCCTATTGTAGCCTGGGAAATGCACCGAAAAGTTAAATTAATAGGGGCTGCACCCCTGTAGGCATCGTAATGTTTCTCGAAAAAAAGGCTGCGGCTAGTATTAGTTTATCACTTGAACCACTTCCGTAAAAAGTGTTCATATTCAGGTAATGTGTGTAGCTGCTGTATTTAGACGCTCTTGAAATAATAGCTTTTATAAGGCGCTGTGCCCACGTACGTGCGCCGTTTGTTAATGAAAACGCTCTGATCACGGAGGCTGTTGCAAATGTTTGTCTTCGCCTTTTAAACCTGGAGGGGAGCGTGCGGTGAATCATCGTGCGAATAGCGGGGATATCACCGTGTTTCACACGGCAACCTGTTTGGGGGACCGGGCTCCGCCTGGCCGCCCGCCCGGGGACCCTGCACCCCTCTTTGTCATATTTTGTTCCCGGTTTCCTTTTGGTCCCGAAAACTTGTGATGAAAGGCGGTAATGAACAGCATGATGCGTGGTTACATGTGGACAACGTCAGCATGCGACCCTCCGGCGGGGGCTCACGGCGAAACCTGCCCGCTTCGTCCGCTAAGTGGCGGCGGGTTTGCGCGCAGTGGCGCTACGCGAAAGCCCCTCTTGTCAAAATATGTCCAGGTGCTGGAATATCGACGTTAAAACTGTAAGAACAGTTACGTTTATGTTAATGAAAGCAGAGTAAAGACTCGCAGCCCCTGCAGGGGCTCAGCCTCGCCTCATCCGTCAGATCTCGGGCGTCATTTGATATGAAATTGTACATATTTATTTTACATGTTTTTTTTACGGCTTTGATGGACGGGAGTGTGGACGGTCGTGTCTCTCTGTGTTTTATGCTCGTGTGTGTGTGTGTGTGTGTGTGTGTGTGAGCGCGCGCCCGCGCCCACCCGTGCGCGTTCGCGGACCCAGCACCGTGATCCTTCTGATAGACCCACTGGTCCCAGTGCGCAAGTTTGCTGAATGTAAGCGCCCGTCTTCCGTTGCTTAAACATCTTTAAAATGGCCTATTGCGGGAAACCTAAAACTGAATCTAGAATCAGAATAAAGTAAGTAAATAATAATAATAATTTAAAAACGATTAAAAAACTGAGAGAATTAGATTTATTGGGAAGAAACAGTCTGAAGAGTCGCCAGGAATAAGAGCGGTGTAGAAATGTGTTAATGGACCGTTTTTTGTTAAGGATAAACATACAGCGGGAGAGGGAACATATTCAGGGCTTTTAAACACATTTACACCAAACACCAGGTGCAATAACATCAGGCGCAATAAGAGAAAGTTAGTGTCGGGAAGGGCGCGTCTGCTTAATGATCTGGGTTTGGCCACTTTGCTTGGAAGCGACTCCATTTGCGGTGGGTTTGCATGTGGAAATGCGTCCGTCAGAGCTGTTATCCTGCGGCACGATGAGCCTCGGCGTGGATGAGCGTCGGCGGCGCCGTTCCTCCATGCTTTAGATCGTGTTTTTTTAATGTGTAGCATTTTCCATACTTGCTGTATGGGAAGGGGAGCACTCCGACATTTTTCCGAGTATTAAAGCCGCAGGTCTCCCGGCCAAACCCCCCTTTGGGCGTGGGCCGGGCAGACACACCTCCTCGCAGCTATTTTCGGACTAGGAGCCACATGTACGCTTCGCATGGGCGCCGGAGCCCGACCCGATCTGAGGATTCAAGTCTTTCCAAAATTAAGAACACCCCCCCCCGGAGTTAATAAAGGAAAAAGGGCCAGATGTTTACACCATCCAGCTTTTTGTGCTGAAGGTGCCGGGATGCACCGCTCGGTTTCCTGGAATTGCATCAGTACCAGAATAGGGCTCATTTGCGGCTGTACATGTGTACATTTCCCAGCTGATAAAGGGCATCCCTGCTTCCGGCTTCGCTTTAATATTAACCCTAACCCAAATCTTTTGGAAATGCTAGTACCAAATTGCCTTCGTGTGATGTTTTCGATGTTGAGGTGGATTGCAGTTAACTCGCTGTTAACGCCTGCATGGTACAGAGCTGTCAGCCCAGCTGTCTGCCCGACTTGTATTTAGTATTGATCTGCTGCTTCTCACCACAGAATAAGCTGAGGTTGATCTCCTGGTTATCTGTGTCTAACTGCCTGACAGGAGGGTGCATGTGCTGTGTTGCACAGATTCTCACACCTGTGTTATTAAGCAGTCAGTAGTGAGGGGGCTGTACGTTTCCCCCGCCCCCCCCCCCCTCACTATTCCACATATATGACGGCCAAATTGACCAGCAGACCCCTAGGTAAGCATCCCAGCGTGCATGTGGGGGGGGGGGAAGCTGGTGCCCGGCATGGCCTAGGGGGGGCGTAGGGTCTGAGGTGAGTGCACAACCTTGCGTCACATTGGGGGACGAAATGAGCGCCTTGTGGGCGCGTGACACCACTAACGTGACAGCAGGATGCGTCAGCGAGGACATGCGTCCAGTGGCACAGGTGGCTTGTGACGGCGGGGGACTGGGGGGCAGCGGTGAGTTTGAGTGGGCGGTGCTAGCGGCCCGTGTGTGTGCGTGTGTGCGTGGTTTTGTGTGTGTCCCAGCGCGCCAGTGCCGCAGCATGTGTCCCCACATCCGCCGGAACCACCGTGCTCCTGGCCACAGAGTCTTCTCACTTGCTGCGCAAAATGTCCCCGGGGCTAATTGGCCCCGTGGCAAAAAATCCAATCTTGCCGGCCCTCCCAGCAGCTTTTAATTTCACCCATCCGCTGGTAAATCCCAAAACAGCATGAGGTTGCCCCTACAGGCCGACCGGCCCACCCGTCAGGTTGTGCGGGGGAGTCGGGGGGGGGGGGGGCACCGGGCATTCGTTCTGCCTAATTAGACACGGCAACATGGCTGCCGGACATCAGAGATGAGGTTGTGATTTTTAAGAGCTGGACGTCCTGCGGGCAGCAGCTTCTGGGGGCTCTCGGCCGGGGCCATGAGTCCGTCTCCAGCCTGGACCACACAGCCAGCTGCTGGCTCCAGGTCCCGGTGCGTCACCTGACCCTGCTGATCAAGGTCGTTTGGCCGGTGAAGGTTGACGGTGCTGGGTCCAGGGGAAACGTCTCGGCGAGCCCCAAACGGCACCTCCCGGTGGTGGCTACTTGTAAAGGTAATTTGACTGCTGATTGGAAGCAGGTTTTCTGTCATGGGGGCTGGGGATGGCATTATAGACCACGAAAGGGGGGGAAGGTTTATGAGGCTTTCTGGGGAGGGCTATGGGTGGAAAGAAAGCTGACTTCGGAAGTCAGAAGCGCCCCCCCCCACCCTCGCCTTCTGCTGAGGAGTCTCATACGGAAAAGCAGCTTGATGCTCTGGCAGTAAATGCCTTAATATTAACAGGCATTCTGGAAGCGAGAGTTTATGCTGTTTAAAAATGTCATTAAAATGCAGTTGTGGTTGGGTGCCAGGTGACCTCAGAGGCACCTACTGAAGATTGTAGTTCCTCAGGGATGGAGGATGGATTCCAGCCCCCACCGGACTGGAGTGTCAGCGGGGGGTATGGAGATGGACGCTCCTTCTGTTTACCTGTGACTTTCTTTACATACCTGCCCCATTACCCTCACTGATCGCCTTTAACTGCCCAGTCAGCACCGTTTTCTTCCTTTATTTATTCAGCATTTAGCAGATGCTTTTATGTGAAGTGACATTCTTTGCGAAGGCTGTTCCCGGAGACCTGACGGTTCAGGGACCTTGCTTGGGGGCCACATCACTCTGCTGACCGCGGGTCGCGGACCTCCTAGTTGCTGTTCCTCTTCTGTTGGCTGGATGGCGCCGTCGTTCCCAGGTCCGCCGTAGGTCCGCCCTCTCGTCCGCCCCTCTGATGAATCTTTTTTCCAGACCGCCGACTGACGTGTGATGGGAACGGTCTCTCCATCATCTCCATAGCGATGTCCAGTCTGGTTCTGTGATGTGAGGTGGGGCAGGGCTGGTTGGGGCTTGGGTTTCAGAGTGATGTTTAAAAATAAGTGCCGGGGGTGGGGGCCCTCAGAGGACAGTGTGGGATTGGTCAGTAGGCCCCAGTGCTCTGCTTCAGTCTTCAGAACCTCAGACACAGCCTGGCTGATCTCTCACCATCCACGACACACATTTTGATGGCCTGATGGTTATTATTATCGGTTGTTCCAACGGTGGGGGTGTGGGATCGTGCGCACTGATACGTACCGGCTGTTTGTAGCGGTGTGGCTTCAGCCGTGTTACGCACTGCGGTACTTGCACGCTAAGGGCTGGTGGCCATTTGGAGATTCTTGGCTAATCCCACTCTGGCTCTGCTGTTATTTGCTTTAGCGGTCGACACCTGCTTTTTTTTTTTTTTTTTTTTTTAAGTAACCAAGATTCTCTCACCCGATGCAAGTTTGTTTTTTATTCCGGTCGAATGAAGGCGAATCTGGAACGTCGTCCGGAAGCGCGGAGGGAAACGTTTCCACGGGAGGCCTCCGCAAACGCGTTCCCGTCACAAAGCACCATGAGCATGTGGGCTTATCACCATGGCAGCCAGCCTGAGGAGGTTCTGGGCGGGAGAGTCTCTGATTCACACGTGAAGGTGACTCGTCTTTCCCACCTAGATCCCGTGTCTTTCCCGGGTTGCTTATCGGGGTTCTCCTGCGTGTGGAGTCACCCTGAACCTCGGCATCCAACCCGTTTCCCAAACACTGATATGCAAATGCCCCCACCCGTCGGTGACATGAAGATCTAAGAAGCCATTTAATCAGCCCCACCGCCCCAAGTTCCCAAGAAGCTTATCTGCAAAGGGGCATGTTTTAATTCAGCTTTTTTTTTTTAATCAGTCTGTTGATTTGTTTTGCATTTATGGTAATTAAGCCAATTTGTATGGCTTCTTGTATGTACAAACAGTGTTGATATTTGACGGAAATTTAATGAACTATTTGCGGCAGGTTATAGTCAATTAAGTCATGATGGATGCAGATGCGAGGAGTGCAGGTGTCTCTGAAGATGCAGCGAGGCGTGAAGGCGGGTTACCCTTTGCCATCGTCACCTGCCGCTGTCACCTGCCTGGTTGTCTTTGTTAGCGCGCTTGGGCTGCTTCTGCGTTTTGGTCACTCTGGAGGTCTGGATAAGGCTCAGTCCAGGGGTGAGGATGGCTGTGCGGATGTTGGAAATGAGGATGGCTGTGCGTGTGTCAGAGGTGAGGACGGCTGTGTGGGTGTCGGAAGTGAGGATGGCTGTGTGGGTGTCGGAAGTGAGGATGGCTGTGTGGGTGTCGGAGGTGAGGATG
>JAODUD010000043.1:1549907-1565415 GCA_026784285.1 Stomatorhinus walkeri | reverse complement strand
GACGAGCACCCCGCTGGCGTGAAGGACTGCCTGCTGGCTCACTCCTCAGACCCCGTGGAGATGAGACGTCTTAACTACCAGACCCCAGGTAACACCCCACCGCCCCACCCCCAGCTGCCCCCCCACAGAGATGAGGCATCGTAAGTACCAGACCCCAGGCAACCTCCACTCTGTATCGGGGGGGGTTCACTGTTCCCATTTAAAGGTCCCTGCCCTGGTGACCTTCTCATGACCATTTAAATACACCTTTCTGTCCACTGATATGCATATGAGCTTAGTTGAATGGGAGGGGGGGTTCGGAGAGGTCCTCTTGGGGCTCACAAGGCCGGCCTGAGGCCCAGAATGAGGGCACAGCACAGCTGGCCCCAAGCCTGATCGCCTGCTCACCCAGCAGAATCATGCAGGGGACCAATTCTGTCCCTTCCACTCACTGACTTCTAGAATGTTCTTTTTATAAATGGCTGCATAACTGCACTTGAGGCACCTCCCGCCCCGAATCTGGACTCTGTCTCCAGTTGCCGCCTTTCCTTCCCAGAATTCTTTGTGTTAGTTCCAGTACCCGATAGGCCTGACCTGTACTGGGGAGGTAAGAAGTGACTTGCTGGCAGTTTCCTGTGACGCCAACCAGTAGCATTTTATCTTCATTAGGTGATTAGGGGGCTTGCTTTCAGAAGCGATTCCTGTAGTCCCACGCTGCCCGCAAATACAGCTGCTACATTTCGGGGGCCGAGCATCAACACCCCCCTAGAGCACGGCTGTTGCCTTTTTAAATGTAAAATAAGCTGATAGTCTCTCTCCTCCTGGCCTCAAGGTGACAGAGGAGGTGGATAATGGCATTTAAAAGGAGATGTTAGTCACTGTTCCTCTACTCTGTCCTTCTGCTATGATGCATAACCGTCTGAGGTAATTAAAGATATTAATTCTTGGGCATCTGTGCTCCATCTCTGTGCTGAACCTGGAGGAGGAATTAAAAGGTCTGGCCCACAGGAGGCGCTGTGATACATGGTGCATCCTCTGCACAGATTGCATTGTGGGAAGGGTCTACTCCACCTCCTCCTTCCCATTGGCTCCCGTTACAAAAGAAAAGCTGTCAAGAAGGAAAAAGACTTTAAGAACTTGGTTAAAATATGCATGTGCTTTTTTGAAGCATGTCTGATTAAATACCCCATGTTAGACGCAAGGCTTTGAAATGCAGGCTTTTTTTGCTGGGTTTTTTTTTTTTTTTTTTTTTGGTCTGTGTTCTGGAGGAGCTTCTTTGAATGTCCACCAGGGGGCAGCAGTCAGGGTGCTGGCGTGTCCTGTTGCAGTCTTGCACACATCCGATTACCTTGATTGAAGATCGTTGCGGCCATTGCTCCGGCCCCCTCAACTGTCTGCCAAGACACTGGAGGCCGAGGTCGATGCACTCTTCAGTTCCTAGGGTGAACCGTGGGATTTTACTGAATGCGAGCACGGCAGGTTGTAGCCTGGGCTCAGGGGTGTGCAGCATCTTCGAGGCAAAGAGGGTGATGTTCCGGGTGCCGATGCAGATCACTGAGGGCAACTGAAGGTGGCTCCTCTTGTCCGTGTCCCACTTGTAGTAGCGCTGGCCCCTGTCCTCTCTTTCTCTCTCTCTTTTCTTCCGGAAGGGGTAATGCTGTCTTAACACTCTCTCAGTGCTTCTTGATAGCAGATTTATTGCTCCCCCCATCTTTTTTCCACAGGTCCCAGTGCCCCCAGTTGCCCGAACACTCAAAGTTAGTTTCTACTGTTGCTGTGTGTTTGGTCCACATCTGGCTCTATCCGTCCATCTCTCTCTCTCTCTCTCTCTCTCTCTCTCTCTCTCACACACACATCCCCTGCTTTCCCCTTTCCCAGTCCATACTCCCTCAGTGCCTCACCAGAATCACGTCCGCCCCCAAGCCTGCCGCGAAGGCTCTGTCTTCTCCAGCTTCTCCGGCATGGGCGCGGCCACTGCAGACGCCCTGTCTCGCTTCCATTTCCCAGGCTGGCTCTCACAACTGTTTCTGCCCGGGAAAGCGAGCGATTGGCCGCGTCCGGTCTGGGGGAGGGAGTCTGACGGGGCCTGGATTTCATTTGAGTCTGTACATGGAATAACAAACCGGTGGCACCGTGCGGATTGCGGCCCGTACGCTAAGATAAGCCACGCCGTGCTCGAGTGGCCACCAGCTGCATCGTCCATCTGCTCTGTATGGCTCAAGACACACTTTCCTTGTGAAATCAGAACTGAATTTTTGTTTGATAGAGAGCAATGGGGACGTGAGCATTAGCCCAGGCCCCAGCGGCCGGTACCACCGCGTAACAGCACTGCTGTGTCCGATTTAACAGTCTGCAGTCTGTTAGGGTTTGGTGCTGCCAAAATGACTGAACCAGACCAGACTATCAGGGGAGTCCAACAATGTGTGTTTGTGTGTGTTTCCACTAAACCTGCATCTCATAGGATAGAAAGTCATCATCCATTGCAGGTCCTTCACCTCATCAACATGCCACACACTGTCAGTGCCTTTCAAGTGTAAGGTCATGCCCCGGAGGTCAGGGAATTTGGGCTTGTAGCTTAGTCACAAATGACCAATGAACTTAGTACTACCGAAGGTGACAGACTGGCATCACATATCAGACTCATCAGCGCCCCTCAGTGGAAATGCTGGGAAATGCATCACCTCCCTCCAACCAGGAACAGTTATGTCAACCAGACTGAGAATGGGACCGTGGACCGCACTGCCATTTTTGTTTTTGTGGTTTTCATTCTTGGGCTGTTCTTGTGTGCCCTCCCCCCACCCCCAACATCTTGGGTGGACCTTTGGAGGGTTGAGCTTTGTTGCCAACTGTGAGCATGTCAATACGCTCATACACATTGCTGGTGTGTGTGCCAGTTATGCGCAGCATGATGATGTCATCAGTCTGCGTCAGCTTTCTCTATCTCTTGCTTTGCCCACACTGCATCGTCCCTCTTGGAGGCCTCATTGCTGTTTGTATACCAGGGAGTCTGTGTATGTCAGCTCTTACCCACCTGCGCTCAGCCGGCTCATTCTGATTGTGTCCCTTGACTCTCCCCCAGGCATGAGAGAACATCCACCAATCTCCATAAATGAACTGGCCGACCACATCGAGCGACTCAAAGCCAACGACGGCCTTCGGTTCTCACAGGAATATGAGGTAAGGGGGAGATGTGGAGGGGCTGGTGGCCCATTGATGTCACTCAGGCACAGTCCATGCTGTGTGTTGGCCAATCGACATGCACTTTCACGCGTGTCTGGCCTGGCTGCTGAAGGACCTCGAGCTGACCGGTCCCCTAGCGCCGCGGGGCTGGCTGCCGCTTTTGCTGCCGTTTTTGCTGCCGTTAGCGCCGAGCACGAGAGGGCCATCTGTTATCAGCACATTAAGGGCAGGAGTTGCACAGCTGAGACCGTAATCCTGTGGAAATGCTCTTACTGATGGAGAACATAAAACCACCCCAAAGAGCAACTGAGGGTGACGAAAGGGGGCAGGTTAGGAGAAAAGGAGGGCGGCGAAGGGGGCAGCTAGGGGTAATGGAAGGGTGTATGTATTTATTGTAACTGCAAAAGAGGCCAGGGAAAGCAAAGTACCCAAACCTAAAAGCAGTGCGGTGTCCCAACCTTACTATTGGGCAGCGACCGCACTTTGGCTGTGGTCCTTGTTGCCTTTAATTCTGAGTACCAGCTGCCCCTGCTGCAGTCATACTTTTTGGGTGGGTGGGAGGAGGTGGCAGATAGTGTTTCATCTAGGAAGCCCAACCTGGGATTATCGGTTGATGCTCTCCTACAAAGGTGGGAAATTAGCATTTATAGTGGCATGTTCTTGGGGGGGGGGGGTGTATTGGGAGGTGGGAGGATTTCCATCTGTATAAATGCCAGGGGGGGGTGGCGGCATTAATTATAGCATCACATGAAGAGGTTTCTCAGCACGTGGATCTGAAGCTTTCATCCCGCTTGTGCTATACCTGCTTCCCCCGTCACTGTCTGACAGTTTCCTAGTGTGATTTATGGGCCTTTTCTTTACTATCATTACATTTCAGTCAACTAGCTAAGTGTGTTAGCTGGTGTCTTCTGCACTCGTGCACATCACAGCAGAGCATGTGACAGCCGTGCGAGCTTCATGAGCGACTAGGGCGTTCCAATTCGCAAGCCAGTTTCAGACAGCCATGTTCCAACCTGATGAGGGTCTGTTTGGACCCATCACCAGTAACACCCAGAGCTTCCCACACTGGACCAGTTTCCCTAAATAACTGTCATTTAGCAGGAGCAGAGCAGACAGGGCAATCAGTATTTTGGTGACAGGAACCAGGGCTCACACCCAAGCATGCCGTCAGCCTGCAGAACCTGTCAGTCTGCAGATGCAATGGCTCGACTGGCCCGACCTATCCAACAGGAGTAGCTATAGCTCATCCGCCACGTCCGGTTTGGAGTATGGCACGGGGTCGCTGCTGCAAGGATTGTAGTGGTTTTTGCTCAGATCTGGGAGGTATTCCTGGTCCCTGCAGATGGTGGACTGCTTCTTGCACATTTTCCCAGCATGGAAAAATCCCACCCTGTGCAAATTGCTGGTGTTTGTTCTCCCACTATGGTGCAGGGCAGCCTGGTCCTGCAACGGTGTGTGCCAGGAGTTTCTCAGTCGATGTTCAGGATACTGTTACCGCTGTGTGGAGCGGGACTGGTGGGGGGATAATGGTGGTCTTTACACGGGTGCCTCACAGCCGCACAGCATAGATCCAGGACAGATTGAATCTGGTCACCATTCCAGATACTTTGAGCTGTTTGAATAAGCATACCCGCCTTATTGACACTGATTACAGTGCCTGATTTCCCCGCTCTGAGCCAGACGTCTGAATAGGTGCATTCAGGGCACTGTGGGCCCCACCGACAGGTTGGGTACAATGCAGGGATGTCTTTGCAGAGAGAGGGATTTGCAACAATGGATTCCAAGTAACATCTGGAGCATGGGGCTAAATGTGATGTGTGTGATGCATCTGATCGATGCTGCGATATGACCCGTGGTGTCCAAACGGGGAGCAATGGAGAACCCCCACCGCAGATCAACTGTGAAAACGTGAGGGAAATTAGGAGGGAAAATGTGAGGGAAGCATTAGCTGGAGCTGAAAACATGGAAGGGAACACCACAGAGATGACAAGGAGATTGTGAAAATGGGCACAACTCTGGCTCACTTACACATGCTATACCTCTCGGACCAATGAGACACGACGCAAGTACCGATGCCATCTTCCTAGGATTTGGAGAGATTTTTATCCGGCCAAGAAATGTCTGTTCCTTTTCAGAATGGAGCCGAGGTATTAATCCAAAGCTCTTGAAACATGTTTCCTAAACGCGTCGATGTTTCTTCTGTATGCTGACGTGAGCATTTGTTCATGTGTCAGGGGATGAGAGCATTAAAATGGTCGCCGCCTTGGCTGTGCGGGGGTTGAGTGTGCACTCTTGCTGAGGGCTTCTTGTCACGGAAGTGGCAGCTCCTACTCACCGTCTTGTTTCTGCCAACAAATGATGTCGCCAAAGCTTTAGCAGGGCTCCTGAACCAGACTGCTGGGACTCTGCCTTAAGCATCTGTAATAAGCAGTCCTGCCTCACCTCAAGCCCAAAATGAATTAGGCAGAGCCATACCAAAGCAACATCCGAGGCAAGCTAGGCTAGCTATGGTCGATTTTCATTAAAATTTCCTTGAGAGGATATACCATGTGATGTGTTGAAGATGGTAGCGGTTTGTGCTTTTCAATCATCTTGGCACAGCAGAGAAGCTGAGACGTACCAACATGTTTAACCCATGGTGCCCTTGACCTGTGCCCTGCCTCACATATCCCCCTGGTGCAAATCTTTGCTTTTTGTGCCTTAGAAATGTGTCAAGGCGCCAGGTCTCAGGTGTTAGATTTAAAAATACACAGAGTGTACGCTCTCGCCATCTGCTCGACCTGCCGCACGCTTGTTTTCATGCATCCGTCATGGTGCAGATCTCTGTAAGTGAATGTACTGGCTAAAAAGAGCGTCTGCCCAATCCCGGGTGTCCTCTGATGGACAGGCCAACGGGAGGAAAACTGGGGATGGTATGAATGAGAAGGTGACCTCGGCTTCCCCCAACACACCTGACAGCAGTGGGTTCCTCAAGCTGGCCCACGGCTGTGCTGGGAAACATAGAATACCCACTCACACTTGCGGACTTGTTGTATATATAGTAGGTTTGCCTTTTAGTAGAGCAAAAAGGAGTGGAGGGGAAAGGGGGGAGGTTCCCAAGGCACCAATGGAGAACCTGGCATTTTCCATTAAAGAGTGACAAAAGAACAAACCATCAGGACTAATAGCCATCATCAGGAAGGTTAGAGAGATGGGCTCAAGTGGTTGGCAGGAAGAGGCTCTGATGATTGACCTGCATGGCATTACATCAGTGGGATACTCTGGGGAAGGAGTTTCTGTCTGACTTCCATGTCCTCCAGCTTGCTTTTATCATCTCTTTAGTTTCCTTCTCTCTACCACAACTCAACGTATCTGGAGTTGGTCAGCAAATGCAGCATGCAAATGACCGATATCTATGAATCACAGAAATTTGGTTGGTTGGTTTAGTTTGGTTTAATTTGCCTACGCATTCATAGGCCATGTTAATCTACACCTGAAGAGATACTATGTAGCTTTAATGACGTGCCCCAGGCCCAGCTACAGTGTATGTGTGAGGCCTCTAAAGCCCACTTCCTCTCTTCCCTGTCTTTCTATCTCAGTCTGTAGACCCTGGCCAACAGTTCACATGGGAGAACTCAAACCTCGAGGTGAACAAGCCAAAGAACCGCTATGCAAATGTCATTGCATATGACCACTCTCGAGTCATACTCAGCTCCATCGATGGTGAGTATGCCTATGGCAAGCGGCTTAAATGGCTCCCTCAAAATGCTACTGGCTAATGAGGTCCTTCCATGATCTCAGTCAACTGGGAGATGAACCTTATTGGATGTTTCATTCCATTTGGTCAAACCCCAAACATGATTTGGTGTAAGTGTAGTACATTAAAGTAACTGTGTGTGAAACATAAGTTCTATTTTTGCGACAATGCAAAAGTAGGGGTGATGTCACAGAGTATCTCTGCTTCTCAGGTGTGCCAGGAAGCGACTACATCAACGCCAACTATATTGATGGCTACCGCAAGCAGAATGCCTACATCGCTACACAGGGCCCACTGCCCGAGACTCTGAGCGACTTCTGGAGGATGGTGTGGGAACAGAGGTCTGCCACGATCGTGATGATGACCCGATTAGAAGAAAAGTCCAGGGTGAGTACCCATTGTGCACGTTTCACTCCTCCATAGCTTTGACCGGGGAATATTTTGCATTAATATCTGCAGACAGACTGACTGTGTAGCTCAGAGGGTTAGACATCTGTGTTGAAGTCTAGAAGGCTTTGGGCCCTGGAACAAGAACTTTAACCACAAGTGCTCCTGGGACATTTCCTAATCCTGCTCTCAGACCCCAAGCTTTTCTTACTTGATCATGATTTTGGATGAAAGTCTCTGCTGAGTAAATATAATCTTATTTTGGACATCAGAGCCACACAACTTGCTATGCAAAGTTGGATAATGCATCATACTGCATCAGCAAGTCTCTCTTCAATACCACAGAAATGTCATGTGTAACTTAAGAGTCCCACATGCTTAGTCATCCGGGGACTTCCTTGTTCCCAGACAGATGATAGACATGAGGTCAGATTGGAGACAGGAATAGATTAAACGGCAAATCAGTAATTCATCGAGAATGAAAACGGCTCCAAAATGCCAGTTAACCGTCTTGAGGAGCCCATAGTCATGGCAGCACTGCGGTTGAGCTGGGATAATTATCCCTGGCTGTGCAGTGATGTTAGACGACAAAAGTTAGCACCACAGCCGATGTGTTTTAGCCCAATGACATTCTCTGCCCACTGGCATGCTGGAAAGAGTATACCCTCACTGCCAACACCTGGTACATGATGCAGAGGACTGGAGGGCCGTGATCTGCTCCATTTTGACTGCTGTGACAACTGAGTGATGAAGCAAGTACCGTGTCTAGGGGATGGGGAGGAATACTCAGATTGTATCCAAGAGCGGATTGCTTGTACTGACGTCACCGTCGCTCTGCTAACAGCACTTATATACTCCATGGTTGATTCCCATGTTATGTAAATGTGCTTTGCTTCAGCTTCACATTCAGGACACTGAATTATTTTTAACGTGATTTGCCAAATGAAGAGGCAGGTCAAGAGGTGAGGAATGGATAGAGAAAGAAGCAAGGTGCAGGGTAGGGGCGTGGCCTGGCCTGCATTTCACCCCAAGGTGCAGGGTAGGGGCGTGGCCTGGCCTGCATTTCACCCCAAGGTGCAGGGTAGGGGCGTGGCCTGGCCTGCATTTCACCCCAAGGTGCTGATGGTCCCACTGTAGTCTCATTTGAACTGTAACATATGTCTCAGTTTGTGTGAGCAGTTCAGCAGTGGCTCTTTCTGTATTCCAAAGCAGGCCTGGAAGCTGAGAAATACAATAGCACATTTATATTTCACACAAATAGTTTTTTCCAATGGAGGACGCCATTGCTTAGGTGACCTCCACCTGGCACCCACCACATGCAGCTCTGTGTCACAGTCACTCCGGGTTTTGCAAGCGGATGGAGGGGGGGGGGCTATCTGCTGAGGAATTATGGGAGCAGGTGGTGGCCTGGTACGGTGCTGACGGTCCACTTCTCATGACCTTGTGTGTGTGCTTGAGTGGTTTGCTTTCACTACATGGCTTCCATGCAACTATGGCCCTGGAGAGGCCCACATGTGGAAGGGGCAAGTGGAGGTTGTGGGGCATCCAAAGGCCTGCAACCCCCTCCTCATAGCATGATGTCCCCATCTGCTAATGCCCTAGGCCTTACTTGGGACCTGCCAGCTTTCTGTACTCTGTCCCAAACTCGGAATGGAGACAGCTGAGTATAAGTTCAGTCAGTCTGAGTAGCCTCTGTCAGCCTTAGTCAGTCTCAGTCAGCGTTGGTCAGTCTCAGTCAGCCTCGGTCTGTATATAGAGAGACCTGGCATCAAAACACCCTCAAGCTCCCCCACATTTGACTGACAGTCTACATGTCCTGCAGGTTAAGTGTGACCAGTACTGGCCAACCCGAGGCCCGGAGACCTATGGCATGATCCAGGTGACCATGCTGGATACGGTGGAGCTGGCCACCTACAGTGTACGCACCTTCGCCCTCTACAAGGTAGGAGACCCGCCAGCCACAATCTGGATAGGACAGGATGGCTCCAGGCTCTTTAAATGCCCTGAGAGCAATATCACTCTAGGCCCAGTGTCCTGTAAGCATTAAAGTTCTAATACTGTACTTTCTCAAGTACTGCTTGAAAGCATTGAAAGATTTCTCCATGGTGCAGCAGGGATGTGATGGTTAAGGACTGGGTTATGGTTCTCGAGTAAGGCGGGGAGTGGTCATGGTTTGCCACTTGGCCGCTGTGCTTTATATCAGTCGTCTCAGTACACTTCCGGCTGTTTAAAATTGAAAGCCCAGTGCCTTTTGCAAAGTGCATAAATAATGTAAGTGTTGACGGCAGGAGGGAGGGTTGGGAGGGGGCATGCCGCCGCGGACCCCTGTGGTCCCATCATCCGCTCCCACTGCATGCCTCATGTCGCTGCTACTGATGTGGAGTGATGCTGGCATACACAACTTCACTCCCTGGGGCCCAAACACAGGCAGCAGCAGCAGGCTCCTCTGGGCTAGTCCATTGTCTCTGAAAGCAAGTTGCTCTTCCACCTCCTCACATAGAACGGCTCCAGTGAGAAGAGGGAGGTCCGGCAATTTCAGTTTGTGGCCTGGCCAGACCACGGCGTTCCAGAGTACCCTACACCCATCCTGGCCTTCCTGCGCCGTGTCAAGTCATGCAACCCGCCAGATGCCGGCCCCATGGTGGTGCACTGCAGGTAGTCCTCTCTCCTCCACACAGGGAGATGTTGTGCTGTAGTTCGGTGATGTACTCTGGTTGGAGAGAGTGGATGTCAAGGTGTCCTTGCCCCCCCCCCCCCCCCCCAGCGCTGGTGTGGGTCGCACAGGCTGCCTGATCGTCATTGAGGCCATGCTCGAACGCATGAAGCACGAGAAGAGCGTGGACATCTATGGCCACGTGACATGCATGCGTGCCCAGCGCAACTACATGGTGCAGACGGAGGACCAGTACATCTTCATTCATGAGGCGCTGCTGGAGGCTGCCACCTGCGGCAACACCGAAGTCCCCGCCCGCAACCTCTACTCTCACATCCAGAAGCTCACCCAGGTCTCGATTGGGGAGACAGTCACCGCCATGGAGCTGGAGTTCAAGGTAGGCGAGATGTCCTTAGCCCCTGGGCTGGTTAGTTAGACCATGTGTGTTTGGAACTTTTGGTCTTTTTGATTTCACCGGCTAACCTCGCCCAGGCATAGACCAGAATTAATGTGTTCACTTGCTTACTATGTTATCAAGAAACTCAGCAGTATGATTTTTTATGAACTCTTCTGTGTATGGATCCCTATAGTAGGGGGCAGCATTGCGACTAATGAAATCAATTAGATTAATTCAGTTTATCAGTTTAGTTCTTGAACTGGTAGTGCTTAATGTAACTATATTTCTCTTTATCTCCTTGTGCAATAACTTAAAACAAATAAGTGTAATTAAGTGTTGCTAAAAACAGTAAAGAAGAGTCAGTTCTAGCAGCATGGTCTGCGGCATGTTTTGTGGTGTGCATAGGCAGATTGTGGGAGTAATCCTGATCGGAGAAGCAGCATGACTGCATCGGCTCAGAAACCCCGCCTCTCTCTGGGGGAGGGACCGTGTCCGTGGGGGTTTTCTCCGAGGATTAGCGATCCATCCATCAGGCTAGGTGTGAAATGAGGGTGGAGGCAGGGGAGACGGACAGCCCATCTGACAGCCCAGCAGATAAACCCCCCAGAGGTCTGGATAGGGGGAGGGGGGTGGTCACGCTGTCACCCCATTGGCCTGTGCTGCAGTCCATCAACACACCACTCTAATCCTTTCTGAACATAGATGGGGTTTGCTCAACATCCAAAATTATAGGGATCAAATTTGTTTTGCATGATGGGTGAGTAAATCCAAAGAGAATGGAGGACTGCCAGCAGGCTACAGATCCAATTGGCTGGCTGGGCTGTTTACGAGCAGGCTGCAGATCTGATTGGCTGGCCAGGCTGTGTAGGAGCAAGCTGCAGATGCAATTGGCTGGCTGGGTTGTGTAGGAGCAGGTTGCAGATCTGATTGGCTGGCTGGGCTGTATAGGAGCAAGCTGCAGATCCGATTAGCTGGCCTTTTTTGATGTCATCAGCCATGCACTTTTGCCATAGTACAATCACATTTGGACCCAGGCAGTAGGCATGTATGTTTTGCAGTGTGTCTGAGGGGTACGTGAAAGGCCCGAGAACTAAACCGGCTGCCCACATATGCGTGTCGACTGTCCGGTTAGCCAGAATCCATTTTCTAATGACGTTGTGTTGTAAACCAATGAGTGCAGGATTTCGTGGCAAGGTAGAGCTCTGTAGGTGACATTCCAGCTCTGAGGATTGGATACAAATTTCAGATTAATTTCCCAAGCCCCTGCCCCCCCCCCCACCTGATCAGCGCCCACGTAGCTGTCTCCTGCTTGCCTCCGCAGAGACTGGCCAACTCCAAAGCACATACCTCCAGGTTCATCAGTGCAAACCTCCCCTGCAACAAGTTCAAAAACAGGCTGGTGAACATCATGCCATTTGAGTCGACACGGGTATGCCTGCAGCCCATTCGTGGGGTGGAGGGCTCCGACTACATCAATGCCAGCTACATCGACGGTTACAGGTATGGTGCAGGGGTGGGCTGGGGTGAAGGCATCAGATGGCAGCTAAATGAAAACGCTGATCAACTGTGCTATATTATCATTTATGGATATCTTGGTGTCTCCGGTGACCAGTGACGGGCTCTCTCTACTCCACACCATGGTTCTTCCAAACCGCCAGATGGGGCCACTTTCATCATCTCACGGGGGGGGGGGGCAGTTTTCATTGTCCAGGGCAAAGTGAAACGTCTAACAGCCCTAAATACAGCGACCTGCCTCCCAGCCACATGAAGGGCCGCTGCTCCACACCGAGGCAGCCAGTCCCGAGGGCCCCCCCCTTTTATTAAAATGTGAGCACCTAGGGGGCCCCAATGCAGCAATAGTTTAATCACCTGCTTCGTACATGGATGATGGCCCCCCCTACTCCCACCTGCATCATTCTCCTCAGCACAGGAAACCCTACCCCCTTCCCTCCCCCATGTGTTCCAGATAGGCCCAGTTAATGACATATATCTCACCCACAACACTTTCCAGACCGAGATGTTTCGCAGCCCAGCTCTGGGTTCCGTCTGAAACTCCACGGCACTTTCAGGCACACTGATTAGTGGAGAAGGACGGAAGCGTACCGGGTCCTCCCTGACAGACCTCCCATCTGGCCGTCTATGCGCCTGCGTGTTTGCACGCTGCGGCCCGTGCCCTGCATCGCATAAAACGCAGCCAGACCTGCGCAGTAACGGGTCAGGCATTTTTAAAGGGAGGCGAGGAAAGAGTAAAAATGGGGGGAGATAATCCTCCAGCATTTCCTGATGGCTGCTCGTGGTCCTTCAGCGCTGGAGAGTTATTAGCCCGTGCTGACAGGCAGCGGGCGGAGCAGACTGGCTGGTGCCGTTTTGTGCTGAGAAGGCCCCACGGCTACCTTTAATCTCCAGGCTGCACGTTAGCCGCCCAACAGCACCTTCATTAAGGTCCCTTCACTGCCTTACCGAGGAGAAGAGCAACTATTCTTCTCTTCTGTGGGGACACACTTCCCTCTGGTGGCGGCGACTAGAAACTGCACCTGGCATCAGGAAAAGAGGAGGGCGTGGTGGAATGTGTTGGTCCAAGAAATGCTATTTCAGAGCTTTAGTGCAGCTTTGGTTGTAAAATGCACCATACTGTGTTGGCTCTCAGCAAAGGGCATCTGTTCACACTGTAGGCTGTGTAGTGATTATGAATATGGTATTGGAACATGAAGGTTGATGGTTCAAGTCCAAGTAGGGGTGTTGCTGTTGAACCCCAAGCCATCATCGCTTGCCAGGGAGGACTGAAAGGCCTCCATTCCCTGACTCTGCCATTCCCTGCATCTGCAGGCAGCAGAAGGCCTACATCGCCACACAGGGCCCCCTGGCAGAGACCACTGAGGACTTCTGGAGGATGCTTTGGGAGCACAATTCCACCATTGTGGTGATGTTGACCAAGCTGAGGGAGATGGGTCGAGTGAGTGGATCTGGCATGGTCATGGCCATTCTGCAATTATGATATTAATATTTAACATACACTAGCTCAGTGCTAATGGTCAGTGCTCACACTTGCTCATTGTTAATGGTCAGTGCTCACACTTGCTCATTGTTAATGGTCAGTGCTCACACTTGCTCATTGTTAATGGTCAGTGCCCACGCTAGGTTGGTGCTCACGCTAACTAAGTGCTAATAATCATTACCGTGCTAGCTCAGTGCTAATAGTTGGTGCTCGCACAATTCCACCATCGTGGTGATGTTGGCCAAGCTGAGGGAGATGGCTCGAGTGAGTGGATCTGGCAGGGTCACGGCCATCATGCAATCATGATATTTATATTTAACTTACAATAGCTCATTGTTTATAGTCAGTGCTCACACTAGCTGAGTGCTAATACTTTAGACATGCACCAGTGTTACTCCATGATAGACTGCACTGATGTGTGGCAGAGAAATGCTCATTGTTCATCCCATTTTGTGCTCTTGCAGGAGAAGTGCCATCAGTACTGGCCCGCAGAGCGCTCTGCCCGCTACCAATACTTCGTGGTGGACCCCATGGCGGAGTACAACATGCCGCAGTACATCCTGAGAGAGTTCAAGGTCACTGATGCCAGGGTAGGTGGTGCCAGAGCCTCCATTCCTGCTGGTGTCCGTATGTGAACGCCGACGCCATTTAGCTACTTGGAAGCGTCGCGTTTTCCCATAGTATGTAGTGAGCATGACGTCAGTGTGTTTTGATTAGCGGTGGGCGGCTCAGTTCTTTTCCACAGGAAACTGGGTTCCACTTCACCTTGATCAGGCAGCAGCTCCTTTAGCTTTACAGAGTGAGTTATGCAGCAGCCCGGCTCAATGGGACGCCCTTGCCTGTGTCTGACTGTTGCATGTATCTCTTGGGAATTATGATGCCGTTTCCCGTTCTTAGATGCAGGTTCTTCAACGGTGCAGGAACCCTGTTGACGAGCTGCCGTTTTGTTTGGTATTTAACCAAAAGATCAGCCTGACATTTTCTCCTCCTGGCTACATTTATTCTTTGCCTTCTGCCCCTGTGGTTATTTCCCATATTCTGGCAGCATTTGGGAGGCTGAATGGGCAGCAGGCGAGCCGGAAGGCACATAAAGGGATGGTTCACTTAAGACTGTCTGTAGCATGAGATGGGATACAATTAAACCGTCATCCTCCCGAAAGTCAGCAATCCAGGCATTAGCGGTTAGCCTTTTATGGGGGTCCGGAGCCTTCGAAGTGGGTGTTGATGCAGTCTCACACGCTACATTCCCATTGACTCATCAGGATGGCCAGTCCAGGACCATCCGGCAGTTCCAGTTCACCGATTGGCCTGAACAGGGCGTGCCAAAAACCGGGGAGGGCTTCATCGATTTCATTGGCCAAGTGCACAAAACCAAGGAGCAGTTTGGGCAGGATGGACCAATCACTGTGCACTGCAGGTAATGTACTGAGAGTCACACTGTTAAACACCTCACTGTGTCACTGCTAGGGGCTGCCAAGAAGAAGGGCCCTTTTATGCCATGTTTTATGGTTCAATTTATGAAAAAATTCATGTTTATCATTTTAGCTAACAGACTACAGCATTAAGTATAAAAACGCTAATTGTAATGTTGATATAAAGTGATGGAGTTTAGGGGAGTCAGGTTGTGTGTGCATATTGTGTTCAGTGCTTAACACATGTCCTTGCTGTACGCAGTGCCGGTGTGGGCAGGACTGGTGTCTTCATCACCCTGAGCATCGTGCTAGAGAGGATGAGGTACGAGGGCGTGGTCGACCTCTTCCAGACGGTGAAGACACTACGGACCCAGCGGCCAGCCATGGTGCAAACAGAGGTATGCTGTGTGGTGGGGCGTGGTCCGGGTGGTGGGTGTGGCCATGATGTGGGTGTGGTCATATGTGAAAGGGGGTGGGGCATTCAAGCCAATCATGGCTGCCCATCTCCATGATACTGATACTCAGCTCCTCCTCCTCTGCACTAGGACCAGTACCAGCTGTGCTACAGGGCAGCTCTGGAGTACCTGGGCAGCTTTGACCACTATGCAACGTAACCACTCCTGGAAAGCCCCGGAATCCCTTCAGGAGTGCCAAGTGTTCCTTCTGAGCCATTTCCACCCACCTGATTCTGTACAGAGCTGCCAGAGGGGAGAGGGGGACGAGCATGTGGTGGATAGGACCTGCCAGCCGTCAATCAAGGTGGTCCGCG